>BROG01000342.1:0-355000 GCA_030159075.1 Atrina japonica | reverse complement strand
TGTAGTAAACTGTTACTTACTTTATCAGAAGAGGTTGGAGTTTGTTAATACTTACTGTACTAGAAGAGGTTGGAGTATGTTATTACTTACTTTGCCAGTAAAGGTTGTAGTAAAACTGTTACATATACTTTTATCCAGAAGAGGTTGCAGTTTGTTAATACTTACTGTACTAGAAGAGGTTGGAGTATGTTACTACTTACTTTGCCAGTAAAGGTTGTAGTAAACTGTTACTTATTTTATCAGAAGAGGGTTGCAGTTGTTAATACTTACTGTACTAGAAGAGGTTGGAGTATGTTATTACTTACTTTGCCAGTAAAGGTTGTAGTAAACTGTTACTTACTTTATCAGAAGAGGTTGGAGTTTGTTAATACTTACTGTACTAGAAGAGGTTGGAGTATGTTAGTACTTACTTTGCCAGTAAAGGTTGTAGTAAACTGTTACTTACTTTATCAGAAGAAGTTGGAGTTTGTTTATACTTACTGTACTAGAAGAGGTTGGAGTATGTTAGTACTTACTTTACCAGAAAAGGTTGGAGTTTGTTTATACTTACTTTTCTAGAAAAGGTTGGAGTATGTTAGTACTTACTTTACTAGAAAAGGTTGGAGTTTGTTTATACTTACTTTTCTAGAAGAGGTTGGAGTTTGTTTATATTTACTGTAAAAGAAGAGGTTGGAGTATGTTAATACTTACTGTGCTAGAAGAGGTTGGAGTTTGTTTATACTTACTTTTCTAGAAGAGGTTGGAGTATGTTAATACTTACTTTACTAGAAGAGGTTGGAGCAGTACACCACAGTCACACACTATCTTAAAGATTGATGACACAGCCCATGTTTTCCAATACGCCTTCAGGATAACCATATACAGTGATGGTTTTTTCTCTTGTTCATCCCTACGTTTTTCCAGTTCGTTCTCGCGCACAGTTTCGATCAAGGGACACGATTCGGTAAAAGTTCCACCATTTTGATGAAGATTTTTTTCTTTTTTAAAATGTTTATTATTAGATCTTCTGTGCCTGTTTTTAGGAATCAATAATTTATCAATGATTAGTCGTTATCACCAATACATCTTTCCATTTGAATTTTCAAGTAAGCAAATGTCTCAGAATATATAACCTATCAAGTGTAGGAAACAGATACGGGGTCTGTTAGAAGACCAAATTAATACTGTATATTTACAATAATCGGGGTGTACACTTAAAAGATACGCAGATACGGGCTTTGTTAGAAGACCAACCCAATACTGTATAGTTACAATAACAGAGGTGCACATACGGGCTCTGTTAAAAGGCCAAACTAATATTGTATATTTATTTACAATAGACGTATACAATCGAGCTCTATAAGAAGTCCAAACTTATACTGTTTATTTACAAAAATAGGGGTGTACATTTAAAACATTCTGCCTTGTTCTGATTCCATACATTACTGATGCATGTTCTGATAATTTATTTTCGAAAATAGGCATTCCCGTAGCCATCTGTATTGTGATCTAATCATTAAGGCTAGATTTATTTGTAAAAATATTGATCTCGGTAGACATATATTATGTTTATGACAGAAAATGAAGCACAGACAAAGGTACAGATCATAGCAAAATCCGTAAGTCAATAAACAAAACAATGAGCGGAACACAAACAGACATCTTTGAAATCAATCGGAAACACGAAATGGGACCAGGTGCCATGAAGGAGGTACATCCCATGAAGAACAGTCATAGCTGCAATGGTAAAATCCAAGACTTAACGGGGTGTTTAATCATTTACCATTAGGAAAAACACATGCTATGTTTACTACATGGGTGCAGACATTTTGGACACCCAAAGTGGTGCGCAGATGAAAATGAGCCCAGTGATCTGATTGGTCATCAAATGAAAAAAAAGAGACTCAAGGGGCCTTCAGACGCTCACCTGGCAAATTTGGCCAACATTGCAGAAGTAACAATGTCTAAATGATTATAAAAAAAAACTAATATTTTCTGTTAACTTAGACGATTTTAAATACTCCTTTTGGAGCTCCTATCGTTCTTAGCCCCTTTTCATTTTCAAATATTGTACAGTTTTATATCAAGATAGTTTCTGCCATAATCCAGAAAGATATGAAAGCAACAGGTCTCCCAGAGCCATTCATGCAACATAAAATACACTTAACAAAAGGCCTAATGGGCACCTGAGGAAAATTTCCTGTCAAGTTTGGTTAAAATTAGTCTACTGGTTGTTAAAGAAGACCAAAATGTCTCAAATTTAACAAAACGTTTACATATTCCGTTTGCTTAGGTGTCTTTGACCTTGACCCCATGACCTTGAAATTTTGTCAAAATGATCTTAGATCATTCCCAACAACTTTCTCATAGTTCTCTGTATATAATATTTTCCGTTTACTAAGATGTCTTTGACCTTGACCCCATGACCTTGAAATTTTGTCAAAATGATCTTAGATCATTCCTAACAACTTTCTCATAGTTCTCTGTATATAATATTTTCCGTTTACTAAGATGTCTTTGACCTTGACCCCATGACCTTGAAATTTTGTCAAAATGATCTTAGATCATTCCTAACAACTTTCTCATAGTTCTCTGTATATAATATTTTCCGTTTACTAAGATGTCTTTGCCCTTGACCCCATGACCTTGACATTTAGTCATAATGATCTTTGATCATTCCTAACAACTTTCTCATATACTTTTCTATACAAAAAGTCAATCAGTTTTGAGTTATTAAGCCATTTGCATACAACTACCCTATGTTATTCGCGTGCCCCTGGTGGACGGTTTATTGACAGATTTTTGGTCCCTCTTATGTCCCGTATGGGTCCTAGTCCCTTTTCATTTGCAAACCTAATTTATTCAGCTTCACGTGGAGATGCTACATGCCACGGTTGGTTAAAATTGACCCACTGGATAATAGGAAAAACAGCTCAAAACATGAAAAAATCCACTTAAAAGGGGAAATGACTCCCATGAAGGTCAATCTGACAATTTCATTGGTGTTGTTTTTATCGAAGATCTTTGCGTGCAGAAAATTTTTGCTTCCTTCACTTTCTCTCTATCTATTATACCTTCATGATAATAGGACAAAACTGTCAAAAACATGAGAATTCCACTAAAAGGGGAAATAATACCGAAAAGTGGGTACTCTACAAATTTTGACCCTATTGACTTTATTTTACGAAATTTGCGTGCTGAACATTTTTGCTTTCTTTCACATTTAATCTATTTATTATACTTTTCAAGATAATGTAAAAAATCAAAAACATGAAAAATCCATAAAATGGGGAAATAACTCACGTAAGGGTCGACCCAACAATTTCCACTCACACAAAATATTGGTAGATTTTTGCAAGCCGCCCATTTAAAGATGTCGATTTTTTCTTTAGCTTTAGTAATGTTGGAGATACATGTATTAAATAAAAAAATCTGCTGAGTCATTCGTTCTATATTTCTGCCCAGGTGAGCCAAAAATAGTGTTGTCATTAAAAAGTGAAATTAAAGTGGAAAAAATACATGAATATTAATAGTACTTTGCAAATTGATGCCGGTTGTAAATTCAAAAGTTATTTTCTTTTTGTGTGGAATACTACAAGTTGTAAACAAATGAAAATTCGATGTAAAAATACAACTGCGATTTATACTTTTGATTGCATGTTTTGTTATCTACAATAGTTATCTTTCAGCACAGGGTATTAAATACACATGAGATGGACATTTTTGTAAATTAACATTGAGGTCTACGGGAAACTATTTGGTAGTGTCTGTTCATAACTGGTAAAAGATATTATTCACGGAAGAATGTTATGTGATATGTAATCCTTTGAATGATATGTAATTTACAGGTAAGATAACATCCTTGAATTCAAATTGAAACTTTTTACAGATAACCAATCTAATTAAAACTGATCTCTCATCTGTCTCGTTTTCTGATATATTCGATAGAGGATCTAACGAAATCCGGTTTTCCTTAGATTTTTCAGAAACCAGACATTTCAGAAACCGGACGCAGCAAGATATCGTATTTTTCATAATATTGAATAGATTACATACGTGATCTTTGCACATTTATCCGATTCCACTTTCCATACTTCCTCCATTTCCGGAACAACATTATCTGATTTTAACTCGGATATCTGTTCCCAAAGATCATTCCTGTTTATAGTGTGTTTGTACGCCCGTATAACAATTCTGAAAATTAAATTACGTGTGTAATTTTAAACTGGAAATAAAGGAACATGCCCGCACATTCAGAGCTTTTTTTTCAAGATTTGTTTTGAAATCTTACGAAATTTTCTAAATACTTAACTATATTGAAATGCAAACATATAATCAGTTTCTACCTTATTTAAAGAAAATCATCATATCATTAATCTGCACTGAAACCTAATGGGGTATTAGCTCTGTCTGTGTGTGTGTGTGTGTGTGTGTGTGTGTGTGTGTGTGTGTGTGTGTGTGTGTGTGTGTGTTTAAACCAGTCTGTTTACTACTTAGATTGATATACAAGAACAAAAAGAGATATACTCAGGCTTACGAATTCTTAAATTAATAGATTTATTTCAGAATATTGCTTGCGGAAGCCAGGTTTGCCACTTTTTCTGTTGCAATGGATTAACTCAACCTTACTATTTGTACATGCACTGACTGACTTATTTTTACAAAATATATAGGAATATAAGACTTTTATGACTGTGTATAGCTCTTGTTTGTTATTGTACATCAGGTACAAGTTGTAAAAGTAGAAAAAAAAAACTAAAACATTTTTTGGTAATTATACCTAATGCCCCTTTAAGTTATTTGCGGAATATTCACAAGTACGTAAAAGTTAAGAAAAACTATCAAATCACACACTGACTGGCTGACTGCTCAACTTTTCACCTTTTTATTCAAATACACATTTTTGTAGCTCATTAAAAAGCGATTTCTCATTTTATCAGTTGTAGCCATTTCTACTCGTGACAATTTTGGCAGTATAGTATGCCGTATACATACCCGTTAAACCACCAAAACAAAAGTTTGTTGAGAACCGATGAATTGTCTTCTGGGCACATTCTTTCCTGTAGTAAATGTACAATATCATAGAGTTCAATACGCCATTCTATTCAAAATAAGCAAACAGTTACCAAAATGTTATTTCTATACAACGGAGCCATCTATGACTACCTCATATGTTGTATTTATTTGGGAAAGGGTTTTATATCATGTTGGTTTAAATTTTTGCCGAATCCCAATATGTTCGAGGTCGTCATTGTTCTCTATATACTTAGAATATAGATGAAAGAGATAAACGCAGAATGAATGTTAAAGCAATGTGATCATGTAAGTTATTCTGTATTGTAAGATTTTAAAATGCTCATACCCAAATATATGATAATTAAGTATTTAAGATAAAAATTATGATACGCGAATATGAAGTGACTTACCTCACCAAACTGCAGATAACCAGACCTCATGGATTTTTCCACGAAGCAGTGGCAGACGAATTGTATGAACACGAAGGCGGAATACACATAATACAGAATGCTGCTGATACACGTCGGCTGATGTAAGAAAAATAATACTGATTTTGTTAATTTCTGATATCAGTTTAAGCATTGTCAGGTTAAAGGTTGACCAGTCTTAAATATGTATTCTCCCGCCTCACGAGAAGTTATAACCATATTATTAAAAAAGATTCCAGCCATCTTCCAACCATGTTTTGTTACCTGACGTCTAATAAAAGAGAAAAATGTAGTCCCAAATGGCAAAAAAATTAAAAGCATTTTGATTGGCTAAAAATGAAATACAGCATTTCCCTGTTACTTCTGAAAAGATTCCTTACTATGTATTACTATTAAATTAAATTAAAGGTAAATATGTTTTGTTCAAGAATGCTGTCTCAACTACAAACACCTCTGCCATCCTTCTTTTTCCATTCAGTGGTTGTGGCGATCTCTGCTATAACAGAGAGAGAGAGAGAGAGAGAGAGACAGAGACAGAGAGAGATAGACAGACAGACAGACAGACAGACAGACAGACAGAGAGAGAGGACAGAGAGAGAATTTCAATGCAATTCATGCGTTGTATTTTCAATCAGTTAAAAATATCAATGAAAAATATAGATTATATTTAATTGATAAATTTTGATAAAAGTGTAATAAATAAAATTCTGCGTTTTTTTCAGAGTTTCATTTCGTGTATATGAATAATTGTAAAGCCATATAGCTATTGTAGCTATAGTCATGTAGCTATTTGTCATTACCAAGTGTCTGTATAGGGGATGTCATATAATACAATGAATGTTATTTTCGTTAAATAGAAATATATTGAAAAAGATATGAAATTCTGTAATGGAACATTTTTTTGCCGAAAATCTTTGATTTTTTTTCCAAATTTTTTTGGAATGATTAAAATATATCATTTACTGGGATTATATTGCTATTACCGTAATGAAAAATAAAGATCATGTAAATGAAGATTACAAAAGAAATTTGATTTCATTGGAATGCAGTCCCATATCAAAATTTATGTACGATTATTTGATAATTATAAAGAACATCGATGCTTAACGATAATTTCACATTAATAACAAAATACTAATGTATTGATTTATATGGAAGAATGATACCACATTTCGACAGAAAAAGACAGCGACACTTACTTATTTTTTGAACGATAAAATAACTCAATTATGACAATGACACAATGCTTTTATAAACACCTCATCTGTTTTATGATCCGTTAAATCACAAGGATATATCCAGGTTAACTTACCTGATATGATATTTTTGACTGTAGCGGTATGATACTGCACATGATAGACAACAGCCAGAAAATAAACAGCACACTCGAACTGATGACATTTTGTCGTCTATAAAACTGAATTGCTGCAGCCACAACTAACTGTAAAATTAAAATAAACATCACTGAATGTGCTGTTATTTTGATGCATTAGTGCTTTTGTATATCCGGATTTGTGTATCTCTTAATGGTCTCTATCAATATGTATTGTAACCAATCGATTGACTATATATCTAGCAGACGATGTACTACTGAAAATATAAATGTAAATTAGCTTCCTTCCTTAGTAGATGTTTTACTTCCAGACTAGATTTCGACAATAAAATCGAGACGTAATCAACATTAGCAGAAATGCAACAAAATTTAATGGAGCCACGAACTGATGTCAAGTGAACGAGGAACATTCATAACCTATGATGCGGTATCAGAAATTTGAACCAGAAGTCACCCGGTTGCGAGAAGAACGCTCTAACAAAGCCGAGCTTCTGGACGTTCTGGGAATTTTGGTTACTTACAAATGAGATGATCTTGGCGCCTGACGCAAGATGATATACAGGAGGACTTTCGTCCTGTTCGCTACACAGGTATCCACTGTTGTTATTAACCCATACCTCGGCGATAACCAAACTGGCAAGGATTATACATATCACCTAAAAAGGAAAGTCATGATGAACGATAAAGTTAATCATATGCATTAAATATTAATTATCACAAGTTGTCGGTGTCTGATACCACTTTATGTTTAGAAAATATATCTAAAATTGGAGCTCAACTGATGAAGTCTAACTGACAGAAACGATCGTCTAGGGCATTATAATTTCGGTATTATGTTTATAATATTTGTACAGTAGATATATCATTTTTGTCAATTTGTCTTTATGTAATGACTTCATGAGTCCAGTATACTGGCTGAAAGATTAAAATACAAATACATGTATTGACTTTTGATGTGGTTGACACCATGATGTATATACCGAGGGAAGGGATATATAACAAAGCCGACGACTGAGGTGCATATCACTTTTCCTGGGTTTGATAGATAAATGTGTCAACTGATATCAAAAGTCTACAATTGTTTTATCACATGATTATCGGATCTGATTTATTAATATCAAAGAAATATAAAAAAGAAAAAAAAATTATCTTGCATGATTACTCGAATTTAAAAATAGGAACAATTAGAACATTTTCATTGTTACGTAATTCTAGTTATCACTAGATGTTGGATTGTTCTATCAACCTAGGAAGTAATTATGAGGTTGATATAACGATTTAATAAAAAGAAAAAGAAAGTATAAAACTAACCAATGAGCAACTAGATAATAAGAAACCCGAGGGGGAATATTACTTGTCGCGGGTAAACAAATCCTCGTGTTTCTCTTCAACCAGGGCAATACAGAATCAATAAAGGTTATCGAATAAACTGCAAGGGTTTTCGCATGAGGGAGACATGAGGCACGCAAGGGGGATATGACGCACGCGAGGGAGACATGAACTGTAATATCCCTGACACGTGACTGCTTTCAACCAATCACTGACTGTGTTTTACTAATAAGGTATAATAATATACATTTGTTGACTGGATATGAAGTCAACATCTGTTATATCGAACCAGAGGACTAAACTGTTGCCTGAGGCCTTCGACATAACGCATGTTGACCTAGAACTCTGTCTACAAATGTTTTGTTATACCTTTATTTTTTGTTTATGGATTATTCCATCATTAATATCTATAAAACGAAACATTCAAAGTGATATCACAATTGCGTAATGACGGAATCTCCGAGTCATGACGTGGAAGTATCGGATAGTAATTAGCTGTAAAATAAGCAGGAAACATCTGACGCAAAGCCAGTCAACATTCCGATGTTGACCAACATTTTTGTGAAGCAAACATCTGGAATTTTGAACTTTATTCATTATAGGAAAGGATAGAGAATCAAAATTAAAGGTATTAAAACAACAAGTATTATGGCACTGCCATCAGAGGACTTGGGTAACGACATGAAAGATAGATCTAAACTCCGACATCAATATGTAAGTGTTGAATTGGATTCGAAAAACGTTAAACAAATGTAAGTCTATTCAGTGGAAATAGTTTTCTTTAAACTATTATTTATATTTCTACGATTATAACAACGTCGTGATGTGGATATTTGATGATTCTCTGACATAGGCGTCAGTGTATATTTTATACAAGTTCTATAATGTCATCAAAATGTCTTACACAGAGTTGTCGGTCCTTCTACTCTCTCTGTCAACGTATCAAAAGTAGGCCCAAAACACGTGATCATGTAACCGACAGGATAAATAGGTAAACCGAATTACTCAGAAAAGGGGAAATTTTACAAAGATATAGTCCCTATATTTATAGCCATTTTTAGCAAATATAATAAAAAAGAAATATAACATATATAACATATAAAAAGCAATCCAGAGTATGTTTGTTTACTTTACAAGAATTCAGAGACAAAGGATAATATATATATATATATATGTGTGTGTGTGTGTGGTGCAAGGACCGACAAGTTGGGTAGTTGAAAATGTGTTAGTGTGATAGTTACAGAAATGTGTAAATACTTACAGATTTTATAATACTAATGGCGGTCAATGGCAGATGAGTGTTGTTCGATCTCAGCAGCACAAGAAACTGGATCGGAAACGCTATAAATAACCATCCAACTGGAATCCATACCAACACTGTGTTTTGAAAACATGAAGTGAAGTTTGGTGCGTCACCTTTTATTACATTTTCATTCTGAAAACATATATAAAACATATATACATGTATATGTATTTATGTATGTATATATTATAACCTGTCTGTCTATTCCGGCCGACCATGGCACTGGATTATGCTGGAATTACGTAAGATCAGGAATACAGGAGAATACATATATACAACTACTATCTGCCTGTTCGGATTACACAGTTTAATTACCCCTTATTTAATAACTTGAGGGCATACAATTAGGCCAGAATTACAATCTAAAGGATGTCCAGTATGCGATATACAAATCTGGTGAATATTTGACAAACACGTATCCTAGGAAATCCCGTGATGAGATCAGGTGCTATGGAGGAGTAAGCGTTCCCTGTATTTGTGTTTAATGTTTTTGAAAACACCGCGACAAAAAGGAAGAAAATCGTTCGTGTCACAAGCGTATGGCATCTGACTACGTAACCCGTTTGATAATAACCTGAAAATGTTAGGTTTTTCACTTTTTCAGTTTTAAAGCGCATAAAATGTAAAAGAGAAAATAATAGTAATTTCTCGTGAAAGACTTAACAAGTGTTCTAAATGCATCAAAGTGATCAATGTTCTCTACATCTAGTATAATAAGATTTGTTAGATAAACTCTATATCCAAACTAAAGCTTGGCCATTTCTGAATATTTTTAAAAACTGGCAAAAACTGTTGTATGTTGGTCGTAATTAAATTAATGCGAGATCTCAAATATATACAGTATAGCTGGAAATGTTTTCCTCCATTAAACTTTTGCCATTTCGCTCATAGATAAGATAACTAATTTGAAATGAAAACAAAACTAAACATTTGAAAAAGGGACATAAAAGCCATCTATGGTGATTTAGGGCGAATTTCAGACGGGACGAAATCTGTCGTAAAAGGCCGAAAATGACCAGGATTAAGGTATAAGGTATAATAAAAATGATAAAATATGAGGACAGCAGCTTGAGTTATTTGGCGGAAACTCAAATATTTTAGACCTTTATAAAGATCTACTAAACTTCAAAACACGATTTCCGGATCGGTTGAATTACTGTATACTAGGGTAAATTTTTGTCTACTACGGAAAAGTTTTGTCTACTAGGGTACATTTTTGTCTACTAGGGTACATTTTTGTCTACTAGAGTACATTTTTGTCTACTAGGGTAAATTCTATTGAAATGCAATCGGAAATGGCTTCACGTTTTTTTGAAAAAAAAATATTGTGGTTTCATTTGAAATAGTAAAAATGATTGTCTGTAAACTTTAGGTAAGTCCCTGTATCTCAGGAAATATTTTCTTTTTTCTTTTGCACTGTCTTTCATCGTAAAATTTATTAGATACAAGAAAATTGATAAAAACAAATTTACAGTTATCAGGCGATCAGCTGCTTTGAAACGAATGTTAAGTAAATGGTAATGACTAAGAAAATAACGAAACGAAAGTTTTGTTATGCCGAGTTAGAATCGCAATGTTTATATGCACAAACTCGCCAAACACTCGATAATTGCATAATATGGATATAGTGGTCACTAGAACATAATAAGGTTGCTTTGTTGTTGTCGACTGCGTTACGGAATGATTTTATTTTTTATTTTTAATAGTGTGTATGCCATAATCAACGCGTTTTCAGTTATACGGTGGCGACCAGATTTTGATGGTCGATGAGAGAACCATGTCTCAATGTAGCCGGGCCTTCCGTAAGTAAACTATAGACAGGTAAGGATAAACAATAAAATATTTGTATAAGAAAAAGTAGTGGTTTATATATAACCACATGTCCTTATTATTCTGTTTTGAAATGAAAATTTGAAAAATGAAAATGAAATCAAAATAGGGTTACATAATTCTTAACTGAATATCAGTCACTAGAATTTATCATCTTACACAAGATTTTCATCGACCTTTGATTCACCTTCAGAATTATGGAAATATACACTTCCAGATTCAAAGCACGGACAAGGTTGCTTTCAGATCACTGACCAGAATTGAAGTTGTTTACACATTTGATTTGTATACAACAAACGTATTGTCCAATCCACATAAGATGGCGGGGCGCAGTAACCGTTTGATTATCATACGGATGATTCTACTCACTTTTCAATTATAACAAGCTGAACGGGGAAAAACTTTTTATTCCTCACTGTATACGCTCTTATGTATGGTGACAAGTAGGAACGATAACTCTTGACACTGTCGTATTCAGATATTTATGCTTTACTACCTAAAATGTAAACTCATTCAGGTCAAGAAAGGTTTAACAAGACTCCATCCCGCCAGGTTATAGGGATTTTACTATAGTGACATGAAGATGTGTATGACGAAAACAACAATAAATGAAACGTTAAGCGCTAAAAAGCTTATAATGGACTGTTATAAAATAACTATGTAAATTAACACATTGTCAATGGTTTTCCTAAATATAAGTATTGTGCAGGCACACCTAATATTAACTCGAAATAGGGATCATAGATACCAAAATACAAATCATCAGATAACATACAAAACTGGACCCAGTTGCACAACAGGTTGTTAAATCCAACGTGAAGTTAACCAATGTTAAACCAATGGGCTAACTGTAGTTAAATTTAACAATGTGTTATGCAACTGAGTCCTGGTAAATAACTGACCTCCAAAAATTAAATGCGGGATTCAGTGCAATTGTGATGTAAACTTCACCCGTCGACCGGCCACACCCGCCATTAGTTCAATTATATACATTGTATATATATATGTAATTATTAACAGTGTAAATACTATGATGTTGTAAAGCGACTTCTCTTTTTCTCTCTGTCTCACTATCGTTCTCTCTCTTTCTTTCTTTCTCTATCTCACTCTCTCTCTCTCTTTTCTCTCTGTTTCTCTCTCTCCTTTCTGTCTCTGTCTCTCTCTGTCTCTTATATTTGTGAAATATAAACTCCATATGAGGGTGACTGTGGGATATCACTACTGAAATGTGGAAAATTTATGATGGGAAAGCCGAAATCGTTGCCTTTGTCGTATAGCTTAGTTGGCAATTTCCCTGTCTGTGTCTATAGTAAGTAAAATGTCTACGAAACATGTGTGCTTGATTTTGTTGTATCCTGAATTTCTAGTTCTTTGGGATATGTCATACTGACATATGTATGAAAATTGTCGTTATTAATTGACAAAACGTCGTCGATATATCAAAATGTCAAATAAAATGACACCGTTAGCTTTTTCTTCTTTTGATTCAGCAATTTCTGAATGAAGTCTGCTTCGTATGAATGAAGGAACAAGTCACCCAATAAAGTGGAACAATTGGTTCCAATAGGAATACCGAATGTTTGTTGAAATACCACGTCTACGAACATTACAAATATATTTTCTATTAGAAATTCCAGCATGCTTTTAAATCAACTTCAGTGTATATGTATTTATGAGTAGAATAATAGTGGTGGGACAAAATACCTTTCATGATAACCAATCACTAGATATCTAAATTTTTGGGTACCACCTTTAGTGAAGAAACAGCTATCTATGATGCTTAAAAGTTTCTCTTTTAATTTTCTATGTGACATTGTTGTGTAAAGAGTAGAGAAGTCGTAAGTTTTGATACTGTGAATCTGAGAAAAATTATGTGCTTTCAAATTTTCTAAAAGTTGTTTAGAATATTTTAGTATCCACATCTGGGAGAGTTTAAATCACGATAGAAGTTTGTATTAAGATACATTTTATTACATAAAAATCATTAAGAGTAGATAAGACAATAACAAAAACTTTCCTTATACGAAAAACTCATAATATTGCTTTGAAACGCAAATTTACTAAGGTCATGACAGTACACATTTTTAAATTTCATTTTCAGTCACTTACATCGCCTCAGATTGTCTGATGTCGAGTTTCTACATTATTTAACTATTGAAACGACAAATATAATTAAGCTTATGAATCAGTGCATATATTTAAGAGTATCCTGCGGCTAATATTGATACACCGATATGATAATGGTCATGTCCCTCTTTTGTTTGAAATCATTTGGAGTAATATTTAACAAAAATAAAGGTCAAGGAAAAGTAAAGTAAAGTGTACGTTTTGCGATTGAATTATATCTTAAGGGCTTTAAGGCTTTGTTGCAAAATGTCTATATGTGGTGGAAAAATAAATACAGGTAATTATTAGGTGAGAAGATGGAGAGTCAGGTAAATTTTTTTTTGTTCAACATCAAAGAATGCCGCACTCTTTTATCACGCGACGAATGAGTATCATTACGCAACACGACATAAAAAATAACAGTTGAAATATTGATGGAACAAAATATAATAATACAAAATAACAACGTGTCTAGATTAAATAAATGACATTTATTTTTGTAAATATGTCTTGGTGTGAAGGTGACAGATATTGGCGTTTTCCAAATAACAAATTATATATTTTAAGGGTAAACCGTAACATATTATAGAAATCAAACTGTTTACCTGCGATGTATAGCAAATGTAAATATGTTTTGATAATGTACTGATGTATATATATATATATATATATATATATATATATATATATATATATATATATATATATATATATATATATATATATATATATATATATATATATAGTTGAACCACATATATTGGACCCTCTTAAATTGAAATCCCGCTTTATTTGAAACCAATTGTATTCCCAAACCAAATTTTACCGTTATAGCCCATTTTAAAACCACATCTTTTCTTTGAAAGTAAAATGCATATATTTCACCTAAAAGATTAAATTAAATCAATATCTTAGTTTCTTATTATTTTTATTATTTTCACTTAGTTCTATTCACATTTCGTTGGTAGTTTAATTTTAGTTTGAGCTTTTTAGTTATCTATTTGTTTGATTTCAATTTTTAACTTAATAACCTTACACATTTAACCTGCAGCATTTCTTTCATAATCCGGTGTGTGTGTGTGTTTGTGTGCGAGTGTCTGTATGTGCGTTGTTTTATGTTATTATAATATTTTTGTTCTGAGGATGGGACAGGTCGCCCGAAACATTGACTTTAATATTGTCCGTGCCGATAGTTCTTTAAGTGATATATATATATATATATATATATATATATATATATATATATATATATATATATATATATATATATATATATATATATATATATATATATATATATATATAATCGAAGGGTAATTCTTTAAAACAAAATTCAGGGGTTTCAAAATGATGGTAATAACGACAGTTTGTTTTTAATAAGAAATGTACGCTAGCCTTGTATTATCTTTACGATTAAGAAATGAATAATACATATCTATTTACGCAGGGGTTGGTATCATATATATATATTTCTGAAAGTGAAGACTTACCCAAAATTCGCCACAAAATGGTTTGAGATATGTAGTGGTATTGGTGGTCATGATTACGTCTGCCGTTATATCCAGGAATAATTAAACGATAACATTACTTGCTTTTCACAAGTACAAATATGAAGTTCCACAACTCCGTTTTAGAATTAGTAAAAATGAAAAGAAACGTGTATACCGATTAACTAACTACGGTACATTCCACCATTAACGCTCTACATCAGAGCAAATGTGGTACTTGCCTCGCACAGGAACGCGATCGTAATGATTGTGCATTAGGTAACACATAAAGAGGCTTGCTTAGCCTATACATATCTCCTCATATATAGACAAGGGTGAGATAATTCGGACACGTTTCATTGACATTCAGGGTGAAACATCACTTTGTACTATAAAAATTTGTTTGTAACTGCTCATCTTTACAATGTGTTAAACCTACAACTACACCGTGTAGGTATACTACAAAGATCTGATAACAATTTGGCAAAATAATCTAGTCATACATTTTGAGTTTGTTAAATCCTGTTTAGTTTCATCAATGCATAGTCACCTTCGAATGAATTATATAACTTAGAGGTCATAACAGTCAGCTGAATTGTAAGTTCAAATATAATCCGTGATCTTAAACTTGATCTTTTTATCGATCACATGTTAGAATAAGGTTAACCTTCGCGTGCGGAATGGAACAGATTCCACTGAATGTTAAACAAGCCTTATAGTAATACATTTTGGCAAAAGACGTATAAATACTCAAAGTTTCGCCAATTTGAATGGTTTAAGCGCATTTAAAATTATTGCCATAAATATCGATATTCATTTTTGTGAGTATCATTGGTCTCCGATTTGTTTTGTTCTTTTTTACATTACGCCAATATATTTTTTTTAATGAATGGACATGTCACCAGTTTTAGGCGAAGTATCACAATTTTTCTACCTTTGCTATGGACTGACGCCAATGCAAGTTGGTTTGTACTATATACCACGCCTTCTGGGACACGGGACATAAGTTTTCACTTTCATTCCAAAGATCCGTGACTTTCACTTTGTATATTGAAGGAACTGTCATCACCCTACCAATGACAAGTTACCTGTAGAAACTCGGATTCTGATTGACCGAGAACCTTTAGCAAACTGTGTGGCAATATCAACCCCTCTCATTAACTCTATCCAACCCATATTATCTCAATCAAATTCTCACGAGAATTATAAAGCCTTATATATGGCACACTGTGGACTCACGGCGGATGTGACCGGTCAACAGGGGATGCTTACTCCTAAATGACACCTATGTCTTGTTTGCGATTACTCTGTTTCACTGGGTGAATTGTTGAGTTGCCTTTTCGTTCGCAGTTGTTGAGACGTCTGTACCAATTGTGACGAGTATTCGTTCCTCACGTATTTCATTTGGACTTGACTGTGGACTCACTGCGGGTGTGACCGATCGACAGGGGATGCTTACTCCTCCATGGCACCTGATCCCATCTCTTGGTTTCCAGAGGTCCATGTTTGTCCATTTTTGCCGGATTTGCATCTGTGTTCTGGACATCCTAAAGATTTATACTTTGGTATCTGAGATGTTTTATATTCAAGACGATCGTTTATGTCAATATGACATCATCAGTTGAGCTCGAATTAAATACAAATATAATTTCAAAACAAAAAGTAGTATCATACAAGACCACCACAAGCGACTATGGTTTGTCTACACTCAAAATAGCTTGTGGTGTCCTTGTATGGTACCACTTTTTCTTTTGAAATTATATTTATATTTAATTCGAGCTCTACTGATATCATTGCTGGTCACATACCGAGGTGAATGTAGCGACGGGGAGACTATTCATGTCAAAAAGTCGAACCATGATAAAGATCCCGAAAGCATACGTTTAGTTATTCGTTTGTTTGTTTATTGTTGTTTAACGTCCCACCCAAGAATATTTCACTTATATGGAGACGTCACTAAATGCCGGTGAAAGGCTTCAAATTTTGGCCTATGCTCGACACTTACGGCCATTGAGCAGAGAGGTTCTTTAACCTGCCGACACCCACTGTGACACGGGACCTCCGTTTTTAATATCTTATCCGAAGGAAATTTTTTTTTTCAAAGTAAAAATGAGGATATACCTAAGCAAAATTTATGTTGGTCTGCGGATTGATGTCTAGGCCTATGCATCCGTCTATATGTCTGCTTCAGTTTGATTTGATTCTGATAATTGTTTCACGCCACACTAAACAATTTTTTTAGTTATATGGTGGTGGCCAGATTTTAATGATGGAGGCTGGAGAGAATCTTGTTATAGTTCTATCCCTTATGTTTGTAAGCTAGATGTAGGCCTACTTTTTTTTAAAAGTTTGTTTGTTTGTTGTTGTTTAACGTCCCACTCAGAATCTTTCACTTAAATGGAGACGTCATGAAATGCCGGTGAAAGGCTTCAAATTTTGGCCTATGCTCGACACTTACGGCCATTGAACAGAGAGGGTTCTTTAACGTGCCGACACCTACTGTGACACGGGACCTCGATTTTAACTGCCTCATACGAAGGACATTTTAGTTATTCGTGGACTCAGTCTTGATAAATCCTTCTTCGTGTTGGTGTATATTCAGTTTTCATTATTTGTCGCAACTAAAGATAAACACATACAGAATCCAAATTCATTATCATTTGCCATGATAATTACAAAAAGATATTAGATGAAATGTTCATGCAATCGCATAATGTAACCCAGGTAATTGTGTGTTCTGTGTGTATCATTATTCTTGCTACTGACAAAACTTTGAGTACTACCAAGTGGTACTGTCAATATTTCAAGTAGCGTGACCGTTATGCTATGTTTGACGTAACACACATATCAAAGGCCTAGTTAATAGAGCATTCGATTGAAATCACGCCATCTCACACCTCAGGTAAGGTCTAAAGCGTGTATGAATCTAAGGGGACGAACATTATGAAGTTGGGACAAGCGTGTATGAATCTAAGGGGACGAACTTTATGAAGTGGGGACAAGCGTGTATGAATCTAAGGGGACGAACATTATGAAGTGGGGACAAGCGTGTATGAATCTAAGGGGACGAACATTATGAAGTGGGGACAAGCGTGTATGAATCTAAGGGGACGAACATTATGAAGTGGGGACAAGCGTGTATGAATCTAAGGGGACGAACATTATGAAGTGGGGACAAGCGTGTATGATCTAAGGGGACGAACATTATGAAGTGCGGACAAGCGTGTATGAATCTAAGGGGACGAACATTATGAAGTGGGGACAAGCGTGTATGATCTAAGGGGACGAACATTATGAAGTGGGGACAAGCGTGTATGAATCTAAGGGGACGAACATTATGAAGTGGGGACAAGCGTGTATGAATCTAAGGGGACGAACATTATGGAGTGGGGACAAGCGTGTATGAATCTAAGGGGACGAACATTATGAAGTGGGGACAAGCGTGTATGGATCTAAGGGGACGAACATTTGATTTTTTATGAAGTGGGGGACTAGGATCAGATTTGAAATAAAAAGGCAGGACCAGAGTTCATGGTGAAAAAAAATCCAGGATTAGCAATTGGTCAAAATAAAAAGGCAGGGTGCAGCTGTTGAAATAGGCAGGACCAGTTTCAGGAAACACTTAAAATTCAATGTCAGAACACAATCAGTCTGTCAGTTTTGTGCATTTGGGAAATTTACAGATTCCAATTTTATTTCTAGAACCTATAATGAACTGTCTGGGCTTGTAAGACTGAGTAGCATACCCTGGTTCATGGGAAACCTGTGATTCTGTGTCTGGAATCTGGAAAATACCTCGTCAAACTTCCAAATGGAGTAATTCCAAAATATATCCAGGGACATGTACGATACTCCCAACCCCGGGGGCATCCGTGGTCGAGTGGTTACAGCATCGTGCTTTGAACCATCTTCGGGTCAGCGGAGGTTCGAGTCCCTCTGGAACATAAGCTGATTTTTTAGAAAGTTTGTCAGTTTACTTGCGGAAAGTTGGCGGTCTCTTTTCCGAGTAACCAGGTTCTCTCCTCCACCATTAAACTTTGACTGCCACCATGTAACTGAAAAAAAAATTGTTGAGTGTGGCGTAAAACACTATTCAAAATCGAATTCAAACCCAGCCACTTCCCTGCCACTAGATCTATAAAAAGTATTCTTATGACTTGTTGATATTCAATTAAAAAACTGAGTAGCATACCCAAGAGTACCCTAGCCATACTAGCATAGCTTATGTTTATTGAATTTGTTTTCGTTTTCGGAATTAATCAGTTTATCAATGGAAATCTTTTGAAGGATAAAGAGGTAATAATTTAGTGTCTTGAAGCTACAAAATAGTCCGTCTTGTTGTGTGAAACAAAGAATACAAAGGGGAGCATTCTACGGACCTTCTAACATTTAGTTCTTATGTTGGTTATGTTTGCATAAACAACCTTCTTTTGAGATTGATAATATTTGATATATTACTTCAGTTGAATTCATCTGTGGACTGACGGCAGATATAACCAGTTGACAGGGGATGTTTACTCCTCCGTGACACCTGACCCCACCTGTGTATTTTCTTAGGTCTGCGCACGTCCGATTTTCCATTGATTTGTTTGTTGTCTCCAGAAACTTCTTATGATTAAAACTTTGGTATCTGTAAATTTCTTATTGGTAAACAGGTGTAGTTTCATTTCATATAGAAATATGTGCAATGACTTATGTATTGAATGGCAGTTTTAAATACATTTACATGTACATATATAGTTTCATTTTATGATAACAGCCTCAACGTCACCCATCCTTTTCTGAAAACAAAATCTAGATCCACCACTGCATTAGAAAGAAAATAATATAGTTGTACTTAAAATCTGCTTGCACATTCTTCAAATCAGTTTTATACAGCCATAGGTAACTTCGTCATAGTGGGTAACAGAAAAGAAATCCAGGACTGGATAGAGTAAAAAATAAAAGGTTAAGACGGAAAATACAACCAAAAAAAAAATCCAGGATCAAAATGGATCCTAGCCCCCATAAATATGAAATGGTTGCTCCCTAAGACGATGATGTTACGATTTTATTTGTTTTTAGGAAGTAAGGATTGAATATTGTAGACGGTACACATTTATCATCATAAAACCATGGTACAATTTAAAGATTACAACACGGATTACACCTTTTGTACATAGACAAAACTATACATATGTTTCTATCCGTATCAATCAGACTCCGATCGTTGTAGCGGATGGATTCAACGGGAGCGTAGCTCTATATATATTGTTCATTTTCGAAGGAAGATGGAATCATAATATATATGTGAAGTTCCTGCAATGTTACTATAATTATTGGATTATGAATATTTTAAACAATGCCAAAGTGATTTACAAATGAAACCCTGGATGTCATTCAAGCATTGATATAAGATTAATGATACAGGATGTACCATGAAGTCAAAAGCGTCGTACAATCATAAGAAAATGTAAATCTTTCAAATCCCGTTTCCGCAAGTATTGCGGAAGGCCGGTGATCTCTTCCCGGGTACATTGTAACCGGATTCCCTCTTCCATCAATAAAACCTGGTTGCCACGATACGTATAATTGAAGATATTGTTGAGTGTGGCGTGAAATATTATTCAAAATTAAAAAAACAAAATTCAAAGTCGGACAAGTGTTTTAAGTTTATAGGATAGACTAAGAAAAGAGAGACAACTCTTTCTGGTACCTGAAACACAAATTACTGACACTATCAACTCGAACAATTACTTACGCTTTTGTTGAATCTTTGTACCGGTGTAATTAGATTAAAATTGAAATAGTTCCAAAACCCTGGTTAAGTAAAGGAAAATTAAAATAACATGCCATTTAAATTCCATGGGAGTATTGTTCTGTTGATTTTTTTAGATTAATGTAAATATGAATAATTCAGCTTTATGGGAAACAAGTACCCAAAGTATTATCGATAATGTTTTGGTAAGTGATACCCTTGAGGTCTCGTACTAACATTAGATAATTAAGAGAGAGAGAGAGAGAGAGAGAGAGAGAGAGAGAGAGAGAGAGAGAGAGAGAGAGAGAGAGAGAGAGAGAGAGAGAGAGAGAGGGGGAGAGAGAGAGCATCATCATAACGTAAAAAAAGAATCCCGAAGTACTACATCTGATCATCAAAGATTTTAAGTGTAATAAGTAAAACAACCACTGTCTGTTACGGGTAAGTATGGAGAAAAAGCTACATTCGTTCCCTGAGTCAATTTCGGTTTACGAGATAATTTATCTATTAGCAAAAAATACAATTATCACAATATGTAATATAAAGGATCTAACATGAGTGCGCATGTATTATTGAATTGATTGAAATAGTATATCATTTCCATATGATATATATACTATATATTTACTATTTACTACATATATATATACAGTAAAACCTGCTATAGTGGCCACCTCTATATAAGGATTACCTGATTATAAAGGCCAGTTTTTTCAAGTCCCGTGACTACATACTTTAACTAAATTGAACCTGTGTATAAGGGTCACCTGCACATAAAGGTCAATATTTTCTGGTCCCTTGCGTGGCCCCTATATACAGGTTTCACTGTACATATATATATATATATATATATATATATATATATATATATATATATATATATATATATATATATATATATATATATATACTGGGAAAAGGCAAATTACATACATTGATTTGGGAACTACTTATGCAGCAGAAATGTATTTCACAAACGTCCCTTCAGAACATTTTATGAATAAGTAATCATTACTTTATAAGTTTGGAATATGATCTGATTTATGATTTATGTCTGTCATTTTATAGTAGTAGTAGTAGAAGTAGTAGTAGTAGTACTGGTAGTAGTAGTAGTAGTAGTAGTAGTAGCAGTAGTAGTAGTAGTAGTAGTAGTAGTAGTAGTAGTAGTAGTAGTAGTAGTAGTAGCAGTAGTAGTAGTAGTAGTAGTAGCAGCAGTAGTAGTAGTAGTAGTAGTAGTAGTAGTAGTAGTGGTAGTAGTAGTAGTAGAAGTAGCAGTAGAAGTAGCAGTAGTAGTAGTTGTAGTAGTAGTAGTAGTAGTAACAGTAGTAGTAGCGGTAGTTGTATTAGTAGCAGCAGCAGTTGTAGTAGTAGTAGTAGTAGCAGCAGCAGTAGTAGTACTAAAAGTAGTAGTAGTAGAAGTAGCAGTAGATGTAGTAGCAATAGTAGCAATAGTAGTTGTAGTAACAATAGTAGTAGCAGTAGTAGTAGAAGTAGTAGTAGTAACAGTAGTAGTTGTAGTAGCAATAATAGTCGTAGCGGTAGTTGTAGTATTAGCAGCAGCAGTTGTAGTAGTAGTAGTAGTAGTAGTAGTAGTAGTAGTAGAAGTAGCAGTAGTATTAGCAGTAGCAGCAGTAGTAGTACTAGTAGTAGCAGTAGTAGTAGTAGCAGTAGTAGTAATAGTAGCAGTAGTAGTAATAGTAGTAATAGTAGCAGTAGTAGAAGTAGTAGAAGTAGTAGTAGTAGTAGTAGTAGTAGTGGTGGTGGTGGTAGTAATCACATGCTGTGCCAGGTGTACATTTATAACAAATGGATTCTCAAACTTTTATCCTCCTTTCATTTCACCTAGCATTCGTAAAAGCATATGACTGACAAATATGTAAACAATAAAGGCAATATGCTGCCATACCAAACAAATGAGAGTTGTTTTTATGACAATAAGGAATATGTCAATTCCTTTGTATATGTATACATATGAGAATATAGTCAATAAATGCATTGGTAGCCTTTTGTTTAACAAATGAAATAAGATACCTTTTACATGTATATCAATAAACATAAAATATCTATATACATCATCTGTATCTGTACATGTCACGGGATCACTCTCCTCAAACCACAGTGAAAAAAACCATAAATCGTTAGATGACAATAAGACATGATTGTGGTTCAAGAAATTGTGTTATGAAACATGCATATTCTTGTAAATAAAAAAGGCAGATCACTGCTACGACACCAGAACTTCCGGGTTTCTTAAGTGTTGATTTGCCTACATAGCAATTTAACAAATGACTCATATGCGTATTACCTGTATAATTAACAAACTGAGGTCTTCTTGTTTATACAGCACATTAATTACAAGGCTTCTAAATGTTTTAAAAGATAAAATAACGACTGCTCAAATATCAAAAATAAAATGATTTGATTACACGTCACATAAAACCTGTACATTGGTCTATCTTTGTTTGGTTGGCTCCTTGACACGTGATTAAGCATTTGACACGTGATTAAACATTTGACACGTGATTAAACATTTGACTCGTGATTATACAATTGACACGTGATTAAACATTTGACACGTGATTAAACATTCGATACGTGATTAAATATTTGACTGTGCTATTTTAAACTTTTATTTTTCATTGCACTACGAGGTCCTCACAGGAATCTAAACTGATTTTTGTGAGAAGCTTTGTCAGTTTACTTGCGGAAAGCTGCTTGTTTCTTTCCGGTTACATTGTAACTGGGTTCTCTCCTCTGTCAAGCCGATATATAACTGAATGATGTTGAGTGTCCATGAAAAACTGCTCAAAATCAAATCATAATAAAGCATTGTTTCACCAAATTAGCCACCTTACCAGACAACCAACTTTACAGACAAATATTTCACCAAAGCAATACATGCATTTTTATCTAATTTAAATACCTTGCTCAACTGCTTTAATGATCAAATTTGCTATTCATTGCTGTACATTCAATTTCATTTTTTTAGAAAGGCTCGAGGGAATTTGTGGTTTTCAAACACATTCTTTGTATTTTATTTGAACGCTTATACAGAACCATGCTGAACAAAAAATAAAGTCATTTTGATCGATTAAAATGTTCGACATCACTCCTTTTGTACAATAATTGTGGCATTTATACAGCGTGTGTAACAGGATATCTGTATTGTATGGCGCTGGGCTACATCGTCAATGCTTGAAGGCGGAGGCCATTTACAGGTTCTGAGTAAAAAAGAAAACAAGAGGCAAAAAAGAAAAAAGGAAAATAGAAAGAGAAAGAAAAGAGGGAAAATGTCATTAATTTTTGTTTTCGATTTGTATTTTTGTTTGCAATTCCTTGATGGACGCAATGATATAAACACATAACAATGTAGATAATTGAAAAGTATTTAATTCATCATTTTCCGCCTTAGTTTATGTAGGTGATATAATCATCAGATGCCAATTTCTATCTTTTCAATTCTAAACCTAAAAAAGAGAGCACCAAATTTACCGGGTACCCAAGCTCAATTAACTTTTTTTTATTTTAAGTTAAAAACACACACTATTTATACTGCAACTGCACATGTTTGTATATTAATGACATACAAATGTTAATAATTATGATAATCATTGCTAATCTGATGAAAACTTTAAAATATTTTAAAAAGTGTTTGAATACGTTACTCAAATTTTGAATACCGTACTCAACGTAATTATAGGTTTTACAAATAACTATATAGTCAAAATAACAAAAGAAAAGTTGAACTTGAGTATTGATTAAATTTGGTGACTTTTGGCACTGACTTTGGAAGTAGCCATGCACAATGACGCCGAGTATAAAAGACACTATATAGCTTATTTGTGACTGGATTGATTGCTCATCGATGGTACCTGCTTCCACCTCTGGAAATGTTGAGGTCCGTATTTGTCCTAGGAAATGTTCACCAGGTTCTTATATTGGCTCCTGGACATCCTGGAGATTAATACTTTGTTTTCTGTGATTTTTATTTTGCATCTCCATGGGGATGTAATTTAAAAACATATGCGATGATTTTTGTCTGGTAAGATATGTTCTACTAAAAATATTACAATATAAAAAATATCAGATACCAAAGTATAAATCATTTGGATGTCCAGGTTATAGGTAAAAGTCTGGTAAAAATGGACAAACACGGACTTCTGGAAACCAAGAGATGGGATTAGATGCCATGGGGGAGAAATCATCCCCTGTCGACCGGTCACACCCGCCGTGAGTCCACAGTCAAATTAAAATGAAATACGTGAGGAACGAATTCTCGTCACAATTGGTACCGACTTCTCAACAACCGCCATCGAACAGGTAACTCAACATTTCACTTAGTGAAACAGAGTAATCGCAAACAAGACTATTATACCGACAGTAAAATTTTTGGAACAATGATAAGTATGTTACAGTAAATTTAGCAATTCAGGGAATTGAAAACTGTGACAAGATATTATAAAATAATACCAAAGTTACAATGCTCAAGACGATCGTTTCTGTCAATTACACTTCTCAGTTGAACACCGATTTATAAAAGTGACATCATACAAAGCCAAAAAAAAAAAAACAAAAAAAAAACAAATAGAATTTGTTTTTTTGTTGTTTTACATCCCGTCAAGAGTTTTTTCACTTGTGTTAAGATGTCAACAGCTTTAGGTAAAGTGCCATAAATTTTGACCTGTGATATGGACTGACGCCATTGCAGTGAGACAACAAATAGAAAATGATACTGTAGATGTCATATACAAATAAAATGTTCTTTAGAATTCCCGGATTGAAAAAAAAAATTGTTAAAGTATCGTTGTTTGTGAAAAAAAAGAAATCGAATGTTAATAACGGGCGAGTAAATACTGGATTTTTTCATAGATAGAACTTGAAGGATAAATATGCTACATTAAAATTCTCATTGAAAAATTACCTATACCAACGGATACAAAAGGGTGAAATGTTATAATATTAAAGACATACAAACTGTTAAAATAGATTTTTTTTAATTTGTACTAAAGGTTTCAAATAATCGATGTCTTATACAAATAAAATTTTCTTTTTGAAATCCCGTGTTAGAAAAAAAAATTGTTACATGAATAATGTTGTAATTTGTGAAAAGAAATCGAATGCGAATAATGAGTGAGTAAACAATGGATTCTTTATTGCTTCATATCGTTATCAATCGTATTTCATTTATGTAGGAAATATATGCTTGATCTGTTAAATATTCCCTACAGCGATATTTGTTTTTGATAGTTTGTAATCAAATATTAGGTCTAATCATGAGATATTTTTTCATAGACGTAACAGCCCGTATTCCTTTAACGTGCTACAATAAAGGGATCTGAAAACTACAAGGACAAACATATTTTTTATCAACTTCTGTAGTAAATGTTTGTTTGTTGTTGTTTAACGTCCCACTCAAGAATCTTTCACTCATATGGAGACGTCACCAATGCCGGTGAAGGGCTTCAAAAGGACAGGAGCGTATGCGGGTTGGTTACCATTTCACATACTTCCCTGCCCAATCCGAGGATTGAACACGGGTCGCATTGGTGAAAAGCGAGTGCGCTAACCACTGCGCTACCCGGACACCCTCTGTAGTAAATAACTCGCCGCTTTTTAATACTAGATAATCAATACTTTTTTGTAATCGCGGGAGTACTTTCCTCAGATAATAAAACAATGTCCTTTACAATTTTAACTTTGAATAAAGTAATATCGAGTAGTGTATTAAATATGAATTTGGATCAATACCCAACCACTAACAAAAGTTCGCAAATGATCTGTATTTCGATGCTACTACACCGACCATCAACCGAAGTAGCAAACAATTCTATCGGCTAGCGACACAAAAGACGACCAGTCACATTGTTAATTGAGGATACACTCCCAAGGGAACTATTGTCTGCGATAAACTGTAACTGAATGTAATATTAACTGCAAAATGATCGCATTAACGTATTGAGTAATCCAAATTTCATTGCAGATCAGTTCGCTTTATGATGTTATCCTGTGTAGTCATTGTCAGAACATGTTTGAATTTGATGGACTAACTGTAATATTGTATTACTCGTGTAATATTAAAAGTAATTAGTTATTTGTTTATTTGTCTGACCTATTACTAGATTATTTTATTGATATCTTTTTTTCGCATATTTCTGTTATCTTTTCACCATTGTCATCCGTGGCCACGTGGGTAGAGCTTCCGTGGCCAAGTGGGTAGAGCTTCCGTGGCCAAGTGGGTAGAGGTTCCGTGGTCGCGTGGTTAGAGCTTCCGTGGTCGAGTGGGTAGCGCTTCCGTGGCCAAGTGGGTAGAGCTTCCGTGGCCGATTGGTTAGAGATTCCGTGGTCGAGTGGTTAGTGCTTCCGTGGCCAAATGGGTAGAGCTTCCGTGGTCGAGTGGATAGAGCTTCCGTGGTCGAGTGGTTAGAGCTTCGGTGACCGAGTGGATAGAGCTTCCGTGGTCGAGTGGTCAGAGCTTCCGTGGTCGAGTGGGTAGAACTTCCATGTGGTAAGATTGGAGTTCACATTTTATTCTTAAGACTGCACTTGTTCACATATATGTTATTCTTACACCAAATCTGGAAAGACTGTTCACATCTCTATTATTCTCACATCAAATCTGGTAAGACTGCACTTGTTCACATCTTTGTTATTCTAACATCAAATCTGGTAACACTACACTTGTTCACAACTCTGTTATACTTACACCAAATCTGGTAAGACTGCACTTGTTTACATCTCTGTTATTCTTACACCAAATCTCGTAAGACTGCACTTGTTCACATCTTTGTTATTCTTACACCAAATCTAGCAACACTACACTTGTTCACATCTTTGTTATTCTTACACCAAATCTGGTAATACTGCACATGTTCACATCTATTATTCTTAGACTGCACTTGTTCACATCTCTGTTATTCTTACACCAAATCTAGCAACACTGCACTTGTTCACATCTTTGTTATTCTTACACCAAATCTAGCAACACTACACTTGTTCACATATTTGTTATTCTTACACCAAATCTGGTAATACTGCACATGTTCACATCTATTATTCTTAGACTGCACTTGTTCACATCTCTGTTATTCTTACACCAAATCTGGACTGCACTTGTTCACAACTCTGTTATTCTTACACCAAATCTGGACAGACTGCACTTGTTCACATTTCTGTTATTCTTACACCAAATCTTAAAACACTACACTTGTTCACATCTCTGTTATTCTTACACCAAATCTGGACAGACTGCACTTGTTCACAACTCTGTTATTCTTACACTAAATCTGGCAACACTACACTTGTTCACATTTTTGTTATTCTTACACCAAATCTTAAAACACTACACTTGTTCACATTTTTGTTATTCTTACACCAAATCTTAAAACACTACACTTGTTCACATCTCTGTTATTCTTACACCATATCTGGCAACACTACACTTGTTCACATCTCTGTTATTCTTACACCAAATCTGGCAAGACTGCACTTTTTTACAACTCTGTTATTCTTACACTAAATCTGGCAACACTACACCTGTTCACATTTGTGTTATTCTTACACCATATCTGGCAACACTACACTTGTTCACATCTTTGTTATTCTTACACCAAATCTGGTAAGAATGCACTTGTTTACATCTCTGTTATTTTTACACCAATTCTGGTAAGACATCTCTAATATTCTTACATTAAATCTGCTAAGATTTCAAACCATCGGAAATTCTAGTGTCACGTCCAGACTGCGTTATTTATTTTTCATTTTACTTGTCTCACTTCTTCATCTAGACACACTACATATGTTGTAGTTATACACAGCATCAGCATAGTTATGGCGTGCATCTTAATGCCTTTATCTTCAGAGTTATAGCCCCTTCTTTTATTTTACGTGTTTAGACACCTTAGTCCATTCTTCACCACCATGGTCCAGCACAGTTGGTACAAAAGCACACCGTACGTAGACAGCGTTTCCTCGCCCAGGCTATTGCACATCTTCAGTACATAGAATTTAACATTGAAAGCCTTTCTAATGGCCTTTATCTTCGGAAATATCCCACGTTGCTGAGTTTACCTGTCTGTAGATTGTAATCTTTAGAGAAATTACTCTTCGAGGAGTTTCATTATACTGGCAATTACACTCACATTGCTATGTGGATTTTGTGTTTGAATGATGTGAATGTGTCCGATATCATGTAACAAAAACAGATTGGCTAGTCATTTACACTTGAATTATAGTGAGGTTTTGTGATTCATTAATCCGTTGTAGGATTCCAACTGAGCAGCTCAAGCACAAGGGACAGAAAACCTCATTAATTAAATGCAAAATTGGAATACAAATTCGTCTTTATGGTAGCTACAAAGATAGATGATTTTATGTATGGTATGGATGATCATGGGTGAACGGTTTAGATTCACAAAGAGAAAGTAATTGAGAAAAGGGATGATATGAATGCATGTCTAAGGAGCCCTATGTGAATTACTGAGTAGAGCATATGCTGTTACATGGTCATAGTTTTTATAACTTTTCACATTTTTACAGGACATCCGCCATTTCAATGCATTCAAACATCGCACGTCTGTCGTAATTACCATAAATTTTTCTTAACATCCAGTTGAATATTCTCTCGAGTCATAAAGGCATCTCACTGAAAAAAACACCTATATTACATCGTCGTGTGTCACGGTAGCTCACGGAAAATCATTCTTACGTCCTCCATGATACACCCAACAAAACATTTCTCATATTTATCTCCTGTCGCTTCATTTTAAAAAAAGACAACAGGCTCTTTTTAATTTTGTATCCTTCCGGACACCTGGTCCCATCCCGTTTGGGATTCGCAAATGTTCTTCGTGTTAATACAGTTGTTATACCTAATATGTTGTATTGTAATGAACTTGGGTGTTTCTAATATCCATTGTTACTGCTTCATTAAACTTTATTATAAAATGTGAAACTTGTCCGTGTGTCATGTTTTAATTTTTGAATTTACTAGGCGGGTGATCAATTCAAAAATTAAAACATGACACATGACAGAAATTTAGTCGTTGCTAATGTACGTTTAGGCGTCATTGTAATGCAGAGCAATAGGTCATGTGTAAGGATATCATAGTGGAAACTAATTTGGACAATTGACGCAAAAACAAAAAACATAGATGACGTCACACAAAAAACGATTACACGCAAGTTGCGGCAGGCTAATTGTATGGTTTTTTCAACGGACGTACAATGTTTGGAAGCCGTGAAAATGGCGGATACAGTGTAACGAGAACAGAATGGCAATTCATTATTACTCAGTGCTGTTATATGACGTGGTTTTGTTTCCCCAGCATTAATACAGTAGTAACGGGCAAATTTCTTAATGGAAATAACAACACTGAAAGAGCCTCGGTATCCGAGTGGTCAGAGTATCGCGCTTCAAAACAGTTTTGTTTGTTTGTTTATTGTTGTTTAACGTCCCACTCAAGAATCACCAAATGCCGGTGAAGGGCTTCAAATCCTGGCCTATGCTCGCACTTACGGCCATTGAGCAGTGAGGGTTCTTTAACGTGCCGATACTTACTGCGACACGGGACCTCGATTTTTACTGTCTTATCCGAAGGACAGGAAACCAACCTGCCGCCGGCTGGACACGAACTCACGACCTCACGATCAAGAGTCGAGCGCGCTACCGACTGAGCCATGCCAGCCAAAATCTTTTGTCAGCGCGCATTCGAGCCCAGACGGAACCGAAAGTTTGCCTTTTACTTGCGGAAGGCCTATGTTCTGTCCCCGCGTACATTGTAAGCGGGTTCTGTCCTCCATCTATAAAAATCTGCTCGCCATCATATAACTGAAAATTGTTGAGTGTGGCGTAAAACACACCATTCAAACCATTACTGAGAATATAAAGACAAATCACTCACACGGCATACAAACTGTATCTCACGTCAAATCACTCACACGCCATACAAACACTATCTCACATCAAATCATTCACACGGCATATAAACACTATCCCACGTCAAGGAATACTTCGTCCATACTCAGGAATGTATCAGTGGACTGTACATGTATTTAGTTAGCTCCTTCAAATGAGCATTCAATGTTGATCTTGTCGTGAAGACGTCCGACTAAATGTGTATTATTTCGAAGGCATTTGTCTTCATTTTTTGAATTCAAAGTTTATATTTATTCTACAAGTAATCCCCACAAATATCATCTTGCAGTTGGATAAAAAACGAAAACAGGAACCTCAGCTCTTTACTCACTACATAATGTTATTCTCATAAATAAAACAACAATTAAAACTGTCCTTTTACGGGACAGATTTTGCAGAACATTGCACAAATATCTTACATGTCTCATGCTTCGCTTATCCTCATTACGCCATTTTCACGGCAACAAGGCCTTTACTTTCTTTGCGGTTAGCATACAATGAAATAGTTTACTTGTGAAGCCCATGACGGTTAGTTGTTTGAAATACACCTAGACTTGGTGATGGAGTGTTGCGTACATAATCCATTTCTGTTCGTCAGACGTGTTACTTGCTGATTTGATACTGCTTCTCCATATATGAGTATCAACGAGTCGAGTTATTCCGGAATTATTTTGGGAGTTTATGGGCGAGATGTTACCGACACGAGAATACTCTTCCTGCGTAAGATAGCTCACGCAAAAACGAAGAACATCGCCCCGGAACACTGATCTCGGTACAAATAATCACACCACCTTTCTAACAGGACTTAGACGAGCAAACGTGGCGAACCAATGCGTTCGAGTCCATGATTTTGTTCTCCCCCTTATTCTCGTTGATGGGACGAGGTTTAACGAGATTATGAAATACACTGGAGTCACCAAATTGTTCCCTCCAAATAGCACTCAAGGATTTCTAATAGACTATGGAGCCACGAAGTATGTGCATTGGTCCGACACTCAATAGTCCGACACTCATTAGTCCGACACTCAATATATACACGTTTGTCTGAAAGGGTATATCTCACCTCGACCTCATGTGTGTGTGTGTGGGGGGGGGGGGGGGGGGGATCGTGGGTTGGACCCCCTTTTTTTCCGATCAATGCATTTGTATCGGGACATGTACCTTGGGTTGGGAACACAGATTTTTTAAATGGCTGGATCCGCCCCTGACATTGATCATTTAAATTTAACGTTATACAGGCAAGACATTTCAGTGTGTCCACAATTGAGGTAGTGGAAAATGATCGAGTGTCGGACTATTGAGTGTCGGACTATTGAGTGTCGGACTATCGGGACGACCCCGATCTGACGCATTCCGCTATGGGGTCACGTGGGGATGTGTAATATTCGACCAATGTGACTTACAAAATTGAATGGCAAATTGAAAGGAAATCGTTAGTTCACCAAATTTCGTTGGAATATCTTTTGTGATTCAAATTTATTCAAGGTTATGAACGTAATTCTGTACTTCCTGATTTTGTGTGCTCGGTGTTAAAAATGTTCACAACTCTTTGCCATTAGATCGCTTACAAAATTGTGTAAGTTACTTTTTCATTGGTAGAAAATGACACAATGACCCCGTAGAGGATTATGATTGATCCTATACGCGACATATCGGAAAACGGGAGCGATTAGAGATTGGTTCCTAATTAGATTGTGCTAAATTGAACCTGACCCTACCTCCGGTGGTTCCAAAGATCTATCTGTGATTATCCAATGTTCCTTGTGTTTGTATACTGTTTCCTGGACTTCTTTATGGTAAATGCTGAATTTATTTTTGTATGCTGTACATGCCGAATAGTTAGATCATCGCGCTATGAACCACGGCATCTCTCCTCCCAAATTGTTTTTTTTTTTTTTTTTTTTTTCTTTTTCGAATTTTGACTGTCGCTTTATGTCACACTAAATAATTCTTCACTGACGGCAATTTAACTGCCAAACATGTCATGGTTTAAAATGTCACTTAGTTCTAACCAGTCGGTAACAGAGTCCCCCTCCCTCTCCCTCAGTGTTTGAGTCCCAAATGAATCTAAACTGATTCTTTTTATCACTGTACTTCCGGAAGGCATGTGGTCTATGCTGATCAAATTTAACTTATAAAAAATTAATAAAACCAATCAGATACACTGTTGCAATAACGTTTCGGAAAACAATCTGTTTACAGTTATCATTTGTACTTTAGAAGATTACAAAAATATCGGTAACTGCAGGTCAGTCTGTCTATGAATAACAGAGAATGACAGTTTATGAGAGAGAGAGAGAGAGAGAGAGAGAGAGAGAGAGAGAGAGAGAGAGAGAGATGATGATGATGATCAGACAATATTGTCATTATGTAAATTGATTGACAATGTCGAGCTACCTACATTTTAATTTTGCATCGCTGAATAATTAATTATGTTTAAGAACCAAAAGCTGGTGTATTATTTATTTTTATTATTTAAATACAGCTAATGTTTATCAGTGATACTTATCCATAATGTATGAGCCGATAAGCCAGGCACAGTGTAATTTTATACGATTATTTTGACAATCAATAAAGAAGAATCTATGGATATAATTTGCGTGATAATATTAATAAAAGCTGCATTCAAAATTGTACGAAAACTTATATACTTCATGAAAAAAACAAATCTCTCTCTCTCTCTCTCTCTCTCTCTCTCTCTCTCTCTCTCTCACACACACACACACACACACACACACACACACACGTATACTATAGCCTGGTATAGGTATAGGTCTAGCAACATAAGGTAGCACATCCGGGTTCTATCAAAAAACCAAAGCAGTACGGTCCATTTTCCAAAATTAGGTTGTACAGATAAAATATATTGCATTGCACGGGCTCCCTGTATTACTGAATCTCTAATATTTTAGTATGGACAAGAAGCCTGTCACCCCTGTAATGATTTATAGGGGAATTAGCTGTGTTTACCAAGACATTATTGTGTTTTTCCCTTATTTTTATTACTTGTACTTGATGTACAATAACAGATAAGAGCTATACACAGACATAAAAACAAATCCTATACTACTATATATTTTGTGAAAATAAGGTCAGATCCAGTGTGGTTTTCATATCCAAATAGTACAATTGCAAATGGACAAGTGCCAAACCTGAATTTTAACAAAATATATTTTTTGTTATTGTATATCAATCTAAGTAGTAAAGAGCATAAAAGGATAAAAAAAAATAGTGCAATATATGGTTTAGGGGTGGGGGTCTGAACTATATTTTAGATAATTGAATACTCTGTAATAAAGGCGTGGGGACCCCCAAACATCACGATTAAAATTTTCTTGTCATGAAGAATAAGGAAATATAAATTATGGTAAAGGGGTAGGGATCTCAATGGTTTTTGAGATAATTGATAATTTCTGAAATAAGGGGTGGGGAATAACCCCAGGGACCCCCAAAATACCACAATACAACTTGTCTTGTTATGGGTAATAAGAAAATAAATGGTTGAGGGATGGGGATCTCAATGGGTTTTGAGATAATTGAATACCTCCGAAATATCGGGGTGGGAATGACCTTGGGGACCCCAAAATATCACCATAAAACTTTGTCTTGTCATGAGGAATAAGAAAATATATGGTTTAGGGGTGGAGATCTCAACGTTTTTTTAGACGATTGATAATTTCGGAAATAACGGGGTGGGGATGACCTGGGGATCCCCAAAATATTGCCGTTAAAATTGTCTTGTCATGAGGAATAAGAAAATATATGGTTTAGGGGAAGGGGATCTCAACGGTTTTTTAGATGATTGATAATTTCGGAAATAACGGGGTGGGGATGACCCTGGGGATCCCCAAAATATTGCCGTTAAAATTGTCTTGTCATGAGGAATAAGAAAATATATGGTTTAGGGGTGGGGACCTCAATGTTTTTTGAGATGATTGATAATTTCTGAAATAAAGGGGAGGGTAATAACCTCGGGGACCCCAAAAATACGTCCATACAACATAATTTTACTGTTTACGTTTTCTCCGGATCAATTTTTATCCTGAGGAAAAAAATAACTAATGTTCACAAGCGGTCGAGATAAATATGTCGAGTGCTTTCCAGAGATAATTTTAATATGTTTAATGCCGGGGTGATAAAATTTTATTATTCTGAAAAAAATACATACATGTAGGCTATTATCAATATAAATTAGTCGTTGTCTCGACATAAACATGATTTCGTTTTCTCAATATACCTTGGTGTTTTTTTTCACAGAATTTCACGTAATAAATTATGTGTAAATAAATACACTGAATATCGTACTTTACTACATTTGTCAACAATAAAGTGGCGCTGTTAACCTAACTAGTCACTTTTCTGTAAAATACGCGGAATAACTTGAGTCCCCTGCACGATTCCCATCCTAACAAGGTTAAGCCCATGTACAAGTGCGGGCTGGCAGTTCCATAAATTGAATTGCAGGGTTAGAAATGTGAGCCAGCCTCACACTAATGGCTTATGATCGTGGTTTAGATTCCTGGACCCGGAGTATTCTTGTTACCACGCAGCGTGTTCTAGGAATATATTTAGCGATGGTCGTTTTTTTTTTTATTAGTACCGAAGATGTAAAACAATTAATATAGTTTTGCATTATCAAATTTATTGGTCTATTACATATAAATAAATATATTCAAGTAGAGAGAAACTGTCTATCTAAATCCATTTTAACTCATGAAGTTTTATACCTTTCCTACAATGTCATCTTTCCACGTCAGTACCGTTTCATTATAGTATAAGTGGAAAAGCTCAAGATAGACCTACATGGTCTGGATCCAGAAAATGTACAATGCTGACAAATGGTGTGCGAAAAAAAACCCACAAATTAAAAGTAATAACACACACACACACACACCTACACACACACACACACCTACACACACACACACCAGTGGCGGGTTCAAAGAATTGTAAGGGGCGTACACCCTTTGAACGCCAAAGTATAGATGCTGGTACAATAAAATCAACATAAAAGCCCCTAAGTTAACAAAATTGTTTAAAACCTATATATTTTTGATAAAAAGTTGGAAAATTCTGAAAAATAGGGTACCAAACTTTACACGCCTCGCTAAGCTCGGCAAAACCTATAACATTAACTTGTCTGGAATGTATAAAAAGGCTTCCCAGAGATTTTAAACATCAAAATTTTTCTGGATTCCCTCATGATGCTCATGCATTTGTGTTTGCTAATACTCAATTTATTTGGGATAAATGATACGTATGTCAATTTAATGCAATAATTAGCTGGAATAAAAAATGAGTGTGTCAGTGTGATAATTTTAAGACTCTCTAGATCTGGACTTCAAAACTTGAACATTTATGGGAAGTATACCCTTAACAACGGTGATTTTGTGTATCTTAAAGTTAGAGAATACCTCGTCCGGTTTCTGAATTTATCTTATCAACGATATGTTCAAAGAAGTCATAATTCATTGTCTAAAGGATACATGTACTAGGCCATAATTGACCCGATTTTAAATTACTTTTTTGCTGATCCAACTTTCTTGTGAGAAGGATATTCAAAGTTATTTATAAGCGGATTGCTATGCATGTTTTTGCGTCTGAATGCAGAAAAATGGATCCAAAATTTAAAAAATTATCTGAAAGATGCGTAAAACTCGACCCTAATGAAATATTGCCTCACAATTAATCCAACACTTAGAAATATGTTCAGTGACCAGGGAGAGTGTGCCCTCTAAAGTTGATAAGTTAGGTGCAAAACCATTAATTTTTCTATAAAAGTCGGAAAATTGAAAACAAATTTCCAAACTTTTCGCACTTTGCTCTGCTTGGCGAATTTATTTCACAATGCCACCCCTCCAACTTTAAATCATTAACCTACTTTGATGAGATTTGCACCCCCCCCCCCATTTTGATTTCTTACTACCCCGCTGCATAAAAATACACCATTTTCACGCTTACTGCGTCTTATCACGCCCACCCCACCTCAAAAAAAAAAAAAGAAAAAGAAAGAAAGCCGTTACGCCCCCTCTATGAAAATTCCTGGATCCGCCCCTGCACACACACATTAGAGGGAGAAATGGAACTAATATATCTACCACGTGATACCCGATAACATTTGTGCGGGACTATTGTTTCTATTGGTGATGGAACTTAACTCTACGTAATCTTCCCGCTGAAATGATGTAAGTGCGGGATTCCATCACCAATAGAAACAATAGTCCCGCACATAGAAACAATAGTCCCGCACAAACGTTGTCGGGTATCACGTGGTACATGAATTAGTTCCATTGTTTGAATTTCCATCATTATGGAATAAAATCAGGAACTTGGCGTTATGAAGCTAGAAATTTTCAGTCAATTTGATGATCACCTAGCAAACCCTTGTGTATATTTGCCTGTATCGTAAGACATATTTTTATACAAATCATTTACTCCCGTCAGCCCCACTGTCCCGAACCTGCCAACATAGACAGTATGGCATATATCGTCATACATTCTCTATTCGTATTTTTGTTTGTTTGTTTAAATTTTATTATACATCACACAACAATTTTTAGGTCATGTGGTGGCGGCTTTCAGTTTTAGTGGTGAAGTAGAGAACACGGTTACAGTATACCAGCTGGAACCTAGGCTGATTTTTGTGAAAAAAAAAGAATATGTCGGTTTACTTGTGGAAGGTCGATGGTGTCTCTTCGAGTACGTTGTAACCGGGTTTGAATCTCTGTAATGATGTTGAATATAACGTAAGCTAAACTGTATTTACGATCTGAACTGTTACAGTTAGATCAGAAGTTAGATAGTCACAGTATTTTTAATTTTAAGTTAATTTCGAATATCCATGGTTTTCGAATATAATTTTATGACAGAATGGATGACAGCTTTGATTGACAAGGAACTAACAACAGTAAATGCATGCATGATTGTACATGTAGCCCATGGTAAGCATGTAGATAAGACGGAATCTGGTCTTCAGCTTGCATGAACTTTCAACGAGGTCATTTCTCTAAACAAAATGCAACCGAAACTCAAAAAAAAAAATTACTAAGCTGAAGTAAACTTTTAAAATTGTATTGGTCCAACCCTATTATTTTTAAATTGCATTTCATTTTAAAGCTTCATGAAGTGTAGTTTACCCTAGTTTCCATTTTGATATTTTCCCCTCCAGTCTTGACGCTTGAACGAAACAAATTTGTGTTTTTGTCAAACCAATGTGCACGTCTCGTGTTTGAAAATGTGAGTAGTTTTTAGAATGGGAACTGGTCTACGTTTTCCACCTCCCAACGACTGTGAGGATATTGTAAGAATGATAGTACATCCATGATTTTGTTCATGTCTTTCACTTTGAAATCTGCTGAAAATGTAATATGTAACACATATTATCACGTGTTTCTTTATGAGCTGAGGATAAGTAAAACACGAGCTTATTCTCCTGAACACGTGCCGACTATTGACTGACTGCCGACAGTGCTCGAGCTTGTATCAGTGACAGGTTTAACTATAACAAAAAAGTTTAGACTACGAGCATTTTGATTGACCTGAAATGTGATACCAGCTTGTTCCACGAAAGTAATTTTAATATAACAATAAAATGACGTCATACTACGTCATGTTTAGTGAAATAATGTATTACGTTTTAACAAAATCATGTCGGTCAAAATAACATTACTGTACTGTCCTCGTCACATTATCCGTGAATCGGAAAAATCGCAATTATTTTCATATATCCTCATTTTTTTCCGAAAAATCTATATCAAGGCATCTATTTCAGTTTGTCGTTACTGAAAACAACATTTGTCTCCACTATAAACGTCTATTCAGCTTATAATCGATAAAAATAATTTTGAGATACGGAGTTTCTATACATACAGCTTGTCCGCCATCTTGTTTGTAGTTAGATCGACTTTGGACGAGTTCATCATGCGGGGGTATTCAAATACGATTTACAACGTTGAGAGACGTAAATTCATGACGTTAGATGTTCATGATTTTAGAAATCGTACAGTGATAAGGAATATTTTCAATTTTTTTATTTCAATTACTTTAGTGTATATTTACTAAAATCTACTTGTAATAATTTTTACACGGTTTCAAAATTAAAAAAAAAAAAAATACGGTGGCTATGTGCACCGCACAATTTAAATCTGCATACGTAGCTGAGTTGTTTTTCATAAACATGATCACCCGCCTGTGAAAATCTCTTTGATGTTTGATTTCACTGGGAAATAAAAAAAATAGTTGTACTATTGCTGTAAAAAATAATACTTATGAGGTCGCAAATGCACTCCAGATTCCGTACACACGGTCCTAATGTGAAATCAATAAACTTAATTGAAAAATGATTGTGATTAACGATATCGGACATAATACATTTTTATTTCTGTTTTCGCCACACTCAACAATTTTTCAACTATATGTTGGCAGTCAGCTTTTATTTCTCTCCTATCGATTTAAACATTTCTAACAGGAATGTGTGTTCCCGTTGCTAAAGAGATGTTGTTCTATCCGTATCTTTTCTCCGTTTACCGGACAATTTTTATGGACGTTTCCCCTTGGAGAAGTTTTCTGAACTTATTTGTAAATTTAACGTAAAGGACCGTCGGTTTTAAATGGAGGCTATGTGGCCGTTCCTAGTAATATGGACAAGTACATATCTGAATGCATGTGTTATATTAAAAATTGTTAATTTGATATTTACAATTTATCTATTAAATTAACAATTTTTAATATAACACATGTATTGTTTACGGAATCTAGATATTCACATGGCAAAAACACTACCTTCACGCACAAAAAACAAACAAACAAACAAACAAAAACCACGCACACACATACACACGTGTTATAATAATCTAAAACTTCCATTTTATAATGATAACTTAGAATCATAATGGCCAGAGTGCAATGGGAGCTAATGAATAAATACTACTGAACTAATTATAAAAACTATTGAATTATAAGGCATCTGTCAGATATTGTTGCGAAAATAATTGGCTATAGTCCACCAACAGCACTAACGTCTTGACAACTTCGGAAACCCATGACGATGGAGTACATCATCTTATATCAGATTTACGAATTTTGGTTTCGGTCTGCAATCCCTGTTTCTGAACTCGGACAAAATTAGTAGCACTGAGTGTTTTTTTGTTTGTTTGTTGTTGTTTTTTTTTAAATTATAGTTTTTTTCTCTTTTCGTGATCATTCGTCTCCGCTAAATTGCCGGATACATCTTGTATTTTAGTGCAAGAAGTTAATTGTCCGGGGGATAAATGTTATTTCAACGGAACTATAATAAATATATACATTGAACAGGGAAAATGTATACTTGATTCGGTGTGTGTGTGTGTGTGTTTGATACATATATCTATCTATCAGTAAATCGTTTGTACCTTTTCGTATATTTTATAAATGTATTCTATTTCGTAATTTTGAATGTGTCTGTTACGTTCGTTTGTATATTTTTATTTATTATTTTTTTTATTTCTTCTTTTTTTGTATACCTATCTAGATCTAACAGTAAAAAATTATTTATATAGGCCTACGCTGTCGTGGGTTCATATTTTAATTCTATTTCGTTAAAATGTTCTTGTTACATTTTATTACATTTTACATAGATCTATATGTATCAGAAAATATAGTGCGTTGCCGGGCCTTCATGTTTTCAGCCCCGAAGGTGATATAGTGGTGAAAAAAATATATATATATTTCATGCGAACAGAATACAATTATTCCGTGCGAACGGATTTTTTTTTCACAATAATTATTCCATTCGCAAGGAATAATTTTATTCCGTTAGCACGCAACAATTTTATGCGAACGGAATAATTTTTTCTCTCATTAATTATTCCGTTCGCACGAAATAATTTGATTCCATTTGCACGGAATATTTTTATTCTGTTGCACGGAATAATTTTTTCTCTCAATAATTATTCCGTTCTCACGAAATATTTTTTTTCTCTAAAAAAAAAAAAAAAAAAATTTTTTTCACCACTTTATCACCTCCCGGGTTCCAAATTGTTCAGTATATTTTATTTCATATTTTTTTCAGTTTAGGGAAATTATATCTAAATCCTCTACTAATATTGTCTTTTTATTCATTTCCATTTACCAAAATTGGAAATGAATAAGCGACAATATTATATTATCTGTAATTTTTCGCCCTTGTTTGTTCATCGTGGTCCCCGATTTTCTCAACGGACAGCGGCTGTTTGGTAATTAATCTTAACATATGGATGCTTTGGACTCTTTCCATTTCTCTTTAAGAACGATGTGGCCAATGTTTTGATACATTCTTTACTTCATTTGGAACGCCCCTAATTTGAGCTTGGATCCATCCGTTACGTGACGTCACAGCGCGCGACTTTTAGAGCGCCATGATTTTGTACAGATGTAAACAACAGTGGCAGGGGTACCAAATATTAATTTTCGTGATTATCGATATATTAAAGGATTACAAAAGGTATGCGTATCTTATCTTATTACGACAACGTGTAATTGACATCTTGGTGTCGCTTTGAGACAAATGCGGAAAGAAGAAAATAATCGCGATTTTCCCGATTCATGGTTGATGTGACGAGGACAGTAGTATGTTTTTTCCTAATCATTTATTCATCAAATATACCCTTTAGCAGTAATTACGGTCCTGTGACTTTGCCAGTCTTTCGGTTGGCAAAATGATAGAGATACCCGCAAAAACATAGGCGTCATTATAGTAACTGTTTCTTGACGTCAATTTCCGATAATCTGTATCATTTTGCCAACCGGAAGACTAGTAAAGTCACGGGATCGCAGTTACTGCTAAAGGGTCTATAAAAAGTAAATATTTTGATCATTATTAAAAGAATGAAAATATTTTACTTCAATAAAATTATAATTTTTAGAGCATATTTCCCTTGAAAAATGTCCTGGCTTACGGGTGAAAAAATGGTGCCCGAGTCCTGGCGTTCCAAAGGGTTAAAAACAGAGCCAAATGCGCATACAATGAGCCACATTATGCATTTAAAATTATATACATGTATCTTGTAAAACCTCTCGGTACTATAAAACAAAACAATGGAAATTCATAACAAAGCAAACAGGGAAACTACAAAACATTAATGGTGAATGGTGAAAATTAACCATTTTCGAGTTCTTACGTAATCCGTTTTTGGATTCGGATTTTTCATGCGCCAATTCAACTTTGTTATGCTTGGCCATTTCCGGTATGTGTATTTGCGTCGATCAAGAAATAAAATGCTCGATGTCATATAATAAATCAAAATGTAACAATATTCCATTTCTGGCATAGGCGTCGGAAGCAAATTGAAAGTGGGGGGGGGGGGGCTAAACCATCTTAAAACACACACACGCCAGAAACGTCTGGGGGCTTAGCCCCAATTTTCAACACCAACATGTCTATCTTTACAAAAAAGCCCCCCCCCCCCCGGTCCCCGTCCGGTTCCGACGCCTATGTCTGGTGTAGTGTTCAGACGTTTGTGACCAAAATGGACTAGTGACAATAATCTGGCCTTCAGATACAACTGTATTTTATTTCTTGATCGACGCAAAGACACATACCGGGAATTGCTAAGCATAACAAAGTTGAATCGGCGCATGAAAAATCCGGATCCAAAACGGACTACGGAAGAACTCGAAAACGGTCTATTGAATGAGGAAAGACATAACATCATTTTGCCAAAATATGGTTTTATATGAAATATATATATCTATACCGAAGAAAAAAAAAATCCTCACTTTTTATCACTCTACTGAATATGGTCAAGCAGGTACGTGTATAATTGTACTCTTTTATCTGCCATTGTTATAGGACACTCAGTTAATAGAAAGCATTGAATGAAATTGAATAAAAATATGAATGTACTCTAATTCAATTCTTTTGCATTAGCACAAATTTCATATGTTAATGTGACTGTCAATTGAAACAGTTTTCATTCATCTTATATCAATTAATTCATTTTCAAGGATTCTATCCTTGCTTGAAATAAGCAAATGTAGTACATGTATTCCCCGTATTATAAGCTTATTGTTGTATTTTAATATTATAAACATAATACCAAAGTTATAATTCTCAAGACAATGATTTGCACTGTGACAATCTGACTTCAATTATTTTATAAACTTGATTTTTCTTAAAGTCATTAAGTGCCATATGATAATACAATGGGATACCAATTTACTACATATTACCACAACACATTTTCCAGATTTTTAACACAAGGCGTCTTACATCTCTGTGAATTCTATCCATTATCTGGGATACATTATTACCATCCTTGGTTTCTCTTCCTTTTCTTTCAGCTGTTCTGTTTTGAATATTGCTTTCAGACAAATTCCCACAATTTAAACATCTAATTTTCTTCACATGGCAGTCTGTGCCACATTTTGGGCAACATCCATGAATCATTTTTGAACCTGTGAAAATAACAAAAATTATAAAGAAACAAAATAACATTGCATTTAATTTGTTAGACAGATAAAACATTTTGTGGTAAAAATGTACTAGAAATGGACATTCTTATATTACCTAAAGACATCAGTACAGGTCTGATCACAGCAGAAAAATAGAGTTTTAATGGTAGAAATGCAAGGAAGTACAGTGAAGCAAGCCACATGTGGGCCTAAATTGCTAACCCCAATACAATTAGCACATGTGAATGTGAATTCAATCCATAATGCTCTTCTGAAATTGTTTTCCCAAAGATACAGTTCACAACCTTTGTTTAGCACATATCGGATAAAAAATCAAAGCCTCCCCTACCACTCTAAAACAAGAAATGACTGTAACAGGATGCTGTGACAAAGTTTCCAAAACAAGATCACCAAAAGTATAAACACCTCATATAGTTTCTGAGTGTGATCTTACACCTAAATATCATTACAATCACCTTGAAATTATAAACAGGAATATATACAGTATGATTTTGGTGTGGGGTATCTTGACCACATAAAAGATATTTGAATATTCCCAAATTAGAGATGACCCTTGGGAACTAACTCATTTCATGTTTTTTCATGTATACATAACATTTCCCATTCTTTAATTTTTGTGTAAATTGAAAAGTCATGTTCAAGGTCATAGATTAGACCACTGACTTTTTGACATGTACATGTATGTTGATCATTAGGTCCTATGATAATTACAACCATGCAATCATAAGTATTTTGAGTGCTTACATGGAAATAAAAACATATAAAACCTGTATATAGGGGCCACCCAAGGGACCAGAGAATATTGACCTTTATGTGCAGGTGACCCTTATACACAGGTTCAATTTAGTTAAAGTATGCAGTCAAGGGACTTTTCAAAACTGGCCTTTATAGACAGGTGATCCTTATATAGAGGTGGCCGCTATAGCAGGTTTTACTATGTATGAGGTTCAATTAATTTCCAATTATCTAGGGAAATGTCTATAGGCAATGTGCCAGAATACTGATTGGTACCAATAACAAAAGTTGTTATGATAACTCTTACCCAAGATTATTTTATTTGTAGCTGTTTAACGTCCCACTCAAGAAGCTTTCACTCATATGGAGACGTCACCAAATGTCGGTGAAGGACTTCAAATTTTGGCCTATACTCGGCACTTACGGTCATTGAGCAGTGAAGGTTCTTTAACGTGCCGACACCTACTGTGACACGGAACCTCGGTTTCTATTGTCTCATCCGAAAAACAGGAAACCAACCTGCCGCCGGCTGGACTCGAACTCACAATCAAGAGTCGAGCACGCTACCGACTGAGCCAGGTCGGCTCCTTACCCAAGACAAATCATAACCGAGACAAAGGCTTAGATCCACTGCAGAGTGACAAAGTGTAGGCCTACTTTAAACTCATGGAAGTTTGTTTCTATCTATTTTCCACCCTAGATTGACCTCAGCCTCGGTGTTCACTGTTAATGTGGTGCATAAAATAAGTAGTATTTCTCAAGGAAGAAAAAAGTTATTAATACACAAAATGTAACCCTTTTTATTATTTTTCATAAAACATAATACATTTGGGGAGGGAGCACATACACTAAGCTTTCAAACTTAGTAAGATGACAACCATTTGATTGGTTTTAAAATAAATATTCTGATCGCAAATAAAAAGTCCTTAGAAGATCTATCGATAACAAAATGTGCAACATGACCCAGGATTAATTCAATAAACACTTTTATAATAGAAAATAATTAACCTGTCCAGCACTTGATCAAAATAAAATCTGTGTCTGACTAAATGGTGAATCGTAAACGTTGAAAATAATCATTCTAACCTGACCAAACTTGCCAGGTACTCCATCAGAATAAAATCGTTCCCTAATTTATATCATACAGATCTACATGTCGCGCTGTCAGCAGTGTCGCCGGTGGAATCAGATAATTTTGGCAACGAGTAACTTCGGCATGTGCAAGCTAGTATTTTCGGCACTTCCAAAAACATGTATATAAACTTTAGTTTTAGGAATTAAAATTCATCACGAGATGTTAATTTATTTATCTTAATCAATATTAGCTGATGATATTGCCTTCATGCATGTATCGAAAATAACTGATACCCTAAAGTTAAATGCCGAAGTTACTTATACAAGTGCCATATTTACTCGGTGCCGAAATTACTTGATGCCAGAATTACTAGAATTCTCTCCGATGACGAAAGTACCAACCACTTGAACCAGCAACCTTAAGCTTTCTTTTAATATGCGAGCGCTAGCGAGCTCTTTATTGTAGAAATGCCGCAACTTGAGCCAAGTCCAATAATTACAGCGCCCTCTTACGGTCACAGTCCTCCAGTGTGTACTATGGGCTTCAAAAAGTTTCAACCGGCACATCCCAAACGAGGCTCCAGCATACAGGTTCCTAGAAACATGTCTGCCGTAAATTTCTAATCTGATTTGTTGAATTATTCACGTGGTTGAGTACAGTGGGCTTTGGACAGCCCGATCCCGTAATAGCCGGATTAGTAACAGCCTTGGTATGACAGCCCGATCCCGTAATAGCCGGATTAGGAACAGCCTTGGTATGACAGCCCGATCCAGTAATAGCCGGATTAGGAACAGCCTTGGTATGACAGCCCGATCCCGTAATAGCCGGATTAGTAACAGCCTTGGTATGACAGCCCGATCCCGTAATAGCCGGATTAGTAACAGCCTTGGTATGACAGCCCGATCCGTTATAGCCACGTTTGTAGCAGCCTAGATATATATTTTGACGGCTTACCAACATCTTATTGATCCAATAAAAGAACGTAAAATACGCCTTACCTATAATTTGGACAATAATTTCAGCATGATTTTAAGCGAGCGAAGCAAGCACTTTATGTTAAAGGTGGAATCAGATAACTTTGGCAACCAGTAACTTCGGCATGTGCAAGCTAGTATTTTCGGCATTTCCACAAACGTGTATATAAACTTTAGTTTTAGGAATTAAAATTCATCACGAGATGTTAATTTATTTATCTTAATCAATATTAACTGATGATATTGCCTTCATGCATGTATCGAAAATAACTGATACCCTAAAGTTAAATGCCGAAGTTACTTATACAAGTGCCATATTTACTCGGTGCCGAAATTACTTGATGCCAGAATTACTAGAATTCTCTCCGATGACGAAAGTACCAACCACTTGAACCAGCAACCTTTAGCTTTCTTTTAATAGCGAGCGCAGCTCGAGCGGCGCGAAGCGAGCTTTTATGGTAATGCGTATGTGTAAGTACAAATAGGTCAAATTTACACATACTATGAGCAAATAAAATTTCGTCTAACAGTCCCGGATCAAGTTCGCGTTGAATATTGCATTTTTATCGAGAAGGTCAAAAACAAAATTTGTGATCATATATCACACCATGAAAAATTTTTAAAAAATAGTACGAAGGCAAATAAGTCCTTATTAATCGCACACCGGATAACAGCGTCTCCAAGCAGACGCCATTTTTTACCTACCAGAAATGAAATTCCGACCAAGGGCGTTAATGGCTTTCCTAACCCGACATGCTCAGTTACGCTGGATGGTAGGACTCGCGCCAGACATCGGATATTTCTTAACTTGTTAATTTCAAAATAAGTTTTAAAAAAATGAACTGACAGTTTATTTTTTAGAATAATGAGATGTACTCATGTTGCAATTATCTTGTTTACGAGAGTCCTACTATTGCAAGTCCTATGAGGTCATTTCTGGGTTTCTCTCACGGAGACCGAAATACTCTCTCGTATCATACCATGTATGATTTTAAATTTTACTATTGGTTATTAACGTAGAATTATTTTGGAATCAATTTCACTAACAAAAAATATGATGGAATTAACATTAACATAGTAACTGTGAACGCTTCAAATGAAAGACTGTATCAATTTACTGACGTAAAAGTTAACAGTAAATTTCGACAAACATGACAGATTAGCTACTTTCTAAGGGAAGAAACTCGGTCATTCTGCAGAAACATTTTTGAAAATTGTGTACACATTTACAGTAGAAAATAAATTAGCCGATACAAACTTTCTATATAGGTTTTTAACACTTCCATAGCCATACAGAAATTATTAGATGAAGATAAAAGAACAAGTGAATAATTATCTGAAATGAAAATTTATTTAAAGCTCCCCTCTCCCCTCAAAAAAAAAAAAAAAAAAAAAAAAAAAAAAAAAGAAAGGAAAAGAAAATGCACTTTATTCACTTTATAATAAAATATAGCTACTCTACATACATATCATTTTGCTGTGATATTTTAATTTTACTTCCAGTAGCCTATATTTTGGTGTTCATGAATTCACTGGAATCACTGATTAAACATCGAATTAAGCCTTTTGACTTCTTTGACGTATCATCATATTTGACTACTAATCTTATGCCGGTACACGACTTACTTACTTCTATATATTGAATTTCTATGTGATCAATTTAACTGTAGATCTACATTGTTATATTTTGATTCCAAATGATATATATTTAAAGAAAAATTAATCATTACATCTGAAGAGGAACTGATAAATATTTTAGTTGACTTTAGAACACCCAACCTTATAACAGCAAATTTACAGAACAATGAAATTTTAGGTTTAAACATGTTATTGGTTGAAAAAAACAAAACAACAAAAACAAAAAAAGAACAAGAACATATGAGTCTGATAAACCTTGCTTGCTTGCTTTGGCTTGATGACTAAATAATTGCCACTCGTCCATGAGAGGCACGGAGAGAGATGTTTAGTGTGTGTGTGTGTGTGTAGGTGTGTGTGTGTGTGTGTTTATGTCCTTACTTGAGTTGTTTGTTTTCTCCAATGGCTTTTTAAATTGACACTACACTTGTCATCAGATTGTCAATTACAGATTGATCATTTCTTCACCATGAACCAATCAACAAAATTGTTTTAATGTAACATATGCAGGAGAAAAGCATAAATAGAAGTTCTAGAAAAAAATCCTGAAAAAGTCTCTCTCTCTCTCTCTCTCTCTCTCTCTCTCTCTCTCTCAAATTTAAACATCATTGTTATAATATGTATAGACATTTTTAGAAAATCTATCACTGCTATCTCACAACTACTATAATTATGTTTTCGTATGGTGTCTGAATACTTGTTTCCACTCATCATTTGGATTTAAACCAATATTTATTATCGACACATTTTTATTCTAGCATAAATGTGATAATATGCAACAACAAAAAGACTCAAGTACAGGAAAAATTCATGGTATTTTCCATCTAACAAACATCTGTCTGTTTACATTACATCTGCAGTTTAAATTCTACTATTGTTCATAATCTGCATCCAAAATTTCATTATTAAAATGAATTGCATTGTTTTAAAAACACTTTAATGGTCATTCATAATTGTGGTACATTTGAGAGTCTTGTTGAATGTTCGTATTCTGATGCTTTTTTAAGTATACAGATGTATTTTACCAGGACTCACCCTGCCATTAGTCAATAATTCATTAAGCCATGGATTCATTTTTCTCATCATTGTTTAAACATGAAATTGGCTAATTTTCTGCCTAATTTTTGTTCCTGTTTGGTGCATATTTTGAGCGATCACAGACAAATACGTTTGACCACTGATAAATAAAGCCTAGGCTCTCTACATTGCTGGTTTGAAAGCATGAGTAAGACAAAGGACAATTTTCACTGTAACAGCTCTAGCAGGATTTCTTGAAAGTTATCCCATTGGCCAATCAAATCAACCACCAGAATTTGACAACAATTTGCAACATGTATAAATAAGTTTGCACTTGCCATCAGCCATTTGTCTCATTGTCGTAATGCAAGAAGTGTCAAATAAGGTGCAGAATTTCGGTTTATCTATGAACATTTATTTCTTTATCACATGCAACATAGAACCTTTATAAAAGTTTGACAAAGCGTCAAGAAAAAAAATGGAAAATGCGGGATCTGTAGCACACTCATTACATATATGTCTCTTATTGCCAATACCGTATTCTACCCAATAAGCGCCTACGACCTAAATAATAAGGTAGAACAAATAAACATTGAAGCCGTGCGAATTGTAACAGGAGCCACTAAACTCACTAACATTCAAAAACTATACATAGAAACAGGATGGGAGACACTACGCAGCCGACGCCAAAAACACAAAATCATTCACTTCCATAAAATGGTTCACAAACAAACACCCGAATGTACCGCCTAGGACACATGAAACACACAACTACCATACAAGACAAACAAACAACATTACACAAGTAAAAACAAAAACTAACCTATACAATACCTCATTCATCCCATCTACTATAAAGCTCTGGAACAATCTCCCTTTAACAGTACAAGAAAACCCATCACTCTCTCACCTCAAACGTTCACTCAACACAACATGTCACAAGTCCCGTGCCACTACTTTCAAGGTAACCGAATTGAACAAATACTTCACACACGACTCAGACTTAACTGTAGTTCCCTCAAGTATCATCTTTATGCGCGTAATATCATAGATAACCCTAACTGTACTTGCGGAAGGCCCTGAAACAACCCGTCACTTTCTACTAGACCGCCGCCCGTGCGCGTTATATAGATCCACTCCCATTTCCAAAAACTGAACATGTCTTATTGTATGGAAGTCTAACCTTGGACGTAGCAGACAACATTGAAATTGTCAAAGCGGTCCATAAATACATAACTGCAAGTAAAAGATTCTCGTACTCGAATGACCCGTAATTATTTCAATATTAAGTGAAAGCTTGATACTTGAGTAACATTAAACATTACCAATCCAGTTGACATGTATTTCTACATCCACAACCCCCCCCTCCTCTTCCCACGAAATTTCGATTTATATTTCAACAAGTTACCGGTTTCTAGTAGTTCCTGTTTTTGTTTTTTTTTTCACTAGAAGACACCAAATTCCTGATTACACGTAAATGTATGGATTTTCGAAATGCCGACTGACCTGGATAACATTAATAACATTGATATTGTTATATATCAAGGCACACGTGTTTCCTCAATTATATGAACAACTTGTGTGAATATCAACAATTCCTTACATTGTATCTAAATTGTTACGTTACTAGCTAGAGAACAAAAATTAACCTCTCTCTCTCTCTCTCCTATTAAGTTATTTCTTACCTCAAGTATACCATAAATTTATATATATCATTTTCATCTGGTGCTATCTGATTTGGTATTACTTATTTATATATTGTTAATGCACGGAGTATTGCTTCCTGGCAATCAAGGGATAAGATTATCATTATTAATTGTAAATTAAAGGAGACGGATTTATATAAGTTGCCAAACTTGTTTCCGAATCCTATTGTTATTATTACTGTTCACCTGTTACATGTTATATTGATTTGAAGCAATAAAATAGAGTTTAAACTAAGCGCCTACGAAAAAAAAAAAGAAAAAAAGATGTGGGCGCTTATTGGAACTAATCAATATTCAAACTGAATTTTTACAAGGGTCAGTGGTAAAATTGTTGTAGTTAATACAGTGGACACCTATTGACATTCTTGTGTTGTATGGGGCTAGAGATAACTGTTATTTACGTTTTTGTGGTCCACATTGCCTTGTCAATTGGCTAGGAAAGGTACGTTATCATGTTTAAAAAGGGGAGGGGTACTTATAAGCTTATAGCGAGCGCAGCTCGAGCGGCGCGAAGCGAGCTTTTATGGTAATGCGTATGTGTAAGTACAAATAGGTTAAATTTACACATACTATGAGCAAAAAAACTTTCGTCTAACAGTCCCGGGTCAAGTTCGCGATGAATATTGCATTTTTATCGAGAAGGTCAAAAACAAAATTTGTGATCATATATCACACCATGAAAAATTTTTAAAAAATAGTACGAAGGCAAATAACTCCTTATTAATCGCACACAGGATTTTTAAAAACTGGTTAACAGCGTCTCCTAGCAGACGTCATTTTTACCTACCATAAATGAAGAGTTCCGACCAAGGGCGTTAATGGCTTTCCTAACCCGACACGCTCAGTTACGCTGGATGGTAGGACTCGCGCCAGACATCGGATATTTCTTAACTTGTTAATTTCAAAATAAGTTTTAAAAAATGAACTGACAGTTTATTTTTGAGAATACTGAGACGTACTCATGTTGCAGTTATCTTGTTTACGAGAGTCCTACTATTGCAAGGCCCATGAGGTAATTTCTGGGTTTCTCTCACGGAGATCGAAATACTCTCTCGTATCATACCATGTATGATTTTAAATTTTACCATCGGTTATTCACGTAGAATTAATTTGGAATAAATTTCACTAATAAAAATATGATGGAATTAACAGTAACATAGTAACTATGAACGCTTCAAATGAAAGACTGTATCAATTTACTGACGTAAAAGTTAACAGTCAATTTCGACAAATATGACAGATTAGCTGCTTTCTAAGGGGAAGAAACTCGGTCATCCTGCAGGAACATTTTTGAAAATTGTGTACAAATTTACAGTAGAAAATAAATTAGCCGATACAAACTTCCTATATAGGTTTTTAACACTTCCATAGCCATACAGAAATTATTACACGAAGATAAAAGAACAAGTGAATAATTATCTGAAATTAAAATTTAATTTAAAGCTCCCTTCTCCCCTCAAAAAAAAAAAGGAAAAAAGAAAATGCACTTTGTTTACTTTATAATAAAATATAGCTACTCTACATACATATTATTTTACTTCCAGTAGCCTATATTTTGGTCTTCATGAATTCACTGGAATCACTGGTTAAACATCGAACTAAGCCTTTTGACTTCTTTCACGTATCATAATATTTGACTACTAATCTTATGCCGGTACACAACTTACTTACTTCTCTATATTGAATTTCTATGTGCCCAATTTAACTGTAGATCTACATTGTTATATTTTGATTTCAAATGATACATATTTAAAGAAAAAATAATAATTACATCTGAAGAGGAACTGATGAATATTTTAGTTGACTTTAGAACACCCAACCTTATAATAACAAATTTAGAGAACAATGAAATTTTAGGTTTAAACATGTTATTGGTTGAAAAAAAAACAACACAAACAAACAAAAGAACAAGAACATATAAGTCTGATAAACCTTCCTTGCTTGCTTTAGCTTGATGAATAATTAATTGCCACTCGTCCGTGAGAGGCACGGAGAGAGATGTTTAGTGTGTGTGTCCTTGCTTGAGTTGTTTATTTTCTCGAATGACTTTTTAAATTGACACTACACTTGTCATCAGATTGTCAATTACAGATTGATCATTTCTTCACCATGAACCGATAAAAAAATTGTTTTAATTTAACATATGCACTTTAATGGTCATTCATAATTGTGATACATTTGAGAGTCTTGTTGAATGTTCGCATTTTGATGCTTTTTTTTTTAGTATACAGGCTCACCCTGCCATTATTCAATAATTCATTAAGCCATGGATTCATTTTTCTCATGATTGGTTTGACATGAAATTGGCTAATTTTCTGCCTAATTTTGGTTCCTGTTTGTTGCATATTTTGAGCGATCACAGACAAATAGGTTTGACCACTGATAAATAAAGCCTAGGCTCTCTATATTGCTGGTTTGAAAGCATAAGTAAGACTTGGGACAGTTTTCACTGTACCAGCGCTAGCAGGATTTCTTGAAAGTTATCCCATTGGCCAATCAAATTAACCACCAGAATTTGACAAAAATTCGCAAAATGTATATATAAATCAGTAATTTGCACTTGCTATCAGCCTGTTGTCTCATTGTCTTAATGCAATAATCACGAAGAAAGAAGTGTCAAATAAGGTGTAGACTTTTGGTTTATCTGTGAACATTTATTTCTCTATCACAGGCAACATAGAAACTTTATAAAAGTTTGACAAAGCGTCAAGATAAACCGGAAAATGCGGGATCTGTAGTACAATGCCACTCATTAAATATATGTCTCTTATTGCCAATACCGTATTCTACCCAATAAGCGCCTACGGAAAAAAATGCGGGCGCTTATTGGAACTAATCAATAGTGAAACTGAAGAAAAGCATTTAATTTTTTACAAGGATCGGTGGTAAAATTGTTGTAGTTAATACAGTGGACACCTATTGACATTTATGTTTGGTATGGGGCTATTACGTTTTTGTGGTTCACATTGCCTTATATTTTACACGAAGTGCAAATGCAACCTCCATGACCTCTTCACTGCTAACAGGATAGCCCTCGATGAAAAGTCGAAGTAAACCCATAATACGTTCTTATTACATAACAAACCATAAAAATAAGCAAAATGAGTGAAAGTAAATTTTTCGGTTACCCTGTTCATCTAAAGACGCCATGCTGTGCAGCCAAAGAAATCCCGGCGGTAACTTATTTAAGTTTACTATCTCCTTTACTGGAGAGCTACGTTAGAGTACTATATAAGAGATTTTGACACTAGTATTATTTTTACTATATAATTCTGAGCATGCGTTGCTACTTTACGCCTCGAAATCTCGCTTATTAGCGAGTTTTTTTACTTTTTGCCTCGCCATGCGATAATGACTAATTAGCGAGTTTTCGAGGCGAGAAGTCGCTAATTAGCGGGTTTTCGGGGTGAACAGTCGCTAATAACGGGTTTTCGACTTTTCGTCTCGCCAAGCGAAGAGTGGCTAATAAGCGAGTTTTCGGGGCGAAAAAAACGAAATGACACAAATCAGCCACCATAGAAAACAGAATAGCGAAAGTCCTTTATTTTGGCGAGATGAAAGATAAACGTCATGTAAACAAAAATATATTCATTATTTTACTTCGCTAAAATAAAGATTATTTACCTTAAGTATAATCAGCGAAAGCCTAGGCTTTATACATCGCTGGTATAAAACATTAATCAATAAAGTTGACACTTTTGAAACGTTCCCTTGCTTTTTGTCGTATCAAAGCAAACACAGTTAAATGTCAACTACAAAACGTTCGGTCAGATAAATCAATTTTTAAGTGCAGTATCTTATCGAGAATTTGATAACTAGAAATCAATCATCGACCCTCCGAAAGCTCGGCATAGAAACTACAAGTTTGCGCACTGTGAAATCATACAAAACCTCAATGATAGCGACAGTCCATGCCAAAATGGCTAGAGTAAAATCCATATCACCTGGCGGGGTGGAGTCTCGCGAACCATTTCGTGACCTAGGTAATAAAGCATAACATTAAAATTACATTGACTAGAGTAATCGTTTCTACTTGCCACCATATATAAGAGAGTATCCAGTGAATAATAAAACGCGCTTCCCGTGCAGCTTGTCGTAACTGAAAAGTGAGTAGAATCACCCGTATGGTAATCAAAGATTACTCCGCCCCGCCATCTTACTTCAAATTGGACAAATAGTAATAATATGATGTTGAAATTTTGAAATAAGAATTGTCTAATTCACATAAAGTGGCGCGCGGAGTAAAGTACACACACACATACTCACTCTCTCTCTCTCTCTCTCTCTCTCTCTCTCTCTCTCTCTCTCTCTCTCTCTCTCTCAATTTGAGCATCGCTCTTTAGAACAAGACGACTATCACCTCACATCAACAAGGTCCGAGCCAGTTTGAGTTCGGAAAGTTACCGAGAGTGATTTTATAACCGAGAAAACCAATCATTAAAATGATGACCGCTGTAATATCACTGTATAAAAGTGCCGGCCTGGCTAGGTCGGTAGCACGCTCGACTCTTGATCGTGAGGTCGTGAGTTCGAGTCCAGTCGGCGGCAGGTTGGTTTCCTGTCCTTCGGATGAAACGGTAAAAATCGAAGACCCGTGTCACATTAGGTGTTGACATGTTAAAGAACCCTCACTGCTCAATCGCCAAAATTTGAAGCCCTTCACCGGCATTTGGTGACGTCCCCATATGAGTGAAAGATTCTTGAGTGGGACGTTAAACAACAATAAACAAACAAATCGCTGTATAAAATGATTGTGGAATGAATCAACATGAAATACCGCCCATTGGTTTCATCTCTGGATTAATCATGTTAAACTTCCGAATTATATATTGCCCGAATTATATATTGCGGTTTCAGAAAATGGAAATGCAATGTTTTCTCTATATCCCTAACTCGAATAATGCAGCGCCCCCTATCCACTAGCGTTTCTCGATTAATATGCAAATTAGTTTTGATCACGTTTCCCTTACTGTGTATTGGCAAAATCTGTCTGTGAAGTTGGACATAGAAGTTGCGTCATTTCCCATTCACGTGAGAAACTCGCGACAGTCTTCGAAGTTGGGAAAATGTTTCAACAACAAACGATTCGAATACTCTCTGTACTTTCAATAAATACATATTTTGTAATCACAAGTATACATACCTGACATTACTATACTAATTGTTCTTATGAAATTTGTGATCAATGTACTATAATTAAAGTAAAAATAACACATCCGACACTAGAAATAGTTCGCAAATGATTTGTAGTTCGATGCAGCTACACCGAGAATCAATCGAAATAGCTAATGCGTCAACCGGAAAGCGAGACAAAAGTCACATTAACTATCAAGCAGAAATTCAATTATAAACTGCAATGTGATCGCCTTCTATTGTAATGTAAGCCTAGTGTCGTTGTCAATCGATTCGCCATCTGAGTAGAGATGTTATGTTCCGTATTATTATATCATATCTGAATTTGATGAACTTATCTCTGTTATATTAAACGTTTAAACATGCCGTATTTTCTTCCAACATTTTGTTTTCCCTTTGATATACAATCTGAAAAAAAGATATATACACGGGCATAAAATTATATAAATTATGAAAATTGCTTGAGAAACCCTGGTTTCGCACTTTTTCAATTACAACTGATTAACGCAATCTTACTCTTTGTATATGAATAGCACGTGTGATCTGAACTTATTTTCACAAAATATATAGGAATATAAGATATATATATATATATATATATATATATATATATATATATATATATATATATATATATATATATATATATATGTATATAGATCTTATTTGTAATTTTACATCAGGTACAAGTTGTAAAAGTAGATTATATATCGGTGCCACATTTAACATAATTCTGAGTACGTCGGTACCACTACATTCGACATAACAGTGGGCCTGGCACCACCACATTCAGTTTTCTTTTTTGTTTCGTTGTTTTACGCCATACACTCAACAATTTTTCAGTTATGTGGTGGGAAGTTTTTAATGGTGGAGGAGAGAACCCGGACACAGTGTGACGAGGTAGAGACCACTGCAGGTCCATGTACAACAATTGTGGACAAATCGTAGTGCGCATGCGCGATTTTATCGATATTACCTGAGAAATTTTAATATAGCTTAGATAGGGTCTGGTGAACAAAATTGCTAATAAATTCATCATTAATTATTTGATTAAATTTGTCTAGTTATAGATAAATAGCTATTTTTATTTACTTGTCAGTGGTATAAATTGTATTGTTGAAACGTTTTGTTGAGTTGCTTCCATTTTCATTTTTTACAAATGACAATTTCTCCATAGACGCAATGTTAAATTTTGCGAGATTACCGTTTTCTTAGATTTTGATGTAAAATACGTATATAGTATCATTAATTGCCAACATTTGTCTAGTTATAGGGAGATAGTATATTTTGCATACTTTCTATTGATATGATTTTCATATTAGTGCTATATCAAACAATTGCTTCCATTTTTGTTTAAAAATCGTAATTTCACCAATTAGACAGTGATCATTCTGTCTGTTAACAGAGTGTGGATCGTATATGATTTATGACAGTTATATAAAGTGATTACTCCGGTAAATTTATGGGTAGACAGGAATCTCTTTCGGTTGAATATTTCTGTTTGAGCTTTAAGATGATTTCAGTTTTGTTTTATATAACTGTCATAAATCACACAAAACTATCTATCAATTTACAAATTTAATATCGAAATTAATTTTAATTTCATTAGAAAAATGTTAGGCTTCATATATCGCTGGTATAGGCAGCGATATCGCTGATAAAACAAACATTTTAAATTTGTTTTCTATTTTTAATTAGATATATTTATTATTTATTTATTATTCATTCATTTATTTATTTTCAAAGTTTCTTAAACACCAACCGCTTTCACCTTTGAGACAAAACATCGCTTCCCCGAAAAGGAGCAGACACCACTGATAGCGACTTGCTGACGAAAACTTAAAATTCATACAATTCAAAAAAAATATATATCTTAATACTTAGGTACAAAAATGCATGACGAAAATAAATATTATTTAAATTTATTCATAAAAATAGGTATACGAAAAAATATATATTATCATGACGTCATGATCACTTGTATTGAATACGCATAGAATACTACTATACAGTGAGACTGTCGAGAATAAAATCATGTCATTAGACTAAGTAATTAACGTGGTCTTTTGACTTCCAGATTCCTGTATAAGATTTTGTTTTCTTAATAGTTTGGATTTACCTATCATTACCAAAATATAAATTTATCCTTGGTCAAATAGATCAATATATCAATCAAAATCACTTCTCTGTTGTTTTTCATCAGTTCTGACACAATGGCCATAGGTACTCGGCTAATCCCTTTTATTTACGTCCGGATGTAGGGTCATAAAAAGGTAGAACTAGCACTTGTCTCTGTTACACGTGAATATCTGGACTTGTTCTTTATCGATACATAGCCATCTTCCTGTCCATATAGTATATGTATGTATAGAGGGGCATACAACAAAAAAGAATTGTTCTACACCAGGACATGTATCTTGTACATAAATTTTATCTAAACCCCAAAGTACCTTGAAGTTGTGTTCATAATCATTAATACTTTTTCAACTATTACTTCAGAGACATATGTCTCTGATTACATCAACTCAAAAGAAATGTTCCGGATAATCTCTCTCCCCCTCCCTCCTCCTTGTTCAAATTAAAACTTGATTCATTCAAGCAGCGATATATAAAGATCGCTGATTCAAGACACTTGTCTCTCGTGTCCATATTGTCTACTTATTTACATTATCATACATTTTGATGGTCACATACTGATAACAAGATTCTCGACTCGGGTTTGAAACGATTTAGTACGCCGTCTCGGCATGATGATAGGGGTAAGGTAAATCGGGCAACTTTCAGGCGCGATAACTCGTTCCGACAAACATTGGAAAAAATTTTGGGGTATGCATCCTATTTAATAAGACACTCAAGGCTCAGCTCTAGTTGTATTATCAATATATGACATATTGTTGTTTGTGGAAGTTCTGTGTGTGGTTGAGGAGAAAATGGGATTTATTGGATATTGAGCCAAACTTACTAATAATTACAAATCAAATTCATGAAGATGAAATGGAGGGAGATATGGAAATGTTTGAGGTTCTTTACAGATGAGATATACTTTAGAATTATATAAAATAATAAATTAAAGAGTCGAGCGCGTTACCAACTGAGCCAGGCCGACTCCGTTGGGTACACGTAAAAATGTGACCCGAAACTCTCTGGACAGGTTACAGATAGTATTAGAGAAAACAGTGGACATTTGGAATATGTAATGAAAAATGATGTTTAACGGGTAAATTTCCAAATTATTGATAGTATAAGAATGAGGTTGACTTGAATAATATTCAATGTGTATGCTTTAGAAGTTATATACCTGTAAAATGTTATGAAACACTCTCTAATATGATTGATCCCTTTGTTTGATATGTAGCTTGTAAACATTAAAATTATGTATACCAATTTTGATTGGTTAAGATTGACCTTTGATACTGGTTGTATTAAATATCAAGGGTCATTCGGTAATACAACGTACAGTCAGCGAATTTAATAAATACACGTTCGGGATTTTTATAATTGTTGATAATTTTGACAACAATTTTAGGCAAAACTACCTAAACAACATTTATACAGAACAATACAGTTCATTTCTGACTTCAATAATTGAAACACACCCTTCCAATATTAAAACTGGTAAAATCTGGTGGGAAATAATATATCCCTCAAACAGAGTTGTCTGTTCTTGCACTCTCCCTCTCTTTCTCGGTTTCTGTCGACGTCTCAAAACACGTAATCATGCAATTGGCAAGATGAATAGATAAACCAAATTATTCAAAATAGAAATACATTTCACAAAATTATAGTCTCTATATCTACAGCCATTCTTAAAAAGTATTAGCGCCTGAAATAATATCAAATTTGTGTCAAAACCAGATATATAAGTAATAAAGCAAATAGCTTTATTAAGAGCAAAATCTCTGTATCTGTATATTTTACAAAACTCTTGAAAAATCGAGATGTGGACAGAGATGGAGAAAGGTTGCAAGGACTGACAACTCTGTACGAGAAAATCCGAAATAATAAGGAAACAGATTATCTGTGAATAACAAAAATATTTATTCTAACATCAGAAAAATTAGTGATAACCCATAATTATCACTGACACTCTCTTGAGCACCAAAGTATAATGGAGTATAGGTATATATTATAAAAACACCGTAAAAAGCCGTACTAAATATGAACAGGAGATACCACAGACACGGACGCGCATAGCTATCATTATTATAATATTTATATCGGAATTTCGATATGTTAACCCAATTCAGAGATATTAACTCGAGAAATTAACTCAAAATGTCTAGATATAACCCGAAAAACATTGAAAAAAATATGTAATCAACATTTTGAAATGTTAATATTGCAGTATGTTAAGATTTTGACATTTCCGAGATAAAAACATTATCTTGACAACAATGCGCCTCCGTACAGAAAAGTTCATTTCGAACGATATAGTAGAAGTCTGCTATATGATCACGGACTACTCACTACTTCCAATATGTTCCCGATTATCATGGTTCAACCTTTGGGTAAAACCCCTGGTAAATCACCAAAACATGCTCGCTCTCTATTTTCCAAAAACGGGGTGTACAGGTAAAATATTATGCATAACTTCAATTCCACGCATTTATGAAGCTGTAATATTTTAGTGACAAGTAACCTGTCACCCCTTCTCTTATCATAATTTAGACTCGTCGTCTTTTATAAGCTTGATTCAATTTATCTCAATAGATCTATAGTTTTATTCTTATTACAAATACAGAAACCATCAAAACCATTACTTGACCCCACAAAATTTAAAGATTTAGACAACATAATTGCATAGAAATTTGTAAAACAACATCATTAACAAAATAAAAAACAATATTTGTACCAAATAATATGCCCGTCTTTCATCCCTTTGTTTTGATGTTGATATTTCGCTGATTACCGTAATGTTAAAATTCTATTTTCGAATCAATTCTCCAAAACAATAACAAGATTTGTTTGTTGAAGTCTGACCCACATATCTAAAAAAAGACCCCAACCAAATTTGTTTACGGCAAGTTTCCCCACATTTTTGGTCAAAAATCTTAAATTTTATTCAACCGGGATTACATATCAAAATTAAAAAGATTTTTCAAATAAAAAGTACCTACCGAGCAAGCCATAATATCTCTGGTCGGTTTTATCCAGTAAGCAGTTTGCCTCAGGATATGAAATGTTCATATATTGAGCAGTCACTCGGATGTAATACGACCGGTACTATGTTACATTAAGCATAGGTTTTGAAATGTGTTATCACAGTATTGTCCGCTTCTATATTTCAATTTGAATTTTTAATGGTGTTTTATGCCACACTCAATAATATTTCATGAATATGCTGGCGGCCAGTTTTTAATGGTGGAGGAGAGAACTCGGCTAGAATATACCCGGGAAAAGACCATCGGCCTTCTGCAAGTAAAATGGCAAACTGTCTGACAAAAATCAGCTTAGTTTCCAGTGGGACTCGAACATGTGCTGACAGGAAGTGAGAAACTTCATGTTTTAAATCGTGATGCTCAAACCACTCGACCGGATCCGCCCCCCCCCCCCCCATTCCTGTATATACAACAAGTTTTCATATCTTGAGCAGGCCCCGGGACCTCCGATTTAATACGTGCTATGTTACATTTAATATAGGTTTTGAAATTGTACAGGATTGTGTCCGATTCTGACGGCAACAAAAATATCCCAAAAACCCAATTGGAAAAATAGTTACTGATATATATATATATATATATATATATATATATATATATATATATATATATATATATATATATGTGTGTGTGTGGTGTGTGTGTGTGTGTGCCTGTCATACTACTTTAACATTACTACCTGTAATACATCAATTTAACACAAATGAGAATACTAAATGGCTAAAACGAGAAGATTTGTATGTAAACGGAGATACCGAGGAATTACGGCTAATGCCTTCACATGACAAAATCGATGTTCTGTTATTTCCGGTTCTCAAATAATCTTCACTGCTGTATCAAAGCCCCCCCCCCCTTCAAAACACCGGATTCTGTAATCAAATACAATAAACAAAAACTGCATGATTACCGTTATATAATAACTGACAGTAAATATAGGCAACGCTTGGTAACTAGGTCCCTGAAGAATCGTACATTTAATGTAGAATTGAAATAGACTTACACACCTAAACACACGCACACATTCACACACTTCCACATGTATACACACGCACAACAGACACACACACACAAATAGACACAAACACACACACAGACAGACACATACGCACCTCCACATTTATACACAGACACAAACACACCTCCACATTTATATACACACAGCCACACATACACACACATTCCTTTGATATCTAATCTCAGTCTGGAGAATATGTACTTTGACTATCTGTAAAATCTGCAAACAAAACCTACACATTTATAATCGCTATCATTCCATTGCTATCCAGTTCGGAGGATAATAGTCCGTTATGTTGTATTGCTTTCTAAGCCAAGATCCTCTTGACGGATAGTTACCATAGTAAATTACAGTCCCGCCGGTTAAGTAGGCTCCCCACCAACCATATGTCCCGGAAGACACAATTGCATGCTTGCAATTCGCGATCATAGCGAGATCTCCTCCTGGACTTCCGGTGGTAACGTATTTAATACCTTCCCCTTTGATATTGGAGCGACACCAGCTTAAATCATTGCCGACAACGACAAAAACTGGATCATGGAAATGGGATTTAAAATATTCTATAGCTTTAACGAAAAACTCCTTCGTTGCGACATTGTAACCCCTTCTCATCTCCGACTGGGACGCCATGTCACCACGCCGAACGTGAACTCCGACGAGCGTTCTGTTCACCAATTTATTTATGCTCACAAAATCACGCACTTTCGACAAAAATGAACTTTTGAATTTGAAGGAACTCTTGATGTAGCTTGATATGAAATCAAAATATCGCCATGACTGATAATATCCTCCTAAAGTGTAGTTTTTATCATGCGATAATTTTTCCACATTTGAATCATAAATTCCCGCCCCCTTTTCTCCAACTGATCTCGCGTTTGACATTTTTATATCTCTTTTTTGGCCGATTTCGAAGACCGAGTTCAGTGGATGTCTCGGCGTCAAATATGGCGTGTATCCATGTTTGTGACAGATACCAAGCAAAGCTGCAAACTGAAACATGCGGTTTCCAAGACGACCTTGACCGGAAATCGTCATAAAATGAGTATTTCGGAACTCCTCTAATTTGTCCACTTGATTTTCAGTAGTTTTTATAAACTGTGTAGTACTTGTAATATTACGATGAGCAAAACTTGATCTCTGGAAATCTCTTTCGGGATCAACCACAACCAGCATGGACTTCCAATCGCTTACAATCGACAGAGCAGCGTACAACAGAAAACAGATCAACATAAAGAGAAAACATAAGAAGATCCATCTCCTGTTTTGAAAATTATTTCCACACTTTCTCGAAACATGCATTTCTAACATTAAACACTATTTCCAATATTTTATATGAAAATACACAAACCCTTCCAATATCAAACACAATAGAAATATCTGCGACCGTCAACGAAATTGCAATATGGTGCCACTGTTATCATGTACATCTATGTATCCATATAAAACATCACACGGCTTTTGGGAATGGAATATCGCCATTGTCGTATGGTTGAACATAAAGCTTGGATCAATACAAGGCACAGAATAAGCTTTGACTCCAGTCGAGGTTTTCTATTTTGTGTGTATCGATTGATTCCATTCCGGCACCTTCTATATATATATATATATATATACATATGCTCTGGTAGAACGAGTTTAAAGATTCTTTTATCAATAATATCAGTAAATCAACGCTGTAAACTCTATCACTGCAGTCAGAAACACGCATACAATTCAACGACCGTCACTTTGTAAGATAAAAAAAATCTTTAAATCAAATGTCAACAGCTCCATTTTGCCTGTTAATCATTTTCTCCGTGGAAATATTGGCAAGCAATTGGACTGCGATATATCATATAACTTTCAAGTTGTTCATAGGAGAAAAGCGGAATGACTCTGGCTTCTGTATGACATGACAATGAAGATGTATAATTTACAGCTTGCACGCAGTCGTCTGAAAAAGAAAATGAGAATTGTAGTTTACATGTCTAGGTCATTTAACAGAACGGAGATTAATCACCAATAATGCGACATATGATAATATGAAAGGTTCCGAAACACATGTGTACAGAAAGAACGGAGCCCGGGAGGTGACATAGACATGGTGACAAAAAAAATATTCCGTGCAAACGGAATAATTACTGATAGAAAAACCGTATTCAGTGCAAACGGAACAAGTATTCCGTGTGAACAAAATAATTATTTCATACGAACGAAATAATTATTTCCTTCACATGGAATAATTATTGAGAGAAAATATATGATTCAAGAAAAACCATGACTTAAGTACTTCGACTTCCAATGAATAATGGAGTAGGGACACTACCCCCTCCCCTACCCTGTTCTGTCCTCTGAATTTGCACAAACTGGGTTTACAAGTATACAAACATACTCACTCTCACAGAGAAAGAGGGCGAAATAATACAAATACAAAGTGGGATTAATACAAATGAATTCCATGTTATTCAGTGAAGTTTGTTTTAGCTATTCGCCTTATGAAGTTTACTTAAAAGCAAACACGCGTTACGCATACTTGCACACACGGAGATTCTCTCTCTCTCTCTCTCCTCTCTTAGTCGCTCACCTTGCAAAATTAGTCAACATTGCAGAAGATATAAAATGTATAAAAATGATAAAATGGCTAATAAATATGAAAAACAGTAGGCTCATTGGGCCTGAATAATCACCCGAGTAATTTTTTTTAACAGACAATGTACTTAAAAGCAACCAAAAGCATGAAAAACTCATTGGGGAGGAGAATTAACTTGCATAAGGGTGGAGCATAAGGGTGGATTTGCCTTCCCGACTTTTTATAGATCTTTCAAGATAATGAGCAAAAACAGTCGAAAACATGTGAAATCCATTTAAAAGGGGAAATAACTTTAACAAGGATCACCCTTAGAATTTTTGAACAATGTTTTTGTATATCTTTGCTTGGTTATCACTGGATAATAGGACAAAGTTAAAAAAAAGTTTTTTTTTGTTATGCCATAATGGCAGAATACTTTTATCAAAATGTTTGAAAAAATGTATTTTTATTTTCCTCCCTCCCTCGTAGGTTTCAACCTGGATGTTAAACGTAGAATATACTTAGTGCGGACTTGCAATGTACCCGGGAAGAGACCATTAGTCTTTACGGAAGCGTATTAGGCTCACCTACCAAAATATTTTTCTTGAGAGTGAAAATATTTTATCTGGCGGCCGCCACTTAATTGAAGTCTGACTTGAGGCTGAGATCGCTTCATGGTCTCCGGCCCTGGGCTGATTTTTAATGTCCATTTTAGTCTTAACATGAACTTTAATAACGAAATAATCATCGTAACTATACCAAACATTACACATGTTTAGATATCAGATAGGCCTAGCTAATCATAAACTATTACGCGCAGCAGGTGATAATGCTTGAAATTATCACACGCTATGACGCGCAGTGGGTGATAATACATAAAGAATAATACGTGGCAAAATCTGTATCGCATGCCATATCAACCCGAGACTCCAATATCAGCCCGAGGGCCTGAGGGTTGATATGGCATGCGATACAGATTTTGTCATGTTTTGTTGTTTTTATCATATATCTAAAATTCTACTGGTAAATAGACATATATTAAACATCAACGATAAAAATATATATTTTTAAAATTTCTATGTTATATTCACGACTTGCGTCCCTCAAATGAAATTCCTATGCGGGAAGATTACAGAGTATGCCTACACAAACTATCTACACAACTTTAAATTAGCCTTCGTCAAGATACTTTGTTGACATCATTTGCATTATAGTGTAAATATGTTATTAAGATATATCTGAAATAACGGTAGAACTACAGAAACTTTGAAAAGAACATTCATGAATCCCTGGTGTGAGGCTGTTCACGGTCGAACATTGTGTTGGAAGGGAATAGCCTACAGTACTCCGTGTACTCGTATCTAAAAATACCGATAAATAAACGCCAGGTGAATAAATACAACTGTAGTTAAATATTGAGACAGACACCAAATATTTTCCCATAGGCCTCAATCCTAATTTACAAAACTTCAGGTCAGTGTCACTCCCATGTTTATTAAATCTGGGTCAAATCAGTACCCTGTACTGAAAGATCAATATTTTTGATAACAAAATATGCAATAAAAATTATAGGTTTCCGTTGCATTTCTACTTCAAATTTTCACTTGTTTACAACTCGTAGTATTCCGCACCAAAGGAAAATATCTATTCTCATCTGAACCCCCCCCCCTTTAAATTTTCAACCGTCAACTCTATAATATGCAAAGTACTACTAATATTCATGTATCTTTTTTATCACCTCAATTTCACTTATTCATGGCAAAACTAATTTTTTCATTTAATGACCAATCAGATCGCTGGACTCATTTTACCCTCCGCACAAATGTCTGCGCCCATGTTGTAAACAAAGCAGCTGTTTTTCCATTTTGTACAATCAGTTTTAATAGAACTTAAAAGAACAGTATTAAAAGTTTTTGCTGAACAAAACGACGGATCTCTTTCTCTCCTTAATTATGTGGCGGCCGCCACATAATTATCTGGCGACCACCAATTATTTATGCGGCGGCCGCCAGATAAAACATCTTCCCACTCAAGAAAAATATAAATAATACATAGGTAAACCTATGGAAAGGGCGAAGGCATACATCAACACTTTTACGTTCAGTTAATACCTTTGGGGATTCCGTCGTGACAGAATCACCAAACGGATTAATATTCAGTGTTTTTATCACGTAAATGTCCCGGTCATTCACTCATTGTTTTAAATAAAATATTGAGTGGCTGACGGTTTTTTTCTTGGTGCTAAAACTTAAATAGAATCTATGTGGTGTTTATTAGTCATGAATTAAATGCACAAACATGTTTTTATGCTATATATTTTTCTCTATCCAGCATATCCATCATTTCGTGCAGTTTATATTATCAGAATAATGGAGGCGCTTCGTGATCGGGTTCGATGTACAACCCTAGTCGTTATGGCTAGTCTCGGTCTACAAAACGTTTCTTAGTGCAGTAGTTTATTACTTTTTTTGCAATGCGCTTTCAAGAAATGACTTTGCATTTCCGACATTTTGTTTCTGTCACGCGCAAATTCCCGATGTGAGCAAAATTTTTACCATTAGTAGTACGGGTCCCCGGATGTAGTAGGAATAAAAAATGTGAGCTTCTCTACATATATGAGGGCTTCGCCCTCTATAAATAATACATAGGTAAACCTATGGAGAGGGCGAAGGCATTCATCAACAGTTTACATGTTCAGTTAATCCCTTTGGACATTCCGCCGTGTTGCCCCCTGGCAGGGGCAACACGGCAGAATAACCAAAGAGATTATTCAGTGACAGTGTTTTTATCTCGTTAATGTCCCGGTCATTCACTCATTGTTTTATTACTTTTAAGTAAAATATTGAGTGGCTGACTGTTTCCTTGGTGCTAAAACTTAAATAGAATCTATGTGGTATTAGTCATGAATTAAATACACAAACATGTTTTTATGCAATATATTTTTCTCTATCCCAGCGTATCCATCATTTCGTGCAGTTCACATTACCAGAATAATGGAGGCGCTTCGTGATCGGGTTCGATGTACAACCCCAGTCGTTATGACCTAGTCTCGGTCTACAAAACGTTTCTTAGTGTGGTGGTTTATTACTTCGTTTGCAATGCGCTTTTAAGCAATGACTTCGCATTTCCGACATTTTGTTTATGACACGCGCAAATTCCCGATCTGAGCAAAATTTTTACCATTAGTAGTACGGGTCCCCGGATGTAGTAGGAATAAAAAATGTGAGCTTCTCTACATATATGAGGGCTTCGCCCTCTATTATGCCAGATAATTATGTGGCGGCCGCCAGATAAAATATTTTACTCTCAAGAAAAATATTTTGGTAGGTGAGCCTAATACGCTTCCGTAGGTCTTCTACGAGTACTCTACTAAACTGTTTACAAAATACAGCTTTAATAGGTTCCAGCAGGACTGGAACACACACACACACACACACACACACACACACACACAGAGAGAGAGAGAGAGAGAGAGAGAGAGAGAGAGAGAGAGAGAGAGAGAGAGAGAGAGAGAGAGAGAGAGAGAGAGAGAGAGAGAGAGAGAGAGAGAGAGAGAGAGAGAGAGAGAGAGAGAGAGAGAGAGAGAGAGAGAGAGAGAGAGAGAGAGAGAGAGAGAGATGGAGAGAGAGAGAGAGAGAGAGAGAGAGAGAGAGAGAGAGAGAGAGAGAGAGAGAGAGAGAGAGAGAGAGAGAGAGAGAGAGAGAGAGAGAGAGAGAGAGAGAGAGAGAGAGAGAGAGAGAGAGAGAGAGAGAGAGAGAGAGAGAAGAGAGAGAGAGAGAGAGAGAGAGAGAGAGAGAGAGAGAGAGAGAGAGAGAGAGAGAGAGAGAGAGAGAGTAAATATCGTATATCAGCTTACTGGTGCGATGTCCGTTTTGTACACTGATCAATTGTTAATTCACTACCTAATGTGAAACACTAATGAGAACGAGAATAAAATACTTCTGATAAGCTCCCTGACTTGACATAACCTATGTTGTGTATGCTCTTTAAATAAAGTGTCGACCATTGAAATCCTAACACAAAGCGCAAAATTAAATGATGTCTGTAAAATACGACACAGTTATCCATAAAAAAAATACCATGATTCTGGACGGTGGTGGGTAGGGATGGTGGTTGATTTGGGAGGTGGATGATTTTATATCGGGCGTAAGGGATATCAACAGGTCTGATCTTTAGTTTATTCAATTTAATTCATTTCAACAAATACCCCTATATTTGTATCTATTTACTCGTTAATTTTATTGTTATGGATTTTGTACCATGATTTGATAAAGATGTTGCCAGCTTTATAGATGAAGAGCTAGGTTTTACAGGTTAATGACTTCAGTAACTAGGTAGGCCTACCTGGTTTTACAGGTTAATAATTTAGTAACAAGATACCAGGTTTTACAGGGTAATGACTTCATTGATAATTTACTTGGTTTTACAGGGTAAATACTTCAGTGAAAAGTTACTTGGTTTTACAGGTTAATGACTAAAGTAACAAGATGTATACCTGGTTTTACAGGGTAATGGCTTCAGTGAAAAGTTACTTGGTTTTACAGGTTAATGACTAAAGCAACAAGATACCTGGTTTTACAGGGTAATGACTTCAGTGATAAGTTACCTGGTTTTACAGGGTAATGACTAAAGTAACAAGATGTATACCTGGTTTTGCAGGGTAATGGCTTCAGTGAAAAGTTACTTGGTTTTACAAGGAAATGATGTCACTGACAAGGTACCTGGTTTTACAGGGTAATGACTTCAGTGAGTAGTTACCTGGTTTTACAAGGTAATGACTTCAGTGATAAGTTGCCTGGTTTTACAGAGTTATAACGTAAGTAACAAGATACCTGATTTTACAAGGTAATGATGTCACTGACAAGATACCTGATTGTACAATGTAATGATTTTAGTGATAAGTTGCCTGGTTTTATATAGTTATGACTTAAGTAACAAGATACCTGGTTTTACAAGGTAATGACTTCAGTAACAAGATACCTGGTTTTACAAGGTAATGACTTCAGTAACAAGATACCTGATACCTGGTTTTACAAGGTAATGACTTCAGTGACAAGATACCTGGTTTTACAAGGTAATGACTTCAGTAACAAGGCACCCAGTTTTACAGGGTAATGACTTCAGTGACAAGGCACCCAGTTTTACAGGGTAATGACTTCAGTGACAAGGCACCCAGTTTTACAGGGTAATGACTTCGGTGACAAGGCACCCAGTTTTACAGGGTAATGACTTCAGTGACAAGGTACCCAGTTTTACAGGGTAATGACTTCGGTGACAAGGCACCCAGTTTTACAGGGTAATGACTTCGGTGACAAGGCACCCAGTTTTACAGGGTAATGACTTCAGTAACAAGATACCTGGTTTTACAATGTAATGACTTCAGTAACAAGATACCTGGTTTTACAATGTAATGACTTCAGTAACAAGATACCTGGTTTTACAATGTAATGACTTCAGTGACAAGATACCTGGTTTTACAAGGTAATGACTTCAGTAACAAGATACCTGGTTTTACAATGTAATGACTTCAGTGACAAGATACCTGGTTTTACAAGGTAATGACTTCAGTAACAAGATACCCAGTTTTACAGGGTAATGACTTCAGTGAAAAGGCACCCAGTTTTACAGGGTAATGACATGTATTCATATAGTGAAACTTGCAATAAAAGCCACCTTGGTATAAAGGGAACCTGCCCATCAAGGCCATTCATACATAACCTTTGGTAACTTCTGATAATAAATAACCCTCTTTAAAGGTCACTTGTCTATAATGGCTACTTCTGTTGTGGCCTGTTACCTCCAGTGCATCAGGAATATAATATGTAATATCTAATACCAGGAAGATTTACATATTTATCTAGTATCATTAAGATTTATATATTTAACATGTTATCCCCTATCAATTGTGTTTGTCAACATGTACTTCACAAGAAGGAAGCTTATATATATAATATATACACTTGTGTAAACACTTAAAACTAAATCTGGTCAGAGGGGCAGTAAGAGGATGTTTCTGATTTTTTTCTTGTAATTAGTGGCTGATCAATTAAAAGAAAAAAATTGGCTTAACTGATCAACCCCTGAAAAAACAATGGACTCTTCTGTAAATCAATGATTTGTCTTTAGGGGTAAAAGTTAATTTTGAGTTATCGGACAAGCTTCTTATTCAGAAAAGACAGAAGAATTCACAGCTCGGAGATCTAGAGGCAAAGGAAATTTAAGCCAACATAACTTATATAAAAGACAAATACTATGTCTGGGGTTTATTTAGTTTTTGTTTTTACAAATGCCCCTGAAAGGCCCAATTTTTAGATTTCACATAGTGAAATTACTTTTTGCAAAAGGAATGACCCACAAGGCCCCCTTTCACTGACTTTTCAGATATGATGTCACAATTAAATCACATCAGACATTTCTGGGATAATGATATCACAAATGAATGACATCAAAAATGCTTATTGATAGCTATGTGTCAGATATTTGACAATAGGTCATTTAGGACCCACTATAAAACCCCACAAATGTACAGTGATACCTGTCTTAAGCAGGGATTTTCCTCACTCTTTTGGGAATGGGGCCTGGGCATTTTGAATTGGGAATTTCAGCAACATTTTATCGAAATTGGGAAATCTTCAAATACACAAAACTGTGTGAAAATATAAGAATATCTTCAAGTTCATTGTCATTTCACTTCAATGGGGAAATTTTGACTACAAATTGGGAAAAAATGTATTGATTTTGCATTGGGAATGGGGCCTTATTTCGGCCCCATATGATAAGGTGGAAAATCCCTGTTAAGAGATGTGTTCTCTAATGACAGGTGGTCTTTTAAGACAGGTTCTCCTGTATAACATAGCTAAACATTTATCCCTCACAAAGATTGGACATTCTGCAAACATTTGCAATTAGCAAAATGCTTGTATGGGGAGGGGGGATCAGAATGTCCTTCAATTAAATTTTGGAACTTGACATGCCAATAGAAGTCGTTTTCTAGCTTTAAGACATTAACTCAAATCACCCCTAAATACACATTTGGACTTGCTTAAGGCATTGATTTTTAGAAGAGTTCATTGTTTCTGAGGGGTTGATAAGTTAAGTCACATACAGTACTTCTGTTATAAACTGGCTACATTTAAATATTTCACCCAAAATGATGAAAGCTGCCAGCCCCAACAGACATAGCAGGCAAGACTAGGGTGGGGTTGAGTGTAAATCAAGATATTTCACTTCTAAAAACTATGAGAAGCCATTTTCTGTTGTCTGGACACAAATACAGGTACACCGAGTTTAAGTGGCACATCCGGGTTCTGCCAAAGACCAAAACAGTATGATCTACTTTCCAAAAATAGGTTGTACAGATGTAACTAATTGCCTTGCACAGATTCTATGTATTACTAAAGCTCTGTGAAGCTCTAATACATTAGCCTGTTACCTCTGTTATGATTTTATACATACTTGTGTTTGTAAACGTGTGCCAATTTACCTTGGTAGATCGAGATGGCCTCGCTCAGTCGGTAGCTCGCTTGACTCTGGATCGTGAGGTCGTGAGTTCGAGTCCAGCCGGCGGCAGGTTCGTTTCCTGTCTTTCGGATGAGACAGTAAAAACTGGAGGTCCCGTGTCACAGTAGGTGTGGGCACGTTAAAGAACCCTCACTGCTCAATGGCCGTAAGTGCCGAGGATAGGCCAAAATTTGAAGCCCTTCACCGGCATTTGGTGACATCTCTATATGAGTGAAATATTCTTGAGTGGGACGTTAAACAACAATAAAACAAAACAAACAAAACCTTGTTAGATCTATACATGTACTGTATTCTCATTATGCTCAATATACTTATACAAGTACGTGTGCATATAGCCAAACCTAGGGCTCAGCGCCATCAATATGAGTTTATTGTAAATATGTACTCCAGTCCAACTTTTATTGAATAATTTTGATTCTAAATGGTTAACTCCTAGCAATGATATTAAATCACATACAGTAATTCTTATAAACTCATCAACCCCTGAAAAACAATGGACTCTGCTGTAAATCAATGACTTAGACCAGTCCAAATGTCTCTTGGAGCGAATATTTTAAACACTCTTGGTCAAATTTATAATCTTCCCACACTAACCACAAGCTTATAAATAATATATAGATACCAAAGTATAAATCTTCAGGATGCCCAGGATACAATATACAAATATGGATAATATTGGACAAACACAGACCTCTGGAAATCCAGAGGTAGGGTCAGGTATCATGGAGGTGTAAGCATCACATCTTGACCATTCACATTCGCGGAGACCCACAGTCAAATCCAAATGAAATAAATGAGAATCAAATCCTTATCATAATTGGTACTGATGAAGTAACAACCACTACCAAATAGGTAACGCAACATTTCATTTAGTGAAACATTAATTCCAAACAAAGTCATTTTACCCACAGTAAAATTTGGTAATTCCCATATGAAAACAACCTGTAGTTTAGCACTAAGACACTCCAGATAAGAAAACAGAAGAAGTAAATACCTGGAGACTTCTATTCTAATAAGGCAGGGGTTAAGAATTCCCCAAGTCCCAAGTCCGGGACTTGGTTAATCTGGTTCAGACTTGGCATTTAGAAATACCTGAAGTTCGAGAGACTTGCCTCATATGCATTCATTTATAATTTTACTGTATTACTTATTAACAAAAAATTCAGCATGGACTTGGAAATTTCTCATGTGGACTTGCCTAAAAAAGAATTTTGAACCCCTGTAAGGCAAACTTTCCAGAAATATTTATAATCAAACGTTATGTGAACACAATATTCATAATTGCATTACAGAGAAACTTGTATATAACAACCTCCTTAGGGACACAAGAAAAGTAGTCTTTTTAGGGAGGTGGTCTTTATGTAGAGGTTGATTTGTACACAAATGGTACTACTGGGGACAGCAAAAAAACGGGGTCTTTGTGACCAGGTGGTCTTTATACACAGGTTCTCACTAAAGCAGGTTTTACTTTATATATTTTTTAGTGTTTTAGTTTCTTTTTTAGTACTCTTGCTTTACATCCGACTGAGAATTCTTCATTAATATTGAGATGTCACCAGCTTAAGGTGAAGTGCTACAGATTTTGACCTGTGCAATGGACTGATGCCAGTGCTGTGAGGGCTCTTTTATGTGCCACAGGGGCTTGCTTTTAATTCTCATCTAAATGATCCATGACTTACACTCTGTATGCCAAACGTTTGATGAGAAAACATTCACTACCATTTTTAAAGTCTTTGGTATGATCTGCCCAAGGAATTGAACCCGGGACCACCTGTTTGTGCGCTCTACCACTTGACGACTGCATTTTTTCATGTCATTAAAAATGTTGTATATATCTAATTAAGTCTATTTATAAAATCCATGGTGCAAAGTCAAAGATAAGGTCTGAAAGAAGGTGGAAATGCACACAGTGGTTAACAATTTACATTTGAAATGCTTGACACAGGTTAGCTAAACCTAATACATGCACACACACACACACACATATCTGACCACAAAATAACAGGGATCGATCATTCAGGTTATGTGGATGTTATGACAAATACATATCACTTAACCTCCATTTCCTTCTCGAGGAAATTCATTTTTAAGCCTTCATTATTGCTTTCATACCAGGCAGGTTATGGTCATTCCTTTTAGCATAACCTGTAAATAGGTCAACATGTAGCACAACTCTGCTCTGATACAGGCCAACATGTAACACAACTTTGTCCTGATATAGGCCAACATATAGCATAACTGTTCTCATATAGGCCAACATGTAGCACAACTCTGTTCCGACACAGGCCAACATGTCACCCTACTCTGTTCTGATACAGGTCAATATGTCGCACAACTCTGTTCTGATATAGGTCATCTTGAAGGACAATTCTGTTCTGGTATAGGCCAACATGTCGCAAAACTCTATTCTGATACAGGCCAACATGTAGCACAACTTTGTCCTGATATAGGCCAACATGTAGCACAACTCTGTTCTGATATGTCATCTTGTAGGACAATTCTGTTCTGATATAGGCCAACATGTAGCACAACTCTGTTTTGATACAGGCAAACAAGTAGCACAACTTTGTCCTGATATAGGCCAACAAGTAGCACAACTACTATAAATAGACTTGATACAGGCCAACATGTAGCACAACTCTGTTCTGATACAGGCCAACATGTAGCACAACTCTGCCATGATAAAAATCAAAATGTAGCACAACTTTATCATATTTAGATATTATAGGCCAATATGTAGCATGTAGCAAATTCAACTACCAACTCAAAATTTGTAATGGATTTGAAATCATCAGATTTGTTGTTTAATTATAATCCTCATATGTATCTTAATATCAGACATTTCCAGTTATAATTACCAAAAACACCCAGTTACAATTACTAGACAAATCCAGTTATAATTACCATATACCTCCAGGAAAAATAACCAGACACATCTAGTTATAATTACCAGACTCATCAAGTTATAATTAACTGTTGTAATTACCAGACATGTCCAGTTATAATTACCAGACATGTCCAGTTATAATTACCAGACATGTCCAGTTATAATTACCAGGCACATCCAGGTATAATTACCAGGCATGTCCAGTTATATTTACCAGACATGTCCAGTTATAATTACCAGACACATCCACTTATAATTACAAGACACAACCAGTTATAATTACCACACTCACCCAGCTATAATTACCAGACACATCCAGGTATAATCATCAGACACATCCAGTTATAATTACCAAACACATCCAGGTATAATCATCAGACACACCCAGTTATAATTACCAGACCCATCCAGGTATAATCATCAGACACATCCAGTTATAATTACCAGACACATCCAGGTATAATCATCAGACACATCCAGTTATAATTACCAAACACATCCAGGTAAAATCATCAGACACATCCAGTTATAATTACCAGACACATCCAGTTATAATTACCAAACACATCCAGGTATAATCATCAGACACATCCAGGTATCATCATCAGACACATCCAGTTATAATTACCAAACACATCCAGGTATAATCATCAGACACACCCAGTTATAATTACCAGACACATCCAGGTATAATCATCAGACACATCCAGTTATAATTACCAAACACATCCAGGTATAATCATCAGACACATCCAGGTATAATCATCAGACACATTCAGTTATAATTACCAAACACATCCAGGTATAATCATCAGACAAACCCAGTTATAATTACCAGACAAATACAACTATCAATGTGGACCTATATTTAATGTGTAAAAAGTCACTCTTCCCAATAAGTATAAAAATCACTACCTACATATTTATTTTGTCCAAATTTGCCCCTAGCTCATTTCAGTTATATGTTAAGTACAACAACATGATGGTTTTTCTACTTAAAATAAATTTAGATGGAAATTGTAAGGCTTAAATCCTAGTTTAATCCAGTTTACCTCTACTCATGGTTACACACCTATATACCAAAGTACATGATCTTATGGAGCCGGCCTGGCTCAGTCGGTAGCGCGCTCGACTCTGGATCGTGAGGTCGTGAGTTCGAGTCCCGCCGGCGACAGGTTGGTTTCCTGTCTTTCGGATGAGACAGTAAAAGCTGGAGGTCCCGTGTCACAGTAGGTTTTGGCACGTTAAAGAACCCTACTGCTCAATGGCCGTAAGTGCCGAGCATAGGCCAAAATTTGAAGCCCTTCACCGGCATTTGGTGACGTCTCCATATGAGTGAAATATTCTCGAGTGGGACGTTAAACAACAATAAACAAAACAAACAAACATGATCTTATGTCAAAAGAATGTTTACAATCCATACATGAAAATACTATTTTAGTGTAAGGTGGCTTTTAGTCAAAGGTCAAGGTAACATGAAGGTCATGATGAAATGTGACACATAGCCTCATGAAATGGTGATGCACCTACATACCAAAGCGTATAAGCCTAGGTTCCGACCTGAACTCGGAAATATTCATAATTTGACCGCGACGTGTCTAAGGTCAAGGTCACATGAGGTCATGATAGTAGGTAACACACTTCCTCATGGCTATACTCATAAATACCAAAATACATTAGCCTAGGTCAAAGACAACAGAGTAATAGACTGAAAAGTTTTGCTCACCTGGAAGTCAAAGTGAAACCCTATTAGTTATAAGGTACTGACGTACTTAGGACCCGAGGTAGGTATGCAAAATTCGTGGGGTGAGGCCGCAGCCCATCCTGTTAAAACCTGAATTGTATGTAATAAAAATTGGGTAGCCAACCTAAGTTGTAATAAAAACTTGAATTGTAATAAAATAAGTCAAGATGAGGACTATGTTTCCTGAGGTGTTTATAGTTATTAAATCGTCTTCACATATAGAATCTGGGCCCGAATTCACCAAATTTACTCAGTACTCAAGCTCAACTAACTTTTCAAGATTTTAAGGGGAAAACATGCACAAATTTATGCTGTTACTGGTAATGTTTGTAAATCTATGGCATAGAATTTTAAGTAATGTTGAAAGTAATTGCTAATTTGAAGGAAACATTGAAAGTAATATTACTGAATTGTTTGAGTACATACTAAAAATTTTGAGTATCGTACTCAACATATTTATTCATTTTTTACAGGAAATCGTGTGTGATGCAAACAATTATATGTTACTGATGACGTACAATAGTAATGTTTCAAAATAATTCAGAAAAATTCAGAACATTACAAACTACGATATAGTCAAAATGATGAATTAAAGTTGAGCTGGAGTACTGAGTAAATTTGGTGAATTCGGGCACTGGATCGTGTTACGTCATAAAGTCATCAATAAAGTATACAAGTACATACAGAATTAAACCTATCATGTTACGGTGTATATCTCATGTATACTTTATATGTCAGTCATGGATAATAACTCGGTATAAACCCTTTGGATGTTATCTGTATAGGTACAGTTTGTGAATTATCTATGTAAAAAGTAATTTCAGACGTGATATATAAAACAATAATTTCAAGCATTTCTTGTTGAATTCTTAAGCATAAATTGTAATAAATGTATCACAAAACTGGTTGCGATGCAAAAAAGTTATTACAATTGGGAAGCCAACCTAAATTTTACTTTATTATTGACGATTATATGACGTAACACGATCCAAATTATATATTTGAAGATGAAATAACTATTAAAACCTTAGGAAATATAGTCCTTCTCATCTTGACATATTTTATTACAATTCAGATTTTTATTACAATTCAAAATGGCTACCCAGTTGTAATTATTTTTTGGGCATCGCAACTAGAATTGTAATAAATTTATTACAATTCAGGTTCTTATTACAACTCAGGTTGTAACACCGCTCTCCATACGAATTTCAGAAACTGACTATGCGTCCGAAGTACGTCAGTAACAAATCTTTTAACGAATTTATCACATCGAGAAACTACATTTAGCTGAAAATATAAACCGGACACAATTTTTCACAAATCGCACACATATTTTGAAACGACCCCCATAACAGATTCTTGACGTTACGTCATCATGTAGACGAAGTTTGATTTTTTTGTTTATATGAAAAGTATTTTTCTGCTCAAACGAAAATATTAATTCCAAAATACCCTGTTGTCTCTTATTGAAAATTTCTCGAACTATGTATCTTAAAACAAATGTATTTCTCCAATTGCCAAAAACAATGAATAATCAATGCACGTATTCTTGAATGCTCTCTTAGTTTATTTTCTTGTAGAGTTTCTTTAAACTCTTTGTTCCAGGTTAATGCGTGTGTTATTTAGAACCATTTCATTGCATATTATTTTAGTAATTCACACCTTTATACAAAAGAGTTTAATCCTATGTCAAAAGACAAAATCGTTACAACCCGGACAAGAAAATACTCGACTTTTAATCAGAATTTGACCTTGATGTTAAAGGTCAAGTTCAAACGTAGCACATTTACATTACAAACTGGACAAGGAAAAACCTTGGTCCAAAGTCATGGTCAAATGGAGGTCACGATGGAAACGACACGTTGTTTCAAGGTTAAACATCCACATTTTAAAATTTATATACCTAGGTTAATGTCAACCTTATGTACCTATGTTCAACTAAAATGTCTGCCGATGACCTAGTTACAGCGGCAACGAAGGAGGTATTTTATTTTTTTTTTATTTTATTGCAGTCTATTCGTAATTGTTTCTACCGGATGTAGATATAGCGATAGAGCTGTAGATTCATTGCCCATCATTGTTATGTAGATTCGAATAGTATTTGCGTGTCAGATGTTATCATATATCTATATACATATATATATATATATATATATATATATATATATATATATATATATATATATATATATATATATACACACACACACACCTATATGCCAAAGGGTATAAGCCAGGAATCGAGATTAACCGCAGCCGTTTTTGCCACAGACTTATTTTAGCTTGTAGATTTAAAATCTTCCAGCTAAAATGATATAAAATAACTTCTTATGCAACCAAAGGTTTTTACTGTTATTTTTGATGGAATAAAAACGTTTTCTTTTTTTCTCATGAAACTCTAGTATGATGGTTACAATACTGGCTCAGCTGTGGTATCTGACAATAGCTGTAGTTTTAGGAAGAGTACCTATTTAATGAAAAAAAAAGACCACAAAGTCTCTTGCCGAGACCTCCCGCCTGCCAAGTACTAGTAAACAGCATGTGCATATTGCCGCGCGTCCATTTTTACATCGAAATTAGTGCATTGATATACACATACTATAATTGTACCCGATTTCACAATTTAAATATCGACTGGGTCTTATCGACAACGTCTTTTTCAAGGTCAGATATGAACTTAGCAACAAAGAACCTGATTAAACTGATAAAACAGTTTATACTTAGACAGTCATTTCTTTAGTATTCTTATTTCAGTAATATATATCACCATCCACAATAGATCTACCCAATGTGCTTGCTGGATGGTGATACATCTACCCAATGTGCTTGCTGGATGGTGATACATCTACCCAATTTCCTTGCTGGGTGGTGATACATCTACCCAATTTCCTTGCTGGGTGGTGATACATCTACCCAATTTCCTTACTGGATGGTGATACATCTACCCAATTTCCTTGCTGGGTGGTGATACATCTACCCAATTTCCTTGCTTGATGGTGATACATCTACCCAATGTCCTTGCTGGATGGTGATACATCTACCCAATTTCCTTGCTGGGTGGTGATACAACTACCCAATGTCCTTGCTGGATGGTGATACATCTGCCCAATTTCCTTGCTGGATGGTGATACATCTGCCCAATTTCCTAGCTGGGTGGTGATACATCTACCCAATTTCCTTGCTGGGTGGTGATACATCTACCCAATTTCCTTGCTGGATGGTGATACATCTACCCAATTTCTTTGCTGGATGGTGATACATCTACCCAATTTCTTGGTGATACATGGGGATGGTGATATACCCAATTTCCTTGCTGGATGGTGATACATCTTTTCTTTGCTGGATGGTGATACATATACCCAATTTCCTTGCTGGATGGTGATACATCTACCCAATTTCTTTGCTGGGTGGTGATACATATACCCAATTTCCTCACTGGATGGTGATACATCTACCCAATTTCCTTGCAGGGTGGTGATACATCTACACAATTTCCTTGCTGGATGGTGATACATCTACCCAATTTCCTTGCTGGGTGGTGATACATCTACCCAATTTCCTCACTGGGCGGTGATACATCTACCCAATTTCCTTGCTGGATGGTGATACATCTACCAAAATTTTTTTGCTGGATGGTGATACATCTACCCAAATTCCTTGCTGGATGGTGATACATCTACCCAATTTCTTTGCTGGATGGTGATACATCTACCCAATTTCCTTGCTGGATGGTGATACATCTGTCATTTGCTAACTTTCCAATTTTCAATTTTGAGAAGTGATGACAAATTTATTAAAAGGCTGACCTGTGTTTTTTTTTTTCTAAATGTCTTCTTCCCTTTTTACTACTTAGATATACTATAACAAAACAGAGATATACACTGGCATAAAAAATTAATTTCTATATATTTGTTTAAGAAACTCAGGTTTGGAACTTTTTCAATTGCAAATGATTAACCAAACCTTACTAATTGTATATGAATACCACATCGACAGTATCTGACCTTAGTTTCACACAATACATGTATATAGGAATATAAGATTCTTTTAACACTGGGTATTGCTCTTATATTTTTATTGTACATCAAGTACAAGTAGTAAAGGCAGAAAATAATGGAAGCATTTTTTTTGGTATGTAAGGGCCTACAGCATAGCTTGTTGCATTTTATTATACTGATTTTTACGAAAAATACCAAGTGTCCAATAAACACGTGCTATTTGCAGCTAATGTACATTATATTCTTATTACCCTTTGCGTTTATTTTCGTACATCATCATGTCATATCTAAATCAGGCAAAGTTGGTCTTTTTCGTGGTTTCAAAACATTCGTTTTCTGACATTGTTCACATGTCGGGTATATTGGGTGATCTCGACTCATTTTTAACTCGGATATTAAAAACTGAATTTAATAAAAATAATTACAACTTTGATATATCGTAATTATCAACTCCCATTTATTTTAAACCTTTCGATCTACCTATATTTTAGTGGTGGTTTTTATTCAATCGAGAGGGCAGTCTCTATATTATCACTGGTTTGATATTGTTCAGTGCATTGAGTGCATAAAAGAGAGAGTTTGTCCTCCGGGTTAAACGACCCGTAATTACTAATTTATTTTTATGACTTGTACGCATGCGATGTATTAATCTATCGAAACTTACATTTTGTATATCTTCTCTACAATGTATCCAATTACGTTTATGAGAATAAAAAATTGTCATTGTCATTGTCATTGTCAGTGCATAATTTCTTTTAGGGGTGAGATTTCATTGAAATTTTTATCTTTCTATCACATTCATTCCCCAGTTAAGTGTAGCCTACAATACATGTATGTTATAAACATATGCCACTGTATAATGTGACAATATATTAATAAAGCTTTCAGAGTATGACGGGGTTACCTTTGCGACAACATGCAGGCCTATGGCTCCCATATCACCCGTGACAGACTGATTTAAAAGGAAAACCCAATTATCTTGTTTTGTCAGAGTTGCTATCACGCGTTTTAATATATGGGTGGATGTTATTTTGAAATAGTATCCCCCGCCTTCTTTAAAAATCTGGAATATAAACTTATGAGGCAAAGAAAGTTTTGTTTCGTATTCAAGCACCACCACCATAAACAATTATATCAATTGAAAAAGGTAAATAAATAATCTTTATTTTGCTTACTAAATGTCTTATCTCTATCTTGCTGATGTATATTCATTTTAAGATTGGGTTTTGCTTCCACACCTTGTTTAAACTGAATTTTTAATCAAATTAAAAAATTCAATTTAAAAGGTAGCAAACGGCACACACCTACTTCAGAAATGATAGTGTTAGAACACACACACTAATATACATGTATAAATATAGAAAACAAAAATACGATTACAGACGTCCCCAACCTGGATTTATTTCCTGTCTATTGTCCTTATCCGTGTCTCAAGTATCCTACCTACCATAAACTATTAAGTCTGTTAAATAATAATAATATACAAAACAGACGTCATTACATAAAAACAGCGGATGTATTTTGGGAAATTGATAACGCTTGTAAAACCCTCAGTACTTCCAGTAGAAGACGGCGGTTAAATATAGCACATGATCGGGTCGGAGCGATCCTTATACCGGGGGGGGGGGGGGGGGGGGGGGGGGGGGGGGGGAGGGGGCAGAATATTATAGATACCCGGATAGAAAATGTTAACATTTTCAGTCCGCCCGGGCACATTTTGAGGCTGGACTGATTATTATACAACACCGGTCTGTGCAGGTTTGAGCCCCGCCGCAAGCTAAGCTGATTTTTCTGAGAAAGTTTGCCGAATTAATTGTGGAAGGCCGGTGGTCTCTTCCCGGGTAGAACTATAACAAGAATCTCTCCAGGCCTTCATCATTAAAATCTTGCCGCCGCCACACAACTGATAAATTGTTTAGTGTGGCATGAAATTTCAGAATAAAATCAAACTGAAGCAGACGGATGCATAGACCCAGACATCAATCCGCAGACCAACATTTTGCTTAGGTAAGTCTACTTCCTCATTTTTACTTTGAAAAAAAAAAACTGTCCTTCGGATGAGTAAAAACCGAGGTCCCGTGTCACAGTAGGTGTCGGCACGTTAAAGAACCCTCACTGCTCAATGAGTGAATGACCGTAAGTGCCGAGCATAGGCCAAAATTTGAAGCCCTTCACCGGCATTTGCTGACGTCTCCATATGAGTGGAGATTCTTGAGTGGGACGTGAAACAACAACAAAAAAAAACCCAAAAACAAACAAACTTTTAAAAAAGTAGACCTACATCTAGCCTATAAACATTTTAGCGAGTAGATCTACTAGGAGGCTAGAATTAAAAACAGTGAAATTTACCGACACGAACATGCAGTGACCCGTCGTATGTCCACTGTAAAATTGATCGGTCACTTTCATTGTAATACACTGAATTATTTATCTAACGAATCAAGTAATCCTGTCGTAAAATCCAAGGTCACCAGTTATAGCTGTCCTTGTAAAAAGCAGTAATGTGCATAGGCCTACATTAGGGCCTATCTAATGTACAACTGTTAGATTATAAAACGCAGTCTACTGCTATATATAATTTGGAACAGCACACAATACAATTAAATATTTTAGATATATAATGACTTTATAATGTTTAGATCTATAAATAGGCCTACTCAACTCCATAGTAGATTTTTAATTGTAGAGTAGCTTACCCTAACGAACTCTAATTGGTCACCCTTGTGTGCAGTTAAATTTCAAGTTCGATCTCACGACAGAGCCTAAATATGACCAACTATAACTGTTAAATCTATTTTAATAGTTCGTACTTACATTCTAACTAACGTTAGACTAGCCTTCATCTCGTTGTTCAGCGTAAAATAACTGCCGGGTCGTTTCACAGGCATATATATATTCAATACACTCTGATCGCCCTAGCTACAGCTTTCAAATCATACGACAGGAGAGAGATATGATTAGATAAAAACCATTTAAAATGTTAATACTTACAATACAATTCTTTTCCGTATTCTGAGTTTAAAAGTCGGATCCTGTCGATTTTATTCAATACTGACTGATAGCTTTCGAAACGCTTTAGTTTTAAAGTGTCATATAGGGACCATCTCAAAATACGATATACTCATTGTTAGCATAATCTAGCTTGTCGTTTGTTATATTTTATCAACAACACTGTACTATTTATCTGCCGTGAATGTCCCTTGCACAAATTTTTTTATATCGAATGCAGTTGTATATAGTTTAGATAATAGGCCAAGATATACTGGCAAAAGTTATTTGATCTTCAGTTTCATTCGAAATGTTATGTCGGGTAGGATTTGTTTCCGTGGATTACAACAATATCGTGATTTCCCTGCGGTTTGCTTTATTTTTATTGATTGGCCATCAGTAATGCTTGGTCAATTATTTTATCTACTTGAATTGCTATACAATAACCTAAAAAAAAAAAAAAAAAAAGGGATCCTATATATTTTCTGAAAATTGCTATGGTTGTGAAAATTTGTATGATATTGTTACATTAAAAGTTTACTTCATTAAAGTTAAACTTATCTATAACTGTTATAGATAAGTTTAACTTTAATGAAGTAAACTTTTAATGTAACAATATTACTAATTAAGGTACACACTATTTAACGACAAACTAGCGATTTATTCATACTTTTGAGTACATACAGATTTATAGTCGCATATGATCATTGAATGTTATCTCACATTATATCCTCAACTTAAAAGACGTGATTTCCCCAGGGGTTTGTATTTAATTTGGGCATCAGATCAGGAAGCTCAAAACTGCACAGGCGTCGGAGCCGGGGGGTTAGGGGGGCGGGGGCTTAGCCCCCCCCCACTTTTTTTGCAAAGATAGGCATAGGTGTTGAAAATTGGGGTTTAGCCCCCAAGACGTTTCTGGCGTGTGTGTGTTTTAAGTTGGTTTAGCCCCCCCCCCCCCACTTCTGGCGTGTGTGTGTTTTAAGTTGGTTTAGCCCCCCCCCCCCACTTTCAATTTGCTTCAGACGCCTATGAACTGCATATACCAAAACAGCACACCGATTATGATAGGAAATATGTATAAAACATTACTCCAAAAGAACTAAAATTGAATTTAAGACATTAAAATGTATGACTTTACTAATTAAGAGGCACGCTAATTGATGACCAATTAACAATTTACTGATATTTTTGAGTACATCCAAATTTCTATTTGCATATATATTGCATAGGCGTCGGAGCCGGGGGGGCTAGGGGGGCTTAGCCTCCCCCCCCCCCACTTTTTTTGCAAAGATAGGCATAGGTGTTGAAAATTTCTGGCGTGTGTGTGTTTTAAGTTGGTTTAGCCCCCCCCCCCCCACTTCTGGCGTGTGTGTGTTTTAAGTTGGTTTAGCCCCCCCACTTTCAATTTGCTTCCGACGCCTATGTATTGTATGTTGTTTATTAGCTGTGGGTCTTACTGCTCATAGGCATATACATGTCCAATATTTACATGTACTATCATTTACAAATTATACAACTGTAACAAGCGAGAAAAAAAAATTTGCAACCAGACCGGGACTCGTACCCTGGACCTTCCTAACACTAACAGGACGCTCTTACCAACTCGGCTATCCGGACCGATACCCCCTGCACCGTTACACAACAAAAAATATTCAACTATACGTATTATAATTAAACATTGAGTGAGTTAATATTTGTTTGTTTAACGTCCCACCCAAGAATATTTCACTCATATGGAGACGTCACCAAATGCCTGTGAGAGTGAGTTAATATTAAATTGTACTTAATATCATATGAAAGTAATGTAATACTTATATGACTGAGCACATCAACTAATGATGATGTAGATGTATTAAGTATACACTTGTGTGTTACAACAGCATCCACGATTAGGCGATTGTGTAAATTACATGTATAACTGATACTCTCGAGTTGCGGAATACAGAGTGATCTCCCGTTTGTAGCAGTTGTCTTTCTTTAGAGCAGGAATCTTGTGTTGAACAAATTGGACGCAAAACTACTTTTTATTTCTTGCTTTAAAAGTTGAACAGCCTGATAAATCAAGTATAACTTACACACGAAAAAGAGGGAAAATAAACATATGAGCTGTTGTTTGTTTATTGTTGTTTAACGCCACTTTCAACAATATTTCAGTTATATCGTGGCGGAAAGTTTGCCAGTTTTCTTGCGGAAGTTCGGTGGTCTTTACCCGGGTAACCGGGGTTTCTCCTCCACCAATAAAAACTGGACGCCATCATATGACTGAAAGATTGTTGAGTATGGCGTAAAACAAAACATCAAATCAAATCAAAATATCGTGGCGGTATAAGATACACTATATCTTTTCAACGTAAAAACTGAGCATTTTTATCTTATAAAACTTTTGAACACTAAAAATTTTCTAAAATATAATATTTTATAGTTTCTCAATAAAAGACCATTTCGATATTTCAAATTTTTGAATATAAGTTAATGTCTTTCAGATATTCTAAAATGATGTCGCCAGCGACATTATTAAAACACTATTAAGATCGATCTCGAAGTAATATTGTGTATGATTTCTTTTATTATCACCTTTATATTCACCTTGATGCATTCGTTTGATGTGTTTTAGCTGTAATTTGGTATTTGTGTAAGACTTTGGCCAATAATGTGATTTATTTCAGTTTTAATGAATTTGAAAGTTTTAAGTAGACTAAAAAGCTGTGGAGGCGTGGTAGTTTTTTTTACATTTTTAACTGTATTTTCAAAACCGCCCAAGGGAATTTTATGAAACGTTACAGAAAGTAAGTTGTCAAGGTCCTCTACTGCATTTGTGTTTTTCGGCCGTATGGGCTGAGGGGTGGGGCCAGATGGAGCAAAACTGGTAAAAAAGGTACCCCTTTTTGCAGAACCACTGTATGTATTGAAATACGGTTTGTAGCTGAGTGATTTACACGAATGTATGATCCAAATTTGTGTATTTTTTTTTTATAAAATTGGATAATAAATGGTTTTCTACGCATTTTCAGACTTTGTAATTTTCATCCAATTTCCGCTCACCTGAGCCGAAGCTTGTTCTTGGAAAACAATGAAGGGAATTTGACGAAATTTTACAGGAAGCAAGTACTCGCAATCCTTTACCATATTTGAGTTTTTTGGCCAAATCATGCATATTTGCAGATAGTTCTCAGGTGAGCGAATTAGGCCCAGTTTGGCCTATTGTTTAATGCCTTTCTATTTCTTCAATAGCTACACCCAATTCTTCGTACATACATGAAGGTATTTGAATATTCTCGTTGGTATCAGAGTTTGATATATTATCATGGAGAGTTACGTTATTATTGTTATGATTTGTTGCTAAAAGTGCTTATGAAAATCTTCGAGGGTTACATGTGTATTTGTTATAGCCTTATTAATATTTTCGAATAGTTTATGAAACTGTTCATGATTCACCCTCTGGTTTTCCGCATTCTTGTTTAACTTTTTATATATTTTGAAGTTTGATCTTTTATACTATGTATTCATTGTTCTCGGCTTTTTTTCTCCGAATCGAATTTGTAAAGTGTTTTTCTGTAATCTTAATTTTATATTCGCATGCATCATTAAACCACGTTTCATTTTCTCAGTTAACATCCTTTCATTGTTACAGGTTGATATCTAGTACTGCTTATCACTATCAGAACAATACGGTTGAATGCTTTCAAATAATGGAGAAGAAGAATTATTTAATCAAGTACATATATATTGGATGAACTCAAAAGAGTGAATAAGTCGCTAATTACCATTAACTAGTATGCGTCTTAATTAGTAACAACAGACATTTTCATGTCTTATGTTGTGCCTTCTTACTTAGAGCAGTTATCCGAATGAAAATGATTTGAAAAGGATGTTGTGAAATTTTTATAAACTACTTTTTAGTCAACGGTTGCTCCACCCGGTGACCAAACCCCAGGATTCACCAACTTAAGACGTCCGATTCCTTCCTTGTCAGGGCCTTCACAATTCCAACCGGCTAGCTATCTCAAAATTAAAGATGATATCAAGAAAATTCATTTTGAATAGACACTAGAACATTTATTAACAGATAAAACAATTTGAAATAACCAATAATACAACTTAAACATTAAACATTATGTAGATCTAAATCACCTGCCCGCAGGCCCATACCACGTACACTCGGAAAACCACTGAAATACGTTTTATTGGCCACACTATGGGTCAAATAAAACACTTTCACCAAGTACCACTCAGATATAATCCGTGTTTCAATACATACTAACACTGATATCAAGTCTTTTGATTTTTCGACCCTTTACACAACAATTCCTCATCAAAAACTCAAAAACAGATTAACATCTATTAAAAAAACTCCTTTGTATACAAAAAGGAAATCGCAGATATAAATATTTAGTGTTAGGTCATGAAGAACCTTGTTTTGTGAAGGAACACTCGGATTCCAACAACAAGTACACTGAGAACGATATTATCAAGATGCTGGACTTTTGGTGGACAACATATTCGTGGTTTTTGCTGGAAAAGTTTTCAAGCAAATTATCAGCATTCCAATGGATACCAACTTTGCACGTATTCTGGCTGATATTTGTTTGTATTCATATGAAGCGGAATTTATGCAGTCTCTTCTCTCCAAAGGAAACAAACAGTTAGCATCTCGGTTCAATTTTACATATTCAATTCAATTTTTATATCGATGACGTCCTGTCCATAAATAATTCAGAATTTCAGAATTACCTCGACCAGATATATCCTGTTGAGCTAGAGATCAATGAGACGACAGAGAGCAACACATCTGATTCTTACCTAGTTTACTCCTGTCGATTGGAAAGGTCGGTCAACTTCACACATCCCTTTATGACAAACGCGACGATGTCATTTCCATATCACGAAGTTCCCAATTCTAAGTAGTAATCTTCTCCTGCCTACGGCGTTTTCATTTCACAACGTATACGTTATGCCAGGGCATGCTCTTCTTATGAATGTTTTATTCTGAAAGTGAAACGACACGCCTATTATCTACTTACACAAAGTTACGTTGTTGAACACTTGAAATCGTCGTTCAAGAAGTTTTATGGTCGATACGGGGATCTAGTTAAACATTATGAAGTCCCCCTCTCAATAATATTAGATAGTATTCTGGAGCTCTACCACAGACAGTGACTCCCTTTCGCTGATCGTGCTTGCCACCGAACTTGACTTCTTCATCAAACTTGTCACCAACTTTGACCCATTTATCGTGCCAGCAGCGGACGCTGACTCATTACACCTGGTCTTATCCCCTTTGGGATTCGCAATTGTTCTTCATGTTGAGACCAAAGCACACCTAATTCGTCGTGTTCTAATGAACTTGAGCTTCGATTATTAATTGGTATATCTTCATCTTTACTTAAAAGAGTGGTGCTCTCCGCAACCTATTTTGCCCCACCCTCAGCCCATTAGGCCGAAAATACAGATTGGATGACCTTGTATTGAGTATTTGCTTCCTGTAAAGTTTTGTCAAAACCTATATGTGTATGTGTATAATGTTAACCAACAGACGACAGATGATGGACGCCGGTGTCGTAGAATAATCGGTCTGGCCTCAAAATATGTCCGCCCTCCCGTATACATTGTTTGGACCGGGTAACAAAATATGGATAATAAAACTGAATTTAATAACATTTTGCAACTTTATTAGGTCTTAGTTGTCATTGATTTTAAGCCCTCTACCTCTCGACTTCAGTGTTATTAATTGAATACAGAGGGGTGGTAAAACCATCGACATATATGGGGGCTTTACCGTCATGTTATAAGACGGTTTGATATTGTTCAATACTTCATTTATTCTTTGGGTGATTATATAACATGGGTAAAATATCTAACACATACATACCGCATTAAAGTGTACAATACATAAATGTTATTTCATTTCCACTGAAACTATATACCCACATGAGTCATTACTCTACTTTAATCCAACTATTTATTATATCTAAAACAGCAAACAGTAATAAACAATGTTTCCTAATTTTAAACTAATTTTACATTATATATACATGGGAATTAAGTGATGCAGTAAAGTGAAAAAGGTGTGCTAAGTTAATTACGATATCGAATTGTGACTTTTGTTTTGTGACAATATATGAAATCTTTCAATATATGGTGGTGTTACCTTTTACAAGGGATATACAGTCCTGTTACGTCTGTTTGATCGTTTTGAGCATTTGTTTCGGTCTCTTTAGTAAAACAATAACTTTGGTATCGATAATAATTTTTACAGTAATAGTAATGCTTATATTGAAATGTAATGAATAAGTATTTCCTGTTGTTCAATAATTTAACTGCAAGATTGTATCCTGATACCAAATGGTGAGACAACCCCTACGTATAATGGTATAACAGATGATACAGATGGTTAAAAAAAATTGAAGTAAATTTTCTCTACAAGAATTTCATCATCTATTTGCTGGTAATTTACCCACTCTCCAAATCTGTCTGGAGGTTTTCGTATACGTGGTGTCCTATTTGATACAGACAGTGATGTCGTTGGGGCTATTCCATCGTTTTTATGGGAAGATTTAGAGTTTCTGTATTGTAGAGTTCAGGTGATTTTTGGGTACCAATTTCCTATGGGATATTGGTAGATCTAGTAATAGGGTTTGCTATCTCCACATTGCTTGTTTTAGTATCTGCTCAAAGAGCAGTTCTATTATGAAATTTTCATGGTAAAGGAAGTTTAACCCCTGGACGTCATTGTGGTATCAAATATCTAGGGGTGTACATAATGCTTATCAGAACTAGCTCTTCTGAGTCTTAAGAGATTATACCGCTATGTGTCGGAGAACGAGTTTTAGGCTGTATCTTAAGTTTAATTAAGTCATCTGTGGGAATAGCAATAAAAGGCAGTATAATTCATATTATTACCATGGTAACGTGTAACGTTTGACACAATTGACCAATTATGTGTGAAGTGTGACACAGCTGATCACAGTTAAATATAAGAGTGACACAGCTGACCGTAGTTACGTATAAGTGTGACACAGTTGACCATAGTTACGTATAATTGTGATAAGTTGACCATAGTTACGTATAGGTTTGACACAGTTGACCATAGATACGTATAAAGTATGACACAGTTAACCATAGTTACGTGTAAAGTGTGATAGGGTCGACCATAGTTACGTATAAAATGTGACGCAGTTTACCATAGTTACGTATATGGTGTGATCAGTTGACCATAGTTACATATAAGTGTGACACAGTTGACCATTGTTTCTTGTAAAGTGTGACTCAGTTGACCAAAGGTACGTATTTAGCGTGATTTAGTTGACCGCGGCTGTGGAGTTTTATATAATAGGGCACATGTTTTAGTTAGCCAGGATTACCGTTATGTTCCTTATAATCATTTTTCCTCGTCTGCTACATTTCAGTAATTTGGCATTCACTAAATAACCCACTGTGGTATGTTTTCGGAGTCTCTTGGGTTTCTTTACACAAAATAAAATTAATGCGCTGAAAATATTAATATTTTTATTTTCTTTAATTACGTTGGAAGGTAAATAACAAACGACGAACAAAATCGAAAAGGCTCGAATAAATGCAGGATCATATATAATAGTCTTGTTTGCGATTACTCTGTTTCACTAAATGAAATGTCGAGTTGCCTTTTCGTTGGCAGTTGTTAAGACGTCTGTACCAATTGTGACGAGGATTCGTTCGTCACGTATTTTATTTAGATTTGACTGTGGACTCACGGCGGGTGTGACCGGTGACAGGGATTGCTTACTCCTCCATGGCACCTGGTCCTACCTCGTGGTTTCCAGAGGTCCATGTTTGTCCATTTTTTGCAGATTTGTATCCATATCCTTAACATCCTAAAGATTTATACTTTGGTATCTGACATTTTTATATCATAATGGTAATCCGAGCTAACTCGAAAGTTCCCTTTTAATCATGGTTACACGTAGATTTGTACAAGTAACCTTTGGAGAAAACCATCTGAATATTACAGGTTTCGTTATCTGATCAACATCAATCGTGACAGTCCACAGAATACAAAAAATGTTATATTGCTTTTCCATATTAATCAACTACATACAAAAGATTATGCTCCCGAAAATCACAAAAATATATCCACAACAAACATATCTGTACAGTATAGTCTTAACTGGTGACAAACAATCCAACAACACACATATCTGTACAGTATAGCCTTAACTGGTGACAAACAATCCAACAACACACATATCTGTACAGTATAGCCTTAACTGGTGACAAACAAACCAACAACACACATATCTGTACAGTATAGCCTTAACTGGTGACAAACAAACCAACAACACACATATCTGTACAGTATAGCCTTAACTGGTGACAAACAATCCAACAACACACATATCTGTACAGTATAGCCTTAACTGGTGACAAACAAACCAACAACACACATATCTGTACAGTATAGCCTTAACTGGTGACAAACAATCCAACAACACACATATCTGTACAGTATAGCCTTAACTGGTGACAAACAATCCAACAACACACATATCTGTACAGTGTAGCCTTAACTGGTGACAAACAAACCAACAACACACATATCTGTACAGTGTAGCCTTAACTGGTGACAAACAATCCAACAACACACATATCTGTACAGTATAGCCTTAACTGGTGACAAACAATCCAACAACACACATATCTGTACAGTATAGCCTTAACTGGTGACAAACAAACCAACAACACACATATCTGTACAGTATAGCCTTAACTGGTGACAAACAATCCAACAACACACATATCTGTACAGTATAGCCTTAACTGGTGACAAACAATCCAACAACACACATATCTGTACAGTATAGCCTTAACTGGTGACAAACAAACCAACAACACACATATCTGTACAGTATAGCCTTAACTGGTGACAAACAAACCAACAACACACATATCTGTACAGTATAGCCTTAACTGGTGACAAACAATCCAACAACACACATATCTGTACAGTATAGCCTTAACTGGTGACAAACAAACCAAACTCAAATATATGAGACAGTAATTCTGGTAGGGAAACAACCTAATAGCATACAAGCTGATCATCATTCTACGAAAATTTATCAGGACCATAATTATAATCAACCCATTACAATAAATCAGCACAGATGTTGATACAGTATTTAAAAGGATTAAAACTATAGATATGCCAAGTTATCGTATTGGCTTTGTATCTGGAATTTAGCCCATTAATTAAAATTATTCTGACATGACACTGATCACATTTTAATCATTAAAAATTCATTATCCGGTTTTATTGCTTTTTAATTAAGTTTGCTTGCACACACGTATGCCCTTGGACGTCATAGTTCTTCCGTCTTTTGTGCGATGTTGTTTGGGGCTAGGGTATCATACTGTGCAAAACAAACACCATTTCTTGTGTCGCATTTAGCACTTTCCATTACCCAGTGGATGACTATTCTTTACAAAATGCATCTTGATTGAAGTTTTTTAACCTGTATGCACGTATTTGTAGTTACCGAGTAAAAGAATTGTCTATAGGAGGACTTTTTAGAATTCAAGATATGGAAGCACATGAAATAAACCATTTACCGGTATTTCAGGTATCTTTTCTTCGAAGAAATGAAGAGACAACGGACAAAATGGCGTCACTGATGACCGTAGCTGACAAGTTCAATATAATCTGCGTCATGAACAGGTGCGCGGAATATCTGTCCTCCAGTATTACAGTGGAAACAGTTGGTACCGCCATCGAAGTTAAAAATACTAAGCAGTTCTGTCATAAGTTCTGGAACAGTTCAGCAATCGTTTTGTAACATGCAAAGTGAAACTTTGAAATTGATTATTCCAGCAGATGAACTGAGTGCGGGTAAACCATTGATTTATGAATCGGTGAAAACGTGGGCAGAAAATCAATGTAGTAAAGTCAAAACAGATGTCTGAGACTCTAATATATGGGAAATGATTGGTGATTTGAAATCCACGATACGTTTAACGACGATGAATAGACATTATTTCAACAGTATTGTTTCGTTTGAAATTATACTCATTCCAGAAGAAAAAAATTAAGTGTTCCAGGTGCATAGAGGTTTACGTCCAAAGAACGAACAAATGTTTTGTAAGACGAATCCACTAAAACGTTCTGGGGACCAGCGGTTGTTCGTTTATTTTTGTATTCATTTCACGAATAACTCCGATCTAAGTGGTAACTGAATATATTTGCAGTTTTCAAGTTCACAATTATTAGTCGGAATCGTTTACGAAATTGACCATTACGAATCTCTCAATGAGTATGTCTGTCTCACAGTATGTACACATAGAGTCAATCCATGATAGTTAATGAAATTGCTGAAATGTATTGAATTTGGTGTGATAATTAATCGCAAATGTAATTTCTTAATAAGAGAGAAATTGATCGTTACATTTATTTAGCAAATACAGCATTATACCCCTTTGAAATATAGATAGAATTTTGCATATCCAATTTTTAAGAATGACTAAAAAGTGAAAGGCATGGACTGTATTTGAGACAAATATCAGGAATACAACAACCACATTAAAATAGAAAAAGTATCTTCTTCCTTCATAGACACAGATAAGAGAAATAGCATTTCAGGTGGGTGTATATAAAGTGTTGATACACCACTAATGCTATAATAATACAGTGCGTGTGTGTGTGCGTGCGTGCGTGCGTGTGTGCGTGTGTGTGTGTGTGTGTGTGTGTGTAATAGGGTGGTTATATGATTTGAGAATCAAACCAATATAATGAAAAATAGCATTCAGACAAGGTAAAATTATTGTACTACACCAGGACACGTATCTTGTACCTCATACTCCATATCGTCTTAAAGTAGTTTTCATTAATCCAGTTTACCAGCTTCCTGATGTAATTCTAAACAAATTTATCAAATCATACCATCTCTCTCATATTGATTGGATGTTGTTTTCTATGAATTAGCACGCAACATTATAAAGTCTAACATGCTTTATATATTGCTGTTATTAACAGTAATATTTTGTCGAAAGATTTTGATGAGGTGTTATATGAAATGTAACTAATGTAAATCATAATTTCTTTACAATATTCTATGTGTTTTGCCTTTTACCCGATTTTAAATATATGAATGTGTCACTTTGTTTGTGACTGAGGTATATCCATCTGATTAAAGTTATTCCCATGCTCAAATATCATAGATGACAAAATGTAGATAGAGTAGACGTTCAGTCTGCCCGTGTTTTTATCTGAAGATGCATAATATGATGACGAACCGTCTAGATCTAATGTATAGAACAAGCAGGAACGACTACTCGTGCCAGTGTATTTCTACTGTATTGCCTAAATCTTGAACTCTTCCGGGACAGGAATGGGTTCATGATACGCCAGGCTATATGGATTTTACTAATATTATGTACTATGTATTGGAATTTTTAGAATTTTGTATAGTGTTTTACGCCACACTCAACAATCTTTCAGTCATATGATGGCGTCCAGTTTTTATTGGTGGAGGAGAAACCCCGGTTACCCGGGTAAAGTACTATGTATTGGAATTTTTAGAATTTTGTATAGTATTTTACGACACACTCAACAATCTTTCAGTCATATGATGGCGTCCAGTTTTTATTGGTGGAGGAGAAACCCCGGTTACCCGGGTAAAGTACTATGTATTGGAATATTTAGAATTTTGATATTGTGTTTTACGCCACACTCAACAATCTTTCAGTCATATGGTGGCGGCCAGTTTTAAATGGTGGAGGAGACAACCCAATTACCTGGGAAGAGTCCATCGACTGGCAAACTGTCTCACAAAAATCAGTTTAGATTCCAGCGGGACTCGATCCTGCTCTGAATGGAAGAGAGGTAATTCATGTTTTGAACCTCGACGTTCTAACCTCTTGGCCACGGGACCCCAACTAGTAATTGATCAAAAAGCATAAATGATCTGACATATAAGTGTAAAAGTAAAATGGTCTGTATTAGTTGATATTAGATAGTTGGCACTTTCACAATTTCCGGAAACACTATTGGTAAAGAAAAAGGGGTGTATATACATGTATAAGGTATTTCTTAAAAGAACATTATCTGTGTTTTTTTTGTTTTCCTTTTTAATATTCAGATCAATAAACAAAAAGAGATGTATACATGCATATTCCTATATATTTTGTGAAATCTGCTTAAGAAATCGAAAGAGATCGAAATTATATTATTTCAAGAGGTCCGAATTTGTCAATTTTTTAAACCAGATTTGTACCTATATCCTGGACATTCTAATGATATATATCTTGATATCTGAGACTTTTTATATTGGTAAACACAGCTAATACCCCTTTAAATAATAGTAAACATTTAGACAAAGATTCTCAAAGCGTCGTTTCCGTAACAAAAACGTTTGACGTAAACGTGTATTCACTACCTGCAAAAAAGCTTAATGACAAATAAAACACTAGACTGATCAACTAACTTTGTGCAATAAATGTGCATAGCCTTCCGTATATTACATAGGCTATGGTACTTGAAAGAGTAAATGGCAACAAGATTAGGAGTGTTCGAGAAGTCACGTGTGATTATGATAAGGAAGCAAACCACAAAATCTGTATTTTACCAGGTAAAATGATACGGTCAATTGCATCTTTGATTTTTACAGGTAAGTTTCCAACTTTAAAGGTCTGTTCATTTAATTAAGCTCGCTGCAACACGGGCCATACGACTTGCTAAAATGAATACTGTTTACAGGGAAATGTTCGCCCCGTTTTATTTTCGCCCCTTTCGCCCTTATCGTCAGTGGACGATTTCAAAATTCGTCTTGTTTTACTAATAAAAGTCTGGGCGAATTTAAAACGGGTGAAAACCGTTTGCAAGTGCATTAAGGGGCGAAAATAACACGGGGCGAAAATAAGCCTGTATACAGTATCACCGTTATTACCGCGAAATTTTGCTAACGTTTTTCACATGAATTTTGTGGTCAACTCATCTGTTTAACTATCGCGTATAAAAGAACCAAGTTTGAAGATTTAATGCCAAAGTTGGACCCTGCTACTCGAAATATCGTCATCGGCCGTGTCCAGGCCGGAGTGTCCCAAAATGAAGTGGCAAGAACTGAAAATGTTAATCAGAGCACAATTTCACGACTGTGGAATAGATACCAGCAGACTGGCTAATGACCGCCCGAAGAGTGGACAACTTCGCATCACGACTCCTGGACAAGGTCGCTACATCCGGGTATTTGATCTATGGAATCGAAACGTTGCCGCATCGGCCACTGCAGTTTGAATACCAGGATTGCCAAGAATTAGCTCGCAAACAGTCCGCAACCGACTCCGACAACATGACCCTGGAGACCGTATTTTGAACCCGTTTTGAAGCCAATACACAGACCTGAAAGAGTTCGATGGTGCAACAGATTGAGGGGCTGGACATTCCGCAACTACGAAGAATCTGGTTCAGCGATGAATCCCGTTTTCTACTTCAGAAACGTGATGGAAGAACTCGTGTGTACCAGCGCAGGAATGAACGTTTTGCTTCCCCGTGTGTTCACGAAGTGAAATGTTTCGGTGGAGGTAGTGTCATGATGTGGGCGACTATCTCTTATTACCGTAAAACAGAACTGATACATGTTCCGGGTAATTTAACGGCTGAAAGGTACAGAGACGAAATTCTCCAGCCTCACTTTATGCGTGTTATTGACCAACAAAGGGAGTTAACCCAGCAGGCCAATGCTAGGCATCATACAGAACGTTTAACAATGGACAACATTGAGCAGAACAACATCAATGTGCTACCATGGCCTTCCAAATCACCAGACTTGAATCCTATTGAACATCTATGGGACCAACTGGATAAACCTGTGAGCCAGCGTCAGCCTCCGCCTTAGACCCTTGATCAGCTCCGACAAATGTTGCAACAAGAATGGCGAGCAGTTCCACGCAACAACGTAAGATGATTGATCGAGTCCATGCCAAGGAGATGCAGAGCAGTCTTGGCAGCGCGAGGTGGTCATACACAATACTATCTTTAATGTCCCCGGAAGTATATTTTATTGTGATCAACTGACTTTTATTCATCAATCTCGATAGAATAGAACGTTCTCCTTTCAATCAAAAACGTTTTGAATGAACATCTATATTTGTAATTGAAAAAGTTGGATCCAAAATACATATATTAAAATTCTGAAAGATCTATTATGCGTTTCTCCTTTTGCAAAATATTTCATTATGTTTTGTGTCACTCCAAAATTTGAAACCACTTCCTTGAGAAAGATATTAGACATGGTTTTTCGTTGCCCATCTGTTAGATCATGTCGGTGTTCAAATGTAAAAAATTTCAGATACCAAAGTATAAATCAATAGAATGTCCAGGACATAGATACAAATCCGGTAAAAATGGACAAACACAGACCTCTGGAAACCAAGAGGTGGGATCAGGTGCCATGGAGGAGTAAGCATCCCCTGTCGACCGGTCACACCCGCCGTGAGTCCACAGTCAAGTCCAATGAAACACGTGAGGAGTGTATCCTCGTCACAATTGGTACAGACGTCTCAACAACCGTCAACGAAAAGGCAACTTAACATTTCACTTAGTGAAACAGAGTAGTCGCAAACAAGCCTATTATACAGACCGTCAAATTTGCGGAACGTTGACATTAAACGCGGTTTTCGAACCCATTTTATTTGGGCTTTTTTCTTCACTGGTCCACAGACCGCGGTGACATTGTTATAAATAACCTGTCTGTATTCTGTAGACATCAACATCTTTCTTTCATCTATACACTGTACAGTAATCCGGATGTGTGATGAAATCATTGTGATAGTTTTTGACAACCATATCATATTTTACTCTATTATGATCGTTCATAAACCGTTCATATCGTTCATGCCCTACGGATAAAAGCGCTTTTATTTATCTTGTCTACAAAGTCCGATGTCTTATGGGAGTGCGCATTTCGTTTACAGGGATTATAATTTATTCTACTTGTTATTTAAAAAAAACTTTTTTGTCCCTACCTTGGGCAGGGGTATGTAGCATTTTGTCAAGCCAGGATTTCCCTGTCCACATCCTTGGATGTAGACAAGCTACACGTGCTATGACGTTAAAGTTTAATTTTATAACGTATGGTTTCTATTTAATGAGAATTTTAAACGTCAGATTTTATAAACGTGCATAAATCAAACATGAGGGTGTTTTGAGTGTAAAGGGGAATCTCAACCTTCAGATTGGAAAACCAGATTCCTCCCACTGGGATTGACATCCCCTTATCTACACGACATACTCATGTAAGACTATAAATCTTTCTGATATTATAATATTATCACAGGGATATACAAAGATTATCTCTTTGCTAGTGTATTTGCAACGAACGATAATTTAATACTCATGGAGGTAAACAACTTGCTTACCCAAGAATATTAGAAATATTGTTTGAAGTCATTATGTCGCAGATTTGACTTATTTGTATTATGCTCATCTCATGTTTCCAGTTATAATAATTACAAACTCTATATATAGTCCTGTTGATCATTTTGACTAACTGATATATTTGGTTACTAACTGTTAATCCGAACGATTTCGCGGGACTTTATTTTCGCGATACACAAGTTCTAAATGTATTCGCGAGAAGATATTTTCGCGATTTTGTATGCCTATTTTGTCAAACAATTACTATACTTCATTACGCAATAATTTTATTTTCGCGAGCGGATTTACAATATTCGATAATGGATGTTGACTCGTCTATATGGTATTTGACCACTTAATCTTCTGGATGTAATCTCAGATTGACTCTGGAATCTTATTCCTCTCCGTGGTACTATATTTCATTTATACTTCTCTTACAGTCTAGGTATGACTTCAGACTGTCGTTAAATGCTTACTAATCTCCGTGGCACTAGAATTCATTGATACTTCTGCTTTAATCTGGAGTGACCTCAGACAGACTCTGGATTCTTACTCCACGTCGTACCACTAGATTTGATTTATACTTCTGCTGTAATTTAGGTTTGACCTCAGGCTGATGTTAGATGCTTTAGTTATTCCACTTCGTTCAGTTTGTTCTCAAATCACGTGACTTACACAGAGAGACAGTCCAAGGTCACGTCCGATATCGTCATACTTACAATGGCGATACTCAGTAATACCTTGTGTCACTTCATCTGAGAGAAATATAGTTTAGATAAATGTCTTGTAACGTTGACAAGTACTTTTCCGTAGGCTCTTTTGAAATTTGGCACCTATCAATGTATAGTATACTGATTCGAGGTCTTGTATACGATAAACTGCTTAATCAGAAGTGATACTGTCCCACTTTTTTCTTTGTAAGTGCACACAATGATGTCGTACCAAGACGGGTCGGAACAACTCGTGAAAAGGTATATTACTGTAAAATGGTAATTTAAGCTTGGGATAATTTACACTAAATACGTGACGATGAGTATGGCGCGGAAATTACCCCGCATACCAGTCCCACAGTTGTGCTAAGATATATAGTTTAATACAGGACTGTTAAAAGTAAGTTGCTGACATTGGGTAGCAAACCCACGCGTATAGTCTGCCTAAGATGATAACAGCATCAAAATTAACAATACTGTATACAAATTGTGACAAGAATTTATTCTTTGTTTGTTTCTATTTCTTTTTGACTCGCGGTGGATGTGACCGTTTGATAGGATTGGTGATCTGTTTGTTATGAGGTGAGTACATACATACTTGAACACAAACTAAAAGGAACTGAAACATATCTACCAACGCATAGCCTTCAAACATTTTTGAAATTTCTTTACTTGACGTTAGAATGTATAAATTTGATTTGGAGTGATGTAATGATAAAAAAATTGCACATTGCAAAAAGTATCTCAAAGATGTATAAAATGCCCTAGATAATCTACTCAAATGTTGGATAAAAATACTTTTTGTATTATTTCCTGTCTACCTAACAAAATCTTTCAATATTAAAGTAATAATTCTGCTATATTACACTCTTACGGATTTTATATTTAACCCTATTCACACGAGCCTGCACAAAGGAATATGATTTAAAAACGTTTTTATGATTCGTGAAGGGACATGTGAATACATGGGAAGATATAAGGTCGTTACCATGACGTTTATCGATATCATTTATCACTATGTGTAATAACTATTACAGTGGAACCTCGCCTAAAGACCACCTAGCTTAAGAGACCACCTCACATTTAAGACCACCTCACATTTCAGACCACTTCACATTTCGGACCACCTCACATTTCAGACCCCTCACATTTCAGACCACAAGTTGTCGGTGTCTTGATAAGAATCTAAGAAGTATAGAACCTCACTTAAGAGAACACCTCACTATTCAGACCACTTTGAGTTTGTCAGATAGGTGGTATTAATATCGATGTTTCACTGTATATTGTGGTATTTAGACAACTTATACTATTTCTAACTACAATGTATTACTATATAAAGTCGTTACCATGAAGTTTGTCGATACCTATTACCACAATGTGCAATATATGGTATTTAGGCAACTTATACCGATTCTATATACAATTATCTTAATAACGGACTGACGGCGTATTATATAACTCTTGTATGATCAGTACAGTACTATAATTGTAGACAAAAACTGCAGAAGCGAAGATTGTCCAAAACTATCCGTCTGTGTTGAGTTGCCTTTTCGTTGGCGGTTGCTGAGACGTCTGTACCAATTGTGACGAGGATACACTCCTCACGTATTTCATTGGACTTGACTGTGGACTCACAGTGGGTGTGACCGGTCGGCAGGGGATGCTTACTCCTCCATGGCACCTGATCCCAAATCCTGGTTCCCAGAAGTCCATGTTTGTCCATTTTTGCCGGATTTGTATCTGTATCCTGGACATCCTAAAGTTTTATACTTTGGTATCTGAGATTTGTTATATTGTTATACCAGGGAGGACTGTATTGAATATATGTAACCTTCTCCCTTATTACAGATATCAATAACATCGATGATCGTATAGTGTTTTATTTAGCAGAGATGCAGCATTGGTAACAATGTAACAGAGAGCAGTGGCGTTCTCTATATTGCTTTCAAATCGGTCACACTTTTCGGTCTCATCTACTTTTGAAACCTTGATGCTTTTATAAGCAAACACCAAAGTTCCAGAAGCTTCTATACATCTGTGCAACATACAATTATAGAATTACTGGCAATTATTTTATCAAAATCGATCAAAACCTAATCTTTAATAACCAAAAACTAGTATAATTTTAATACATTATAGCATTTAACATTGCAATCCATTGTTTACCAAGGATGATAATGACAAAAATGGACATTTATAACTTCGCAGCTACAATTTATGCTCAATTTTGTACAAATGTTGATAAGTTGATTGTCCGAAATAGTATATTTAATTATCAAAGCTAATTTCAATCTTGAATTTAGAATTTCTATTATTCACTTTCATAATTATACCTAAATAACTATCAACATTATTTATGTAGCCGAATTACAAAATCACTTACTTTAGCTGCCCGTATTTCCAAATTACATGTATGTACACAACATTTATTATTCCAAGGCACACCAATATCATCATTTATATAATTTCGTATAAAGTATTTTCTCCCGTACCTCATATTGTTACATATATAAAAGAGAACGAACGAGAGCTCTAGGCATTAGCAGTTTTTATATCACTGAAAGCGATTGGTCTGGACGTTCGTGTACTGTTTGTACAAATAAATTGTTAATCAGACGACTTGACTCATTATATTTTTGTATGGACATGTGGTAGCCGGGGCCTAGATAGAAAGAAGTTACATATAACCGGTGTGTGTATCGCGCAGAAAAAGGCCTTTACATAATTAAGTGATTAATTGAGTATACTACTTCTACGTACAGTTATCTCCATCGAACTTAATACAATTTTATTGATTATTTTGTTCTGTCAAAGAATGGAAGCTGAAAAGAAATAATTCATATGATAATTTTAAAAATATATCCCCATGTAAGGCGCACTTGTGTAATAAAATCTATACTGTTAATATAAACAACATGTTTCTTATCTTTAATTAAATTATTTTAATGCCTAAAGCGGGATAACTCTTACAGTACAACATTTAAGAGCCAATGTGATTTTTTTTTTTTTTTAAAAAAACTTCCGCAAATGATAAAACAATTAGCAAGAACAACAGAAATAATATGTCAAAAATGAATACAATTTAATTTCATTACTATGAATTTTACGGTAAACATATCAATTCCGGAACAATAAAGTCCTTCTTATTCACCGTATTGAAAACGAAAGTAGAAATCCCAAGTTTATGTAAGTATCATCTTTGCTCTGCGTGGGCCTTACATACAACATCACAGTTGAATTGTTCAACTACGATTATCAACTTTAACTGGCGTTATCCAAACGTAAGTAAGAATATTATGAATAAGAATCACAAAATAAACAATTCGTATATAAATGATTTAGACTTTGGTAATTGTTACAACTCGTGGATCAATGAATACGACACCGTAGTTGTCGACATGAAACCGTATGTACATCAGCGTCGGAAGCAAATTGAAAGGGGGGGGGTCTTAACCAACTTAAAACACATACACACGCCAGAAACGTCTATGTCCTATGTCTATATTTGCCCCTAGCCCCCCCGGTTCCGACGCCTATGATGCATATCTAACACGATATAAATTGGCACATGTTTGTAAACATGTACAGTCTTGAGTTATTCGTAACATAGGTGACAGGCATATTTTAAATACTCCAAAGTACTGTACACATTTTAAACGATGAAATAACAGCAAGGTTAACTGTTTACCCTGTAAACGCCCATTTTTGGAAAATGGACAGTATTATATCGGTTTCAAATATAACCCACATGTATCTATTGATTGGTAAATTTATACGAGATATTTGTATAGAAAAGTTTTATTTGAAGTATATTTTTGTATCTAAGACTGTTAAGAACGTTTATGTAACTAATTAAACAAGGAGTTGTGATTTTGACACGGTATTTAAATTACAATCACTTGGTGTATTGATTGAAGACTATATAAAGGAAAATACTTTTTTGTAGACTGAGATGGAACGTATCTTAAGATTATTTGTTTTTCCAGGTAGATATAGGCCGATCATAGTAGATATGTCTATGATATCTCAGGTAGTTTGACATAGATACTAATTTGTCGTACGCTGATACAGGTAAATGCAATCATACAGCAGATTGTCTGATACGATGGATTACAAAAATATAAGAAATCATTTCAGAGTCCGAAAATAAGAAACGTGAAAATTACAAAACGAAAAATGAATTCGATAATCTAAATGAGATACTACTTCATAAAGATGCCTCAGTATAAAAGGAATTAATGATAATGTTTTGTATGTAGGCCCTTTTAACTGTAATAGGTAAGTGTGTATTCGCTTTAAGTTTTACGGCTCATTGGCATAATACATGATAATAAATTACATGAGTGAATGATATGATGTTAGGTACAATATGAAAAACGGAGTGAATTAGAGGATGGACATACATGAAAATTATTATATATTTAAGATATTTTACCTAGATTGTTACTATAATGCACTTTTTAAAAATTTACCAAAATTACACAGTAATTGTCTAAAATGTATGCGAATGAAATGAGTTCATCTTCGTAGATGAAATGATCTAGTATTGAGCAGTGTCTATTAGATCGACTCATATCGGAGTCATACACACATTATTATTTTTAAAATAATGCTTTACGCCACACTCAACTATTTTTTGTCATATGGTGGTGGCAAGATTTTAATGGTGGAGGAGCAGAACCATGTTACAATGTACCTGGGAAGAGACCACTGCCTTTCGCAACGAAACTGGCAAACTTTCTCATAAAATCAGCGTAGGTTCCAGAGGCAAGTTACTCCGTGGTTTACCACTCGGTCACGGCAGCCCCAACATACACACATATGCATATGATAGATAGAGGTTCTAAAACGAGTAAAACACAAAAAAAAAAAAAAAAAAAAACTATTGATGGAACTGACAGCTCAGGTCATGTTATGTCATGATGTGTTAAATCAAGTGTTAAATGTTAAATATTTTTTTATCTAAAACTAACTGATGACCATTTCAACGCGAGGTTTCAGTGGAACATTTAGGAGTGGTGTAACATGCTAACAGGGAACTCGGACACCAGACCCCACCCCGTTTGAGATTTGCAATAGATCTCTATCATATCCAATCAGTCGTATTCTAATGACTATATAGTTTCGAATATCCATTGGTACATCTTCCTTTTTACTTATAAATCCTCGTACAGATTGACCTGATTTATTTGCAGAGTTATAATGGCAACACTGAAAGCTGGCTGGCAGGAAGGAAAGAGCTTAAAAGAGTGTAATCAGTACATGTTAACCAACAGTGTGTCTACAGATGTTACGTTTATGGTCGGTGAAAACAGGAAGCAGGTGCTTGCTCACAAGTATGTTCTGGGAAGTCGAAGCTCCGTCTTTTATGCGATGTTGTTTGGACCGATGGCTGAATCTGGTGACACCATAACCATTCCTGATATAGAATCGGACATCTTCCAGGAAATACTTCGGTAAATATTAATATTATTTTTCTATCGGAAACAATCAAAGATTCACTGCACACTGTATCAAATCAACTACACAGAGCGATCATCCTGTCAAAACGATTCAGCAATTTTTCCGTTTCTTTATTTTCAAAAATGTTCATTTAAGTATTTTATTCCATGTAAGTTAAAGTAATATTTCCGACAAAATATATGCCATATTTCTGTCAGTTGATTGCAGTACATTAAGTAAATAAATTTAAATTTTTTGTGTCTAATTAATTATCCCTGTTGTTAGCATCCCTGAATCATTATATTGGGACTGCAGTGAAAATGCATTTGTTTTGTTAATTCAGTTATCTGTATTCTGAGGAGGTTACGGTCAATGAAAACAATGTGACGTCACTCATACTAGCAGCAGATAAATACAGCATTACCGACATCTGTAACAAGTGCATGGAATTCCTATCTTCATGTATTACCGTCGTCTCCTCTTGTACAGCTTTAGATATCGCCAGGTTATTTGATAAATGTGAACTGATGGACAAATGCCTTCAATTCATTTGTCAAAACTTTCGTGACGTCATGCAGTCATCGTCATTTTGCACATTATCTAAAGATAGTTTAAAGCTTATAATACAGTCGGACGAACTTGATGCGGACGAATCTTTGGTATTTGAAGCTGCTAAAAAGTGGGCGGAGTATCAATGTAGGTCACAGGGTAATGATGTAAATGACCTTAACGTACGAAAGGTACTCGGAGACTTGATACAATTAATTCGATTTTCTATCATGGATATGAAGTATTTTACCAAATACATTTCAAAAGGTAATATTCTTACAGCGGAAGAGAAAGTTGAAGTTTTTGAGCAACAGTATGAAACAACACGAAACGAAAAACTGATTTTCATTTCTAAGGACAGGGAAAGAAAAAAAAAGGTACAGGAATTAGTTTGTATGCGTAGCTCATTATTTTATTTTCATAAATGGAGTCAAACTGGCACACCGGACAGTATCAACTTTAATGTGTCAAAGAGAGTGAAAATCTTAGGTTTTGTTATGTTTGCCGGTGATAACCCTGAAAATTATTATATAGAGGCTCGACTAATGAAATCCTCTGTGGTATTAGATACAATAAAAACAAAGATAACGACATCTACAGGTCAGAAAACGTTCAATATAATGTTGAAGGATGGTGTGTATGTGGATAAAGATGTCGTATATACAGCTTGGGTCAAAATGATAGGACCGCAAACAAATGTTACTCAAAACTGTTCGTCGTCAGTAACCATTGATGGAGTTGAATTTATGTTTTCAACAGCTGACAAACCGAATAATGACACCTGTGTTAACCTTGGTCAAATACCTGGTATTATTTTTACGAAAAACAGTTAGGCAAATGACACATACATTTACATTATCTACGTTAAATTCAACAAACTATGCAACATTTTCTAATGACTTGAATATGAAAAGATACATATTTAAAAATCTAATTTGTAAATAAAATAAAAACTGAACGATAGAAATGTTTGACACGATATTTGATAATAATGATTTAACATGCCTTTTCTTTACGTGCTGGTTTAGTTTATTCAGTTATCACATACAGCTGTTTCCGATATGTACGTACCCATGACAATACGATATTTGACATTGCTGAAAGGGTTCCGTCACGGGGTTACAATTTATTCCTATTTATATTCATATCATCCGTCGTATTGTTTTCGATAGGCACCCTAAAGTTAGACGCACGATGTGAAACGGTACTCATAACTTAATACATTTGGAATCAACTTCCTAAAGGTATCTGATTACAAAGTTCATTGTCCCCTGTACCCGGAACAAAACAGAATTCCTAAGAACATGAAACTTAATTTTGAATGAATTCTTTATTTATTTAGTAAATGTGAACTGATAGACACATTTCTTAAATTCTTTTGTCAAAATTTTCGTGACGTCATGCAGTCATCGTCATTTTGCACATCATCTAAAGATAGTTTAAACCGTATAATACAGTTGGAAGAACTTGATGCGTATGAATCGTTGGTATTTGAAAGGTAATGGTGTAAATAACAGAAATGTACGGAGGACACTCGGAAACATGATACAATTAATTTGTTTTCCTATCATGGATACGAAGTATTTCACCAAGTACGTCTCAGAAGGTAATGTTCTTACAGCGGACGAGAAAGTTTTAGAGCAACAGTATGAAACTACACGAAACGAAAAAAAAATAATTTCATTACTAATGAGAGGAAAAGAAAACAAAATCTACAGGAGTTAGCTTGTATGTGTAGCTTATTATTAATTTATCGGAAATGGAGTCAAACTGGCACACCGGACAGTATCGACTTCAGTGTGTCAAAGAGAGTGAAAATCTTAGCTTTTGGTATGTTTGTGATAACCCTATAGAATATGATATCGAGCTCAAGTCATGCAATCGTCAATAGGATTACATAAAATAAAAAACCAAGGATAAAAAAGACGATTTGTGAAAGTGCACTTGTTAATGGTTCATAGGCATAATATGCAAAATGCCTGAAAACAGAAAATAGCTCAGATATGTTTACCAAATGTACTACATATGCATGTATGTATTTTATTCCCGTTTTTTTGTTTTGCTACACGTAGATATATATTCATTCTGTGTCAAAATGATTTTTGTTTCATAGAATAAAAATCCTATAAGATATAGGTATTGTTTTAGATTATTATTTTTCATGAGATATTCATAAGAAAGCATATATATATATATGCTCGCTCTAATATCCAGGTAGAGAATACAAACACAGACCTACCACATTCATGAAATAGGTTTGTATTTTGGCGATAGGTTTTCAAAAACAATCAGCTTTATAGATTTATGCGTTAGACAATGATCAATGGTAACCAAATTGATGATCAAAGAAATATAGTAACATAGTAATTTGAAACTATCAATAATGAATGATGAAGTCTAATTGATCGAAACGATTGTCTTGAGCATTATAACTTTGGTATTATGCTCATAATATATCAATCCTCAACAATAAAGTTTAAAGTAAAGTGATGTATGATGAATTTTTCGATTTTACAAATTTGAAGTTTATCATTAACACAGTCGAGAATCATGCGTACATTGATGTCAATTGTATATACATATAGAACTTATAATGATATGTATTTCATCATTTTATTGCTGTTTTATTATTATATGATTTTATTTAGAATGACAAATTCCAATCAGGATATTGTTTTCTTCTTCTATATACAAATATATACACATATATACACATATAACACATTAATTGGATTATTTTTTGTACCATTTTTGTACCATTAGAACATACGTCGCATTCGGAGGTCACTACAAAGAACACACAGCGATGTCCGGAAGACCCCGACTGAGACGTTATATATATCTTCTTCTCACAAATAACTTCCTTAAAGAAGTGTGAAAAAGTACATGTCACTGGATTTTCGTTATCTACTTTGGACCAAATGAATTTCACATACATAATAAATGAGTAGAAACTAGAAAGTCAGTAGATCTAAGCCTATTATTTAACGATATCAAGCCTTGCAGCAGGACATAAAGCCAAGAGGTTTTTTTTATCGTTATATCAGTTGTTGATCGGTACCACCAATTTTACGTCACTTCCGTATAAGTGCACCTAGCGGAAATTTGATAAAGGGAAACTAATCCTTCACATGGTCCCCTCCTGTTGGGATTCACAACTGTTCTACGTGTTAAGACCGTTGTTATATCTAATTTGCCGTATTGTAATGGACTTGGAGTTGAGGATATCCATTGGTACGTCTCCATATGAGTGAAATATTCTTGAGTGGGACGTTAAACAACAATAAACAATATATATATATATATATATATATATATATATATATATATATATATATATATATATATATATATATATACATATATATAAACAAACACCTGATACAACCAACACTAACGTTTATCCTATTACGTTTATACTTACTATCCGTTTACCTTTAAGTTAATTTCATTATCAATTTGACTTGTAAATTCACATTTCGTTATACACAAATGACAATTTCCGAGTTATGTTCCTGTTGTTTATTTAATGGATAAATCACGAAATGCAGTTGAATGGTAAGGAGAACATATACCCGTTCGAGGGCCGAAGATAGGGTTATTGGTCTATGTACTATTCATCGACATTTTTAGATTGATCAAACTTAAAAGAATTAACCATCTAATGTGTCCCAATGCATGGTCAGGACTCAGTCTAATTGGCTAAACAATGTTGAGTAGTTGAATACAATTTAAAGCGATATAAGCTGTCACAATGCCTATTTTTTGACCCCTGACATATAGTCGAGAATATGATAAAATGTGTGTTCAAATACATTGTCAAACACGTAAAACGATGTAAAAGATCTTCTTTTCAAAGTTATTTGTTTCATTAGAATTTAAGTTTTCCCGTACCTTAAAAAATCCAGCTGTATTTCCGTATGCAATGACATTTCAGATACTCTTTCGCCATATCAAAGGAGTAGGACCATGATGGGTGAAAAATGGCCCTGTGTCAGAATCAAATGATTTTACTTTTAAAATGCAGAGTGCTCAACCACATTTTGAAACTTGATATACATTTTCAAGGAAAACTCTTTTATACCATCATTTTGGGGCTAAAACATGAAAAATTGACAAAATTCACATATTTCTGGAAATTATTTTTAAAAATTATCTGTTCGGATATACATTCAATCAAGTGACACATATGTTTTTATCTAAGTTCATTCCATTGCTAAAAAAAATTTAAGTTCCAAAAAAATGGTTTTACAAGGTTATTTTGGGGTAAAAACAGTGAAAAATGTTAGAAAATCACAGATTTTGGGGAATGATTTAATAAAATTATCTGTTCGGATATACATTCAATCAAGTGACACATTAGTATTTATCTAAGTTCATTACATATCTCATAAAAATAAAAAAAATAATAAAAACTGGTTTTAAAGGTCATTTTGGGGTAAAAACAGTGAAAATTGATTGAAAATCACAGATTTTAGGGAATTATTTATTAAAATTATCTGTTCGGATATACATTCAATCAAGTAACACATTTGTATTTATCTAAGTTCATTACATGTCTCAAAAAAAAAAAATTAAAAAAAAAAATGGTTTTTAAGGTTATTTTGGGGTAAAAACAGTGTAAAATGAATGAAAATCACAGATTTTGGGGAATTATTTATTAAAATTATCTGTTTGGATATACATTCAATCAAGTAACACATTTGTATTTATTTAAGTTCATTACATATCTCAAAAAAATAAAAGTTAAAAAAAAACTGGTTTTAAATGTTATTTTTGGGTAAAAACAGTGAAAAATGATTAAAAATCACAGATTTTAGGGAATTATTTATTAAAATTATCTGTTTGGATATACATTCAATCAAGTGACACATTTTTATTTATCCAAGTTCATTACATATCCCCCAAAATATAAAAGTAAAAAAAAATGGTTTTAAAGGTTATTTGGGGGTAAAAACAGTGAAAAATGTTTGAAAATCACAGATTTGGGGGAAATTTGTATTAAAATTATCTGTTTTGATATATGTCCAATCAAATGACACATATGGCTATATTTAGGGTCATTTAATATCTAAAAAAAAATAAGTGTTAAAAAAATGGTTTTACAATGTTATATTAGGGTAAAAACAGTGAAAAATGATTGAAAATCACAGATTTTTGGGGGAATAATTTATTTAAAGTATCTGTTTTGATATATGTCCCATCAAATGGTACAGGGTCATTCAGTATTAAACAAAACATTAAAAATTGTTTTACATGGTTATTTTTGGGTACAAACATTAAAAAATAATTGAAATTGACAGATTTTGTGAAATTACTTATTAAAATTATCCATTCAAAATGTATACCATAAAGTGGCATTTTGTAGGTTCATTTCATATCACAAATACTGAAGAGTTTCAACAAGTGGTTAAACAAGGTCATTTTTAGGTGAAAACTGTGTAAAATGATTGAAAATCACATATTAGGGTTTTTTTTTAAATATTGTACATTGTGATATTTGTGCAGTCAAAAAGCCCATAATTATGTCTTTACTTGAGGTCATTCCATATTACAAACAATTGGAAAGTTCCAATAAATGGTTATTTGGGTGTAAATCCATGGGAATTAAATGAAAATCACAAATTTCTGATTTATTTCTTTGTCTGATGTTTGTTTGTTTGTTTATTGTTGTTTAACGTCTCTCTCGAGAATATTTCACTCATATGGAGACGTCACCAAATGCCGGTGAAGGGCTTCAAAGTTTGGCCTATGCTCGGCACTTACGGCCATTGAGCAAGTAGGGTTCTTTAACGTGCCAACACCTACTGTGACACGGGACCTCCAGCTTTTACTGTCTCATCCGAAAGACAGGAAACCAACCTGTCGCCGGTGGGACTCGAACTCACGACCTCACGATCCAGAGTCGAGCGCGCTACCGACTGAGCCAGTATTTGTCTGATGAAATTGATTCTAGTCTCAAATGTTGGTTATTCTCTGTTGTGTTCTAATGACACATTTGAAAAAATTATTCTTATGTATAGTGAATTATTCAAGTGAAGAAAAAAAATACTTGAAAGGTATACAGAAACCACATATTTATGAAAATGATATATGAAAGTCATCTCTTGTAAATTATTTTCGTATTAGATATTAGAAGAATATTTTTTAAATTCTTAAACATGGATAGCCAAGGCGATTTTTAATGGAAATATTTCTTGGGTGAATGAAATTATCATTATATATTGGTAGCATCTGTACAAAACACGTGAATGTATGAACAGAGAAATAATACATGTGTATTGTCATTTAAATAGCAATGACTTGTAATCCAACAGCAGAAATTGCTACCACAAATACTTTCCATCTCTGTGAGTTAGCATGAGTTTGGCACCGAGGTTTTATATATCTCTTCATATACTCCCTTTAACGCCCCATAAGTGAGGAATTCAAGTGGTGTCTCAGATCTGACATCTACCCTTCAAACTTCTTGACTTGGGTAGCCCAAATAGGATCGTTACACCCCACCAGCATAGCTATCAAGGTCATAGACTTATTAAATCCCCTTCAACATGGAAGGGTACAGCACAGGGGTGAATTATTAGGCTAAGACAGCATTTTTGGTTTTTACTTGCCCTGTATCCAATATATGCTGGGTATCCATGTCTAGGAAATAATTAAGGTAGGGGGAGACCAGAAGCAGGAAAATTATCGCATTTTATATCTAAATCTCTTCATTTTTAATTTTTTTTCAATGAATTCCTAAAATTATGATTTTCAGTAGAATCTGTGAAAATAATTAATCCATCCGAGGAAGAAATGCATTTAATAGTGTAATTAAATGTTATAAACTATAAACAGGGATGTCGTTTAATGAGGCAGATGTCATGTTTCAATTTTTGAATTTACTTGGGGGGTGGTAAATACAAAAATTAAAACATGACAACTAGTTGTCATGTTTCAAGTTTTGAATTTACTTGGGGGTTGGTAAATACAAAAATTAAAACATGACACAGATAAAAGTGAGCATAAAATCACTGCATTAATATAAAGTAGATATCATATAACTATTTTATTATGCGTGCTATATCTTTTACTTTTTACTATCAAATTGAAATAATGGACTAAAGAAAAATAAACTGTTGAACTTGAAACCACTAAAAACTGTCATGGACTCATTATTCTTGTGTATTTTCAAGTCTCAATTTATTATGATGATCCTCTGTGTTTCAAGTTTACGGAAGCATTCATTTTCTCTTCATAGACCCCAATGCAGATACCATAGAATGATGTCTCATGATATTTTTTTAAAAAATATTTTTTGTTTCAAATTGAAAAACAAGACAGAACTGTAAAAAAATAAGACATTTTCACAAATTAATATAGATCTATAGGCTTATTTACTTTGTTCTTGAGTTACAATATTGCAAATCGTCTGAGTTAAAAAAAAATATTTTTGAAAACATTATACTGATTTGTGAAATAAATATTTTAATAATTGAACCGAAAAAAAAATTGGGTCTAAGCAGATTCGAACCCTGGACCCTGAGTTTAAAGTCCACGACCAAACCACTGCGCCACTGTGAATTATACGTCACAGGATTCTAAATATTGTATAGAAGGCTAGATCAGGATCATGTTTAGACGATGGCGTTCGATGGTTTCCAATAATTTTTGTATTTTATTTCAATATTAAAACATACAATCTTTAATTGCTTCGCCTGTGTTGTGTACGTTTTTTTTTTAAAGTGAATATGTCTGTTCTGTCGGATATCTGCCTCCTCTGATCACTAGCCTGCAACTGCAGCACTAGTACCCAAGATACTACAAATTCTAACCAGTAACCTACTCACGAGGCAACCACAGTTGTTGTACTGTTGCTAAATATGCCTAGATCTGTCCATTATATAATGTTATTTTACAGTGTGTGTTAAAACAGACTAAGACAATAAAATTAAATGTTTTAGAGGGTGTCGGGTACGATACGTCCAACTGATTGATGACGTTGCAGACGATAGTGTAGGATCAGTCTAAAATAGGTCGAGTCCCAGAAAAACATCTAAATCTAGTTTGTGTATATAAAAAAAAGATAAGAAACCAAACTCCTAAATTTTCTTTGTTCTCGTTCAAATTCCATGTAGATATATTTTTTTTTAAAGTAAATATCGTGCACTGAACGACTGATATGCTCGTTTACATATGTAAAATAGCTCATTCCGGATTGCTCCTTGGTTTAGTATAATGTTAATTTTCATCAACAGCACACCTTCTGATCTAAAAATTCTCGCTTGAAAAAAATGTCTTTGCTGATATGATTTAATGGACTGCAATTACTTTTTAGATCAGAGGGTGTGCTTTATATGAAAAACGTGATCAAAGTATAAAAAAATGGAGATTTCTGCATAAAACTAGTCCGATATAGGTTTTGTCTATTATAGAATTCAGCACGATGACGTTTTGGCGGGGAAATTTTGGCATGATGCGATAGTACCAAGCCTTGACTAACCTATGATAACAATTTTATTTCAATTCATTCTACTTTAATTTTTAAGATATCACAGGGCCAATATCGCTAAACATGGATCTTGTCCTTTACTTCGTAATTCGGTCAGGGTATCTCTGTCCTTTAAGCGCTCGGACTATGTTAAAGTTGGCCGATTTTTATGTGTTTTATCTTTATTTTCAAAAATCAGGTCGTGATTTTTATTGGAAAGTGCATATATTATGTAAGCTATACGCTTTTCAACGCTATTTTAAAATACCTGAAGAAATTCGGATGAATATATGAATAAATATATCAGGTCACTAAAAAATAATTTTCCGATCTTTAATGTTACCCTGAATGCTGATATTAACAAAATCAAAATAATACAACTGTGAAAATTATGCGTACCTCGTTATACAATTGTGCCGCCATGCCGCAATCGTGGAGTTGGGCAGTTCATGATCATATGTGTCAAGAATGATAACGCCGAGAATGCGATGGGACGAGTTTAAGATGGGTCGAGATCACCCGATATACCGAGCACGTGGACAGTTTCAGAAACGAATGTTTTGAAACGACGAAAAAGACAAACTTTAGCTGATTTAGGTATGCAATGATGATGTATGAAAATAAACGCAAAGGGTAATAAGAATAGAATGTATGTTAACTGCAAATAGCACGTGATTATTGGTATCTCGGTAATCTTCGAAAAAATTTACCGAAAGTTAATTTACAATGCTCAAAGTAAGGCGGACAAAAATAACTGATATAACGGGTTACGTTCGGCAAGATTGTTGAAATTTTACACATGCATTTGTTATTCTAACCACCAGAGGGTCTCTCTGGAATATATATGAGATAGAATATCATGTAAAATTTTTCACCGACGACAGCTCATATCGCTTTAACGTTACCTGGTATAAAGGTTCAACAATCGTGACAATGCACATATAATGAAGTCACAACAAAATCAGGATAGGGGATTTATACATTAGCTTTCCTTTTTAGAATTCTTGTTGGAAATATTACAGAGAGAATGAATGAATTTGCTTGAAGGTTGAAAAGATTATGTTTCATTTCTTTTCTTTTGTTTTTGTCCAAATGGTAGCTGGGCAGTCGAATGATTTACAGTGAAATCTGTATATAGGGGCCACCCATGGGACCAGAAAATATTGACCTTTATGTGCAGGTGACCCTTATACACAGGTTCAATTTAGTTGAAGTATGCGGTCAAGGGACTTGACTAAAAGCTGACCTTTATAAACAGGTAATCCTTATATAGAGGTGGCCGCTATAGCAGGTTTTACTATTTTAAACTGTTAACTGTTCAAAAGTTAAAATAAACCAAAAACACAAAGGATGATGTCATCCACGTTGTTTATCATTTATTCAATGTACCTAAGCCCACAATTGTAATGTTGTCAGGTGAGTACATAAATGATATTAAATTTCCTCTCAATGTCTACAAATAATAAATTGTATCAGCATTCAAATTTTATTTTCTGATGTCCAGTCAACTGAATAATAATTCAATTCTAGGGAAATGGGGTATCGCATCCTGTAAAAGAGATAAACACCTCAGTACAATAAAATTATAAAGAATGATACAGGGAAAAATATGAATCGCAGGTCATATCAAACGGAGACTCCAATGTCATGCCTTGCACCTAAGACGCTTTGGCTGATATTAGAGTCCTCGGTTGTTTTTATTATATACATGTATTTTAAACCAGACTGAGAAACAGACAAATACTATTATAAAGATAAAAATACTATACAATTGTTGAACTATTTTTTGGTTTGATTTGAGGATTATAGAATACAAAAAAAAAAAAAAAAAACAATATCGACCGAGGCCAAAATCTTGTTCTAATTGTCACTGAGACTTAAACTGATGTGTACAAGAGAGCAAGTTTTACGGACAGGAGAAAGTGTCCAATGTAAGTCTGATGTTACACTCGGACTAAAACAGTGTATAAGTGAGATCAAATATCCCGGAGAGGAGTAGGCATCCAGCATTATTATGTAGTCACTCGGACTTAAACAGAGATATAAATGAGATGAAGTGTCAGAGAGAGGAGTAAGATTCCTATGTTAGTATGAAATCACTCGGACTTAAACAGAGATATAAATGAGATGAAGTGTCACAGAGAGGAGTAAGTATCCAGCATTATTATGTAGTCACTCGGACTTAAACAGAGATATAAATGAGATGAAGTGTCACAGAGAGGAGTAAGCTTCCAATGTTAGTATGAAATCACTCGGACTTAAACAGAGATATAAATGAGATGAAGTGTCACAGAGAGAAATAGACTTCCAATGTTAGTATGAAATCACTCGGACTTAAACAGATATATAAATGAGATGAAGTGTCACAGAGAGGAGTAAGATTCCTATGTTAGTATGAAATCACTCGGACTTAAACAGAGATATAAATAAGATGAAGTGTCACAGAGAGAAATAGGTTTCCAATGTTAGTATGAAATCACTCGGACTTAAACAGAGGTATAGATGAGATAAAATGCCACAGAGTAAGCATCCAACTTTATTCTATAGTCATTATGACCTAAAACGAGAGGTATAAATGAGACAAAGTGCCACCGAAATATGTAAGCATCCACTATTAACTCAACATTAGTCGTGGTAATTACAAACACCATAATAACACAAGGCATTTCTGCGAAATGTTGATTTCATTCAGCATTTCTTATACTCTAAATATTTTGTTTACTTTTGTGAATATAAAATGGTCGCTTGTGGACCAGGGTCATCATGGAAATATTAACTTCAACCCTTTCACCCTATATTTTAAGACGGTATTCCCTTTTTTCTATTGATCAGACCAGTCTATTGTGGTCTGTAGGGATGGGTAGATAGTGAACAAAAACATCTGAGATATAAAGTAGAATGCATAAGTAAACCTGTGAAAAGGTGATTCCACAACATGCCATCGACCTTTGTTAAAACGTTATTATATAAAAAATCTCAGATATCAAAGTATTTATCTTCAGGATGTCCAGGATATAAATAAAAATCTGGTAAAAACTGTACAAACACGTGCCTCTGGTAATCGAGAGTTGGTATAAGTTGCCATGGAGGAGTCACAACGGCTGTGAGTCCAGTCAAATCCAAATGAAATAAGTGCAGAACGTATCCTCGTCACAATTGGTAGAGAGTGATCGCAAACAAGACTTTTATACCGACCGTTAAATTTGCGGAACGTTGACATCAAACACGTTATTTGATATATCTCTGTTGTACTGATTGATATGAACTGTTTGGCGACCAGATCTCGAAAGGAAATAAACGACGATGGGAATGATATTCATCATACATTCAGATAACTGTACAGTATATTTATATAAAAGAAAGATTTTACAATATCATAAGAGAAAGACAAGATAGTTGCAGAAACGATACAGCTGTCTATGGATCGGAAATGGAAGTGTCCAAAATAATATGGGAATGACAAACGTCAAAGTCTGAACAAATGGAAAACGGTAAACACGCTTTTGGCCAATTTCTATTTCTATTTCAATCGGTCATGGGAATTATTTTGAAACTTTGAAATATCATGCTGTATGTCTGATGGTTAATACTTTGCTATATGTGATTATATACCAGCGGAAAAAAGAAACTGTAGTTTAGTAATTTCATTTATAGATTCATATACAAAATATTATGTTGCATTATGTATTTCATTTTTTGAGCAAGGGGCTTAGAAAAGGGTCTTTAGGGAGGAACTTGTTATTTTTATGTTTTGAGAAACTTGAACATACATTGGACTTAAAATACATTAGAATTATCACAGGCAAAAGCAACTATTTTTTGTCTGTCATGAAAAATCTACAACATAAATTACGTCGGATGAAATTCCTTGTTTTCTTGCCTTTTTATTGGTGTGTTGTAAGGGTCCTTTTCTCAGCCGCTGACTCATTTAATATAATGCATAGACTTTCAATTCAAACATCAAATCACGGATAATGTCCATTATGGTTGATACGATCAGCCCCTAAAAGTAAGAGGGATGTAAAGTTTAATAGCGTGTATGACCGCCATTTGCTCCGATGCATTCTTCACGTCTACGACGTATTTAACGAATCGGGTTATGCAAAAAAGTCTAGGCAATGATACAACATATGCGCAATAAAGAACGACGCAAAGCGTCCAACGTAGCAGTGGGGTTTGACTCTTGACGTAGACGTCGTTCCATTCCATACCAAACATGTTCTATAGGCGATACATCAGGTGACATCGCAGACCACGGTAACACATTCACGTTTTGCTGCTGTAGAAAGTCACTAACAACGCGTGCGGTCGTGCGTTGTCCTGCTGCAGAATGACGTAACTCTGGTTGTTGTAAATGAATAGAATGACGTACAATCTCGTCACGCCGGTTAAATTGTCCTCCACTATCACCAAAGGAGTCCTTCAATGTGTTGTAATTTCACCCCAGACCATAACGCTCCCTCTGCTGAATTGGCGAAGTTGAATAACGAAGGCGTCAATGTAACGTTCGCCGGCACGACGGTAAGCCCAAATACGACTGTCACTGCTGTCGAGATGAAATCCCGACTCGTCAGTAAAAAGAACGTCCGCCTAATCTTCCGTTATTGAAACGACGATGCCTCCTACACCACGCTAACCTCGCAACACGGTGATGCCAGGGCGGATAACAGTACGTCGAGGGTGGATTTTGGCCTATCGCAATATGTTCCTTACGGTACGAAGACTTATCCGTCGATGTCCAGGGATGCTTCTAGCGGTCAAAGAAACAACAAAAAAGCGTGCTGTGGTCATTAAGGCAAATCGAACGCGATATTTAACAAATAAAGTACTCAAACACGCGTTTAGTATATTAAACTATGCCTTTAAGAATAAAGAGCGTTCAAAGAATACTTTTTATGTTTTTTTAACTTTTACGTATACACAATTTCTTTTTTCCGCTAGTATATATAGTTAGCGTTTCATATTGTGACAAGAAAAGGTCAGTTTGTATAATTTAATATACAAACCTCGTCGGCAAACTGGTATTTCCGGTCCCCATTGCAAGTCAATTTGACAAATGATTTTACTAATAGGATCTGGGTCCTGGTTGCAACCACATATCACGTTTCGGACACTCCCAACCTTGTTGCCATCTTCACTTTCAAGTACCATACCAACTGGGATATCTGGAGGGTCATCACATTCTGAAGAAATGTAGATTAGTCAACTTAAAATTCTTTTTTTTTCACATTCAGTTATATGTGTGTATGTTTGTGGGGTGTGTGTGGGGGTGTTACTGACACACACACACACAGAATCAAACGAGATTAGGATCCAACGCCATCACTCACTTCTCAATCTAAACTATATTTTCATGATTTTCAGGTACAAAAACCCAAAATTTATTCTGTGGATATATGTTTTTTATATTGAGGCCATACAATTGTAAATAATTATCAAAATCATTGCTCATTTGAAGAAAACTTAAAAAATACATTGTATTTAAAAAAAATGTTTCAGCACGTGCGAACTTTTGACTAATCATACGTGTGACGCACAATTTTCTATGTGAATGATAAAACAATATATTACATTTCGAAATCACTCCAACCCAAAAGTTTTACAAACGACTATATATTCAAAATAATGAAATAGAAGTTGTTCTCGAGTATTGAGTAAATTTTGAGACATCGGGCCCAGATATGTTGGACATATTACCCAATACCAGCGGTTGTCCACTTGGATTCAGGCTTGGAACAGTATGGTATTTCTATTATTGTAAAGTAAGCGTTAATATATGCTTCCAGTGAACGTGTTACCTGATGATGTAGCTTGTATTGCTTCTTCACAACTTTGTTTTTCCAATATGATGGTAAAGGCAGCGACTCCAAATAACACTGAAAAAAGAAATCCTCATGATGCATAAATGATTTGGTGTCTAGCTATAGGAATTTTATAGCAATAATCCCTATCAATGTGTTCTTTCACAAAAGTCCATAACGTTCTGTTGGTTATCTTGCATTGTTTTAAAGGGACATTAGCTTTTTCTGCCGTGCTACTGAGATTGATTTATAATAACAAAATACGGATAAACACAGGTCTTAAATTTTTATATACTTTTAGAAAATTGTTTGTGAGACCTAGTATGGAAATATTTTTACTTGTTAAAATCACATACATGTATACCAAAGTATTAATCTTCGGTATGCCCAGGATACATATACAAATCTGGTAAAGATTGGACAAACACGGACCTCTTGAAATCCTGAGGTGGGATCAGGTGCCACGTAGGAGTAAGCATCCCCTGTTCACCGGTCACAGTCTCCGTGAGTCCGTAGTCATATTTAAATACAAAAGTATAAATCTTCAGGATGTCCAGGATACATATACAAATCTGGTGAATATTCGGCAAACACGAACCTCTGGGTAGGAAACCAGAGGCAGAATCAGATGCCATGAAGGACAAGGCTTCCCCTATTGACCGGTCTGAGGACTAGCGACAGAAAAATATAGTTCATTACTTTTATAGTTCATTAGATAGAACAAACAAATGGTGGGAAACATTTGATATGCAATAAGTCGCCTAAATGAGTAAAACCTAGTTTTCCTGAAGTTGCAATGAGGTTTTCTCAGTCAAGCATAGTATTTCGTCAAATTAAAGCGAGTTTCAAGAAAAACTAGGTTTAATTTGAGAAAAACTTTGTTAATCTCATAAAAGTGTTTGATGTAGTAATTTGAATTAACTGGAGAGAAACTAGTTATACTGTGAAATACTGCAAGACATTATCACTTTATGAACTATTCCTAGTTTTCTCTATTTTACCTAGTTTCTCTTCACTCCATTTTATCCTAGTTGTTCTCAAGTTTAATAAGTTAACCCTAAATATTTTCAGTTAATACGATTATTAAAAATATGTTTAGCTGGTGAAAATATTCATTAATACATGTATATCTTTGGCATAGTCAACTGTCTACTATCCATGCAACATATGTCACAGGCAAAGGGAGACTACCTCTGTTATTTTTTCAGATTTAATATTTGGTCGCCTAGGGCATTATTTTTAAATCAGTGGAAAGTTCAAAAGGCCATCTAGCGAAAACAGCTCTCAGATTGTATCACGAACAAAACGAAAGGAACGACGGAAGTTTACTGCATGTTATATAATTAATACACTGTATATATCGTCGAGGGTCCTAAATTCGCCAGGGTCCTAATTTCGACAATGGAGTTGAATAAACGCACATAATTGTAAAACTAAACATTTCCTTCCTCCTGACATAATATATTTGGAAATGCACTGGAAGCAAGTGAGTATTTTTGTTTTCTACCAGCATGCTCCAAAAACGTATATTCAGTTATTCCTCATTCGGTAAAAGATTTATGAACAGGAGAAAAAGATGAAATTAATCAGTATGAACTCGAAGCTATTTCGTGTGCCAAACATGGGCAGTAAAAATGGAAATCATGTGTTCTGTTTTGGGCTATATTCTGTGCAAATCATAATTTGAAGTAATCGTCGACATTTGGACCCACTAAGGCGGCGCCCAACTATCACTGCTTGGAATTTATTTCATAAATAGAAAATTAAATAAGAATGTCTTTCAAAATGAACTGACAACACGGATAGGTATTGCACCTAATGAGGTTTTTACTACCCTGATAATATTTGACAGTCATTGCTTGATAACGTTTCGAAGCGATGGGACATTTTTACCTGTCGAAATATGGAACTGGTGGATATATTACTAATGATTGTTTATTGTATTGTGTTAAATATTGCTTTGTTATCTATTTTCTTCATGATTATTGTCTTAATGCAATACGAAATGATGAGACTTATTACTACTGACCAACGCATTGTCAACAACGTACTTATCTATATTCAATATATCAGCACATTTCAGTGATTGATTTTTGTAGTATTGTAGCTGAATGTTGAAATATATTGGTGACTTAGATAGTTGAGGACATTTCCCGTGTACGATTCTCCTATTTGGGGCATATCTAGGATTTTAAAATAGGGATTGTTTCTGCGGCATAAGCTCGGCATAATCTCGGCACAGACAAATGAACATCTGGGGTAACTTGACCGGATTTAAAACCATAGTCCGTGATCAACGCAAGTACAACTCTTTTAAGATACCATCTAACAATCATTGATAGTACAAATAAATACCTCCTCTTTAGCTGTCGAATGTGAACTTGCCAAATATATCATGCTTACTCCACCATGACACCTGATCCCACCTCTTGATTTCCAGAGGTCCGTGCTTGTTCATTTTTTACCATATTTGTACCGATATCCTGGACATACTTAAGCGTTATACGTTGGTATTTGAGATTTTTATGTTTTCAAACGTGTATTACATTTTGAACATTTACAGGGAGTACTCATTGAGTTTCGATGATATCTGATTATTCTGCGTCCAAAGTTATCACACAGCCATAATTATCGTGTGATATAAACTAGAACCATTCTCCGGTTTAATCGTTATCTGTTTATACAGGGACCATTTACACAGACTGTCATTAAGTATTTATTTCAGATAAAATAATCCACATTTTTATGTCTGCTAGGTCAATGACATTTTGTACAAATGATACGAAGTATACATGGTAAGACTCTCATTATGCAAAATATTTTGACGAAATATCCAAACATGCCCAGTCTATTCAGTTTCACCTTTTTAGTGTCTGATGCAACGAAACTTATGGTTTTGAGCTGTGTGTGTGTTTATTTCAGAAATGCAAAAATGAATGTCACAATACTGAGCTGATTTATTAAAAAGTACGAATGAACTCAGTGTGAAGAGTGCATACAACGAACGCAAATTAAACAAAGTATAAATTTTAGATCCCCTTAAGTCAATTCTACAATATAACCAAGCATATTTGATACAATTTCTTGGTGTAAAATATCTCACGGTAGGACACCCCGAGAGTGATTTTCTTCCCGTAGTAGTTCTACTATTGCTTTGCAGATGTGAAATAAATAAACTTGACAAACACCTATGTCTACCATTACAGTCATATCGCAGTGTGTACCGTATGAAATTATTGTATTGCTTTAGGCTGAAGGATTGCTCGACTCGTATAGTGATTGCTTACAACAAATTTACACAAAATTCTATTTTCCTGTCTACAAAAAGTGCCTTTAAACGTGTTAGTCTCGCTGAACTAATTATAGTACAAAACGACCGTCAATATCATAAATTGCATTCTGCATATAAACCGACAGACTTTAAAGAAACAGTAGTTTTGAAGTGAGGCTGAAACTCTCGCTAAGTAGAGCTGAAGGATATCGTGGTTTGAAGTGCGATTATCAAACCTCTCGGTCATGGATGTACGTACTAATGATATAAAACATTGAAACAACAAAACAGAAATTTGTTGTCGGTGCATGTTTAACATCGATCCAGTTATTTTCATTATTAAGTTTTCATCTGCATCGTGCTTACAAAATATCAGTAAAATTCTGGGTAGAGCATCGATTGGGTGGTTGTATTATTGTTTAACGTCCCACTCAAGAATCTTTCACTCATATGGAGACGTTCCCAAATTGCCGGTGAAGGACTCCAAATTTTGGCCTTTGTTCGACACTTACGGCCATTGAGCATTGAAGGTTCTTTAACGTGTCGATACTTACTGTGACACGGAACCTCGGCTTTGACTGTCTCATCCGAAGGATGATGAAGAGTCGAGAGCGCTTCCGACTGAGCCAGATCAGCTCTGATAGAGCATCAGACACAGGATGACGAAACTATGTCAATAAAATACAATCTAGTATAAACATGTGTATATATCATATTTATTATATACAATACAGAAAGGAGTCCAGCGGCCGGCGAGATAAAAATGTAAACAGATAGTTTAACTAGCTTATCTATTCCTGGTTACAATATAGCTGTACCCGTATAATCGGGTTCTCTCCTCCACTGTTAAAAATTGGCTGCTAAAATATAACTGAAAATGGGTGACGTAAAACAACATTCATACAACAACCAAATAACCAATATAACGCGATATAAATTTGCATACATTGAAATATTCCTGAAGTAATTAAAATACTCACGTGAAATAATGTTACTCAAGTCGGTCACGTGGATCCAGCCATTATTGACATTCTCGCAAAATCCCGTAAGAGTAACCAGAACCAACACCAAGATGTAAACAAGATTCATACTTTGTTCTTCTTTTTCGACTTCCGTTATAAAATGTCACCAAAATTCAATACATTGATTAGTTTTGTTGTTGTTTTTAACAAAATGCAACAATGTGTGAGAACATGACTGTTAATGCTGTGGGCCAAGGGCCATAGAACTATTCTCAGACAAATTATTCTACTCAACTTCAAATCTCAAATCTTCAGAATTTTCTCAACTTGGGTAAAGCTGTGGACCATAAAGAAATTCTTAGACACATTTTTTTCTCAAGTGATAAAATACTTAAATACGGCATGTAGCCGACTTAAGTAATTCTTAACTGCGAAAATGGCTGCCCCCAATGTTCGCCTTGGAATAATTAAACGCTAATATCATTGTCACTGTCGCCATAGAGTATTTCGGGACATGTTGAATCCTTTTTGCTTTTAAAACAACGTGTTATTTGTGTGAGACCAACACTTCTTTCTCTGTTGGCTTGTTTTGGCCATGAGACATGTGTTTACATTAACAGTAGGGACGCTGTAAATTTAATCCGGTACATGTGCCCCAGTATAAGTCCCGAGTCTTTTATCTTATCTAATGTAATTATACTAATTTACTTATATCTTGAATATCGTATCGGTACATAAATTTGGACATATGACGTACACGAGATTAACACTGTCCCCTGACAATATTACCACAGTTGAGAAAATTCTTAAGTCCTTTAATAATCTTTTATGATATATATATATATATATATATATATATATATATATATATATATATATATATATATATATATATATGTGTGTGTGTGTGTCTCTGTGTGTACTTACGTGTTCTATCAGTCAATGTGTATGAAATAACTAATAATCCGACAAAAACAAGATAGGTTCATATTTCCTTAAGTACCATAGCTTGATTATATTAATTATGCGCTTTATACCCTTACAGCGTCATTTTGAACATTCAGGTGTGATCAAATGTCAATTTATGATAAATGATACTTGTACTATGCCTACAAGCAATACAGTTTACCGTAGGTAAAACTCTACTAGGCTTAATTCTAAATCTTAAGTTATTTTATGAAACATTATAATATTTGTGTTATCAGGATAGACAGATTAAAGAGCGTTTTGAAATTTGCTGGTGTTGATTGTTCCATTTTAATTTTAATAATTCAGGCTCATGTTTTAAAGGAGGCCTGAAATGTTAAAAGGTAATTTAGATATTTAATCGGGTACCGAGGTGATTCATTTCTTACTAAAACTGAGTAATATTCAGTTATTTATTGCTCTAAAGGAATCTAAAACACAAGTTCTAGCTGTAATTTATTTTCCTCTATTCCATTTTGAACATTGTTTATTGACTTTAATCACGAATTGTCAATTTTGAACCAGAATGAAATTAATTGATCATTGGAACGGGCGCAAGTATTTCTATTCATAAGTTATCTATATTATCATTTTTACTCTTTACCAAAACCACGCCATTTAGATTCCCGGTCCCATCCCAATCGGGATACTCAATTGTTCATCTTGTTGAGACCATGCGTGTATATAATTTTCGTATTCTAATGGACTTGGAGTTCCCATTATCCATTTTTATTTTTACTTGAACAAGTACAATCATCATTTGTATAAGATAAGAATTAGCAAAACGGCCATACATTTTGTTTCAAGGATATTTTATTTAAGACTTACAACTTATTGTCCGCCTGGCTTACCCCGGAAATAGGGAAAGAAAGATTTTAAAGGGAAATGCAAAAACCAATCTTTAATCAGAACTGATGTATTTTACATAAATAAAAACAGAATATTGAATTACACATCCATACCTGTCTAACAAAATATATTAATTTCAGTTATACGCGTACGATCTTCGATATCAAAGTACAATCATTCCTTTTTAGAATCCATGACGGCATACATTTTTTAGCTTTTTTATAAGTATGTAAGAGGTGTTTTGCAGATTAATATTTCCGTGCTTGATATTGAAAGATATTGCAATATATTTACTTCCGTCATTTTCTTTTTTCGTCTGAAGACACTTTGTATGATTGGAAACGTCGTGTAATTACGTCATACACTTGCGACGTGTGTGGCATGCTAACAGGGGGCGCTGACTACTTCCGTACACATGTTCTCATCATTGAGACAGTTTTTATATCCAGATTGTCGTATTCTACTGTTTTTGATATAAATTGGTACTTCTTTAATTTACTCATAGTAAGCAAGCGATATTTTTAAACATTATAATCGGCCATTTACATGGAATCTGTCTGAGTTTGAGTTTCACAATGTTAAGAAAAGTCATAAATGAAATATTTCTAACAAACATTATGTCACAAATCGAGTAGATTTTTATTAGATTTATTTCGTCCCAATGTATCCTATTTAATTTAGTAATCGCCAGTATTCCGATCACCGTAGTGATGCCGCGGAAACATGTGAATTATACGCCCCCTTGAGAGCAATGGTGCAATATATTTATTTACACGTCTGCCATAATCATATATTGTTCTTTTCAGAATAGTACCCATTGACAGGTAAACTCACCGGTTGTCTAGAGAAGATAAATACTACACTGATTAGATAGCGTGTATTTAACCAATCAAAAAGCTATCACGTGGTCTACTGAAAGCTTAAATCACTAACCATGTAAAATTGTAAAGATTATATATATATATATGTGAGAATTCACCACTTAATTATTCCTTACTTTGTGGTACAAAACCTGCAGATAGGTGTTTTGATCATATATAAAAAGCGTCAACCATGCGCGATATCAGGAATCGCGATTGATGTCAACGTTCCGCGAATTTTACGGTCAGTGTAATATCTTGTTTGCAGTCGTCTGTTCCAATTGCGATAAGGATTAAGTCTTCACTTATTTTGTAGAATCGCAGCGGGAGCTACCAGTCAAAAAGGGATGCTTACTCATCCATGGCACCTAATCACGGCACATGATGTTCAGAGGTCCGTATATTTATCAAATGATCACCAGATTGTATTATTATCTCCTAGACATCCGGAATATTTATAGTTTATTTTGTGTGATTTTATATTTCTAGCTAAATGATATTTGATTAGTATCTAAACTGGTACCTGTAACCCCCTCCCCCGTACTTTGAATTGTAATTTGCTGGAGACCCTAGTACACCATTGCTTCTACACCGCCCATTTTTGTTTACTGGCCGATGAGCTTGTTAATTACTTTAAAACACTTCCATTGGCACAAGAATACATACTTAGTGTCTTGTATTCGCAAACCTTATCTCTGAATTATGAGATAGTGAGACTGATAAATGAAACCGATAACGTTTGTGCGGTACTAGTGTCTACAACGGTGATGGAACATAACTCTTCCCGCTGAAAAGACGATAGCGCGGGATATCGTCTTCTGACGTCATTCGATTACTAATAGAAACAATTACAAACGTTATTGGGAATCACGTTGTACATGAATTAGTCCCATTACCAAGTATTTCAACGGAGTAGGCCTGAAAGCATTAGCTTTCTAATGTGAATTAGAATGTCTTGTATTTTAAAGTCATCGGAGGTGTTTTCGTGTAAATTCGAAGATGTTCTACTGGCTCTTTGAACATCTTCGAATTTACATTTTGTAGCTCTTCTGATATTTGTCCATGTCGGAGCACACCTTATTCGTTCTGGAGCGTCCCTTGTTCGTCAAATCATATTTAAATTTATAATAATATAATTTATTGCAGTCATGAGTATGCAAAATGGATGGATAAGATGCGTCTCTTTTGTTTCGACGAATTTTAATGTCAATATTAAAAATAAATAACAATATTATTGACATTCTACAGTATATAGTATATAGTTGTTTTTCATAGAATTGCTATGTTCGTCATTTTAATGTCATAAAAAATTTGCATAAACACTTTATCTGTATGCTAACATTATCGTTTTAAATTCTCCTAAACTCCCAAGACTCGAGGTCGCCAAATTCAATCAATCAATGATTTTGATTGTGTGACTGGTCGAGAGGGGATGCTTACTCCTCCATGGCACCTGATCCCACCTCTTGATTTCAAGAGGTTCGTGTTTGTCAATTTTTTACCAGATTTGTACCTATATCCTTGACATCCTACTGATTTATACCTTGGTATCTTAGATTTTTTATATTTAAGATGAATTACACAGACTTTATAACAATTTTAGCATTTTTGCGTGAAAGTTATCACTCACTGAAAGAAATCATCAGAAATATAAATATATTTTAGCATTTTCTGAAATCATAAGTTCCATACTAAAGACATGTTTTTTCATTATTTATGAGAAAAAAATATTTTTTACCAAAAGGGTTAAGGTTAGTCACATTTTGAAGTTTGCGAACTTTACATTAAAAATGGTAACATAAAAGTTGAACTTAGGTATTGAGTAAATATGGTGACCTCTGACCCTTAGAGTATCGGTGTTAATCCATGATTAATAAAATAAAATGTTAAATTCTTTTATTCATTGTATGCTAAATTTACATTTTACAAAATTTAAGGATAATAAAAGAAATCACGCCCATAATGTTCCCAATAAGTACATTCTATCTCTGTTACTCCGTTAATCGTGTGAGAACTAACCGATACACTAGACTCGCAGTTTGGTCCACAGAATTCATATCCTCTTATACGACTTACGGTGCGGCAATCTGAACATCTGTCTACCACACAATTTCCGGTTATTGCCACTGAAATTATAGATAATGTCTTATTATTTAGACAAAACAAATACAAGGTTGTCACTGGAAATATAGATGATGTCAAAATACAAAATACAAGATATTATAAGACAAAATACATATAAGGTTGTAACTGCACCTACAGATAATGTCATATTACTAAGACAAAATATATTCTAGTTTGTTACTGGACCTATAGATAATGTCATATTGTATAGACAAAATATATACAAGTTTGTCACTGGAACTATAGATAATGTCATATTATTAAGACAGACTACATACAAGGTTGTCACTGGAACTATAGATAATGTCATATTATTAAGACAGACTACATACAAGGTTGTCACTGGAACTATAGATAATGTCATATTATTAAGACAGACTACATACAAGGTTGTCACTGGAACTATAGATAATGTCATATTATTAAGACAGACTACGTACAAGGTTGTCACTGGAACTATGGATAATGCTATATTATTAAGACAAAATAAATGCAAGCTATATATAACGTCATATTATTTAGACAAAATACTTACAAGTTTGTCTGTGGACCTATAGATAATATCATATTATTAAGACCAAATTCATATAAGTTTGTCATTGGAACGATAAAAAATTCTATTATTAAGACAACAAATACAATTTTGTCACTTATAAACACGCATTAGAATATCCCATAATTCTGTTTCATTTAATATACTTATTTCGTATTATTAATTGTCGTAAGTTACTTTCCACACCTTAATAAGAATAAATACACGAATAACATGAATTGAAAATCAAACTTGATAAAAATGAAATGATTTGTATCATTTGCAGAAGACTTTTCATAATGTTTCTGCTTTAAATACCTGTCTGATACCTATGGACCATTTATTCAATAAATAATTGACTCGACGAATAATGAATGATATATGACATATAGAAATTTAACGACCAAAAACCGACAGGTCTCTCTCTCTCTCTCTCTCTCTCTCTCTCTCTCTCTCTCTCTCTCTCTCTCTCTCTCTCTCTCTCTCTCTCTCTCTCTCTCTCTCTCTCTCTCTCTCTCTCTCTCTCTCTCTCTCTCTCTCTCTCTCTCTCTCTCTCTCTCTAACACAAACAGGCAGTCAGCACTGTGAGTTCCAAATTTACAGCACAATAGTTACTTGATTACTGAGAAGAAGTTAATTATTTTTTAATCTTATATATACACAAAACGACGGGAAGCAGTTGGTCACGTGACAGGCGAAGAGGAGGTGAAAACATTAAAAAAATAAACATGGCAAACCTACCTCCATACGATCCAGATCCATATCCATCACAAAGAGTAACAGATAACAACAGAAGAAACAATGATTCATTGGTTTTTCCCATCTTAAGAAAACCTCAAACCTGTTATTGGTTAGCTGTGCAACTTTTGATATATATACTTATATATTGATATATATTTCAACACATGACATGTGGAAATACCACGTAGTTTGCGAGATTATAACTTCTGCCCGAATGACATAACACACAGCAGCTGTGGTTTAAATATGTACCGATCAGATGGTGCATCAAATGTCTAAAACGCAGAAAATACATGATATTTTTGATATATGATTCTTATGTCATAGATTAAAACACATGTATATAACAGTACACTACCTTCTCGACACATAAAAAATAAAAATATAACATAAAATATAAAGTACGCTACCATCTCGACACATGATCAAAGATTCTAAAATTATAAAATATAAAAATGACAAACATTTCAAGAATAGATCTTCCAATGTTAAATTTCATAACCGGTTTTTATAAAAAAAACCTTAACAATACAGTATAGAATGTACAGGTAAAACGTGACTATATGTATTGTTGAAGCTTTATGTTTAGGCTGAACCAAGCCTTCATCCCTTGTTATGATTCAATATAGACCCATTTTGTTTGTAAAAATGTGTCAATTTCACTTTGTAGACTTGTATGACGCATTGCTTTCCTCTACATATGGATTCTGTATAAAATAGCTTGTAAACGTAATCGCATTGTCCACAACTATCCACATCTACAACACACTCATGAACACACACACACACACACGCGCGCACACATAGACAAATATATATATATATATATATAGACATGTTTATATGTTTATATGTGATTTTCTAGGTGTGAAGTTATGTGTTTGGATATGTGTGTTGTGTTCTTTATGTGTTGTGTCTGGTTATGCGTCTGTGTTTATGTTAATGTATCTATGATTGTGTGGGGATATATCTGTGTGTGTTAATTTGCGTAGGTGTGTGAGTATGTTAACGCGTGTATTTATATGTGTTGTTATAGGTGTGTATCTTTGTGTATGTGATTGTTGAGGGTTTATCTGTACGTTAATGTGTGTGTGTGTGTTAACGCGTGTATTTATGTGTGTGAATGCGCGTGTATTTGTGTTTATGTATATGTGTGTGGTTATAAGTGTGTATCTTTGTGTATGTGATTGTTTAGGGTTTATCTGTACGTTAGTGTATGTGTGTGTGTTTGTGTTAATGTGTGAGAGTGTTAACGCGTGTATTTCTGTTTATGTGTGTGCGTTTGTGTGGTTATGAGTGTGTATTTTTGTGTATCTGAGTGTGTTTTTGTATTTTTTAAATATAGTTAACAAGACCTTAACTATCTGTCAGGCTTTGTGACTTTTTAAACGGTACTAAGCTCATCCAGGAAGTTGGATTTCATACTCTTTATTTATCCAAGTTGTTTTATATGAAGATATCTGAAAGGAAACCCTTAAAGTTAAGTTGGTCATAGGCAGAACACACACACACACCACACACACACACACACACACTTACGAAACTTAAGAGACAAATTATGAATAAAATGTGAAGTCCTCCAGAAAACCCGTAGCTGCCCTTTTCAATTGGAAAGACCCGCTTTAAGTTGATATCCATATAAAATACTGATATCATGTTCGTCTTTCATGATTTCGATTCCCTGCAATGTATCGAAATGTAATTTTCCATTAAAGAATACAGAAATGTGTCACATAACTATAGACGGTACATGTCACACCTATACTACACCAAATCAAGTATATTTTGTAACAAATCGAGATCCAGTCGCTGAGTAGCTGAAAGTGAAAAGAAGGATCACGTGACCCTATCAATAGGCAACAGCTTATCCAAAATTACATGCATGGTAATGCGCTATCAATATATTATAATTTAATCCTTTTATTGACACACAGTTCTTGTATGTTTGACCGAACGGAAAACTTTATATGATAGGATTATCACCATATGAATCTTTAGAAGAATGGAATCTGCAATACCGTATACTCACCGTATATGGATATGATGTTTATAAACATTCGTAAACTTGACAGAAAGAAGGGATAAAATACACATATCATTCACATCTTATATATGTATATAAATAATAACTTTCTTGCCACATACACAATAAATAGTATACACATAACTCGAACAACACGAAAATAACATACTTGTTACATACACAATAATTAATATACACAAAGCGAACAATGCGAAAAAACACACCTGTCACATTCACAATAATTAATATAAACATAGAGCGAACAATGCGAAAATAACACACGTGTCACATTCACAATAATTAATATAAACATAGAGCGAACAATGCGAAAATAACACACGTGTCACATTCACAATAATTAATATAAACGGAGTGAATAAGGCGAAAATAACACGTTCCACAGACACAATAATTAATATACACAGAGCGAACAACGCGAAAAAAAAAACATACGTGAAACTCGCACAGGAATTAGTATAAACATAGAGTGAACAACGCCAAAATAACATACGTGTCATATACACAATACTTAATATACACATAGAGCGAACAACGCGGAAATAAACATACGTGTAACTCACACAGTAATTAGTTTAAACATAGAGTGAACAACGTCAAAATAACATACGTGTCATATACACAATACTTAATATACACATAGAGCGAACAACGCATAAAAAACATACGTGTAACTCACACAAGAATTAGTATAAACATAGAGTGAACAACGCCAAAATAACATACGTGTCATATACACAATACTTAATATACACATAGAGCGAACAACGCATAAAAAATCATACGTGTAACTCACACAGGAATTAGTTTAAACATAGAGTGAACAACGCCAAAATAACAAACGTGTCACACACACAATAATTAGTGTACATATAGAGCGAACAACGCCAAAATAATATACGTGCCCCCCACACAATAGTGAGTATACGTATAGAGCGAACAACGCCAAAATAATATACGTGCCCCTCACACAATAGTTAGTATACATATAGAGCGAACAACGCCAAAATAATATACGTGCCCCTCACACAATAGTTAGTATACGTATAGAGCGAACAACGCCAAAATAATATACGTGCCCCTCACACAATAGTTAGTATACGTATAGAGCGAACAACGCCAAAATAATATACGTGCCCCTCACACAATAGTTAGTATACGTATAGAGCGAACAACGCCAAAATAATATACGTGCCCCTCACACAATAGTTAGTATACATATAGAGCGAACAACGCCAAAATAATATATGTGCCCCTCACACAATAGTTAGTATACATATAGAGCGAACGCGAAAAAAACATACCTGTCACATACACAATACATATTATACAAATAGAGCGAACAACGCGTAAATAACATACGTTAAACATACACAATACTTAGTGTAGAACATAGAGCGAACAACGTAAAAATAAAAACACTAAATAATCATTAGACAAATGGAGCGAACAGCCCGAAAATAACATACAAGTCACATACACTATGCATATTATACACATAGAGCTATCAATATAAAAAAATCGCAGATACAAAAGTATAAATTTTTATGATGACCCAGATATAGACACAAATCTGGTAAAAATGGACACACAAACCTCTAGAAACCAAGAGATGGGATCCGGTGTCACGGAGGTGTACGCACCCCTGTCGACTGGTCAAACCCGCCGCGGGTCCACAGTTAAATCCAAATGAAATACGTGTTACTCACACAGTAATTATTTGTTTGTTTGTTTATTATTGTTTAACGTTCTACTCAAGAATATTTCACTCATATGGAGAAATCACCAAATGACGGTGAAGGGCTTCAAATTTTGACCTATGCTTGGCACTTGCGGCCATTGAGCAGTGAGGGTTCTTTAACGTGCCGACACCTACTGTGACACGGTACCTCGAGTTTTACTGTCTCATCCGAAGGACAGAAACCAACCTGCCGCCGGCTAGACTCGAACTCACGATCTCACGATCAAGAGTCGAATGCGCTACCGACTGAGCCAGGCCGGATCCACACAATGATTAGTATACACCTAAAGCAAACAACTCGGAACAGCGAGACATAATACAAACACACTGACAAACAAAGTACACATATACCTGTGTACAAGTAATACTAAGGGTTATTCCGCTCGTTATTATATATGGTAATGTTACATAGCTGTTGAAAGACTGGAAAGGGGCCCCATGTGTTCATGCATCAATTAACACAACTTATATATCTATCCAAGGAAGCAATTTTGTATTCCATTTACGGGTTACTGGTGCAGCTGTATTTGTGTTTATTATAAGCTATTTTATACCTTATACAGAAGTTGGTTGACATTACAACAGATCTACCAAGGTATAGTGACATATCCGGTTTAGGTAATAAACCAAAACAATACAGTCTACTTTCCAAAAATACATTGCACAGGTCAAACATATTGCATTGCACGGACTCCTTGCATTACTGAATCTCTAATACTTTTGAGACGGCATGTACCTTGTTACCCCTGTTATAATTTGATTTACACTCGTTGTGTTTGTAAGCATATGCCAATGTACCTAGGTAGACCTGTACTTAAATACTCATTAAAACATTTTGCGCGTGTAATTTGAATTGTGCAATCTCTGATAGGCAAAGGTGGTAAATATTCAAGAATTTATGTTAACATCTAGATTTGGGTGTAACTTCTAAATTATATATTTATCACATAAATTATATTTCTAACATATTTGGTACATTCCAACACCATAACAACACATTTATTAAAGATCGTTTCTTTCGAGTCTAACACCTGGATATTTCTGTTTAAATTCTAATTCTGTTTAAATCGCACGTCAACGGAGATCTTATGACAACAAGAGCATTTTTTATGCTGTTTTATTAAAATTTAATGTAATCAAATTTTACACGTCTTGCTAAAGTGTAAGAATTTGAATTTTCTGCATGAAGTTGAAGCTGACATTAGAAGTGGTGATACATATGTGTATATATATATATATATAAATATATATATATATATATATATATATATATATATATATATATATATATATATATATATATATATATATATATATATATAACACGGTTGTTTGGTTTATAAATTATTTGCAAACAAAGAAAATGAATTTTATAAAACACTTAGATATCTAAAGGAACTGTTTTTAGTGCGATCTCTGTCCCTTTTATGCGACAAAAACGTTCATCTGCCACATCAGATGACGAGATCGACCCAAGAACGATCGTGTTCTGTTCTGTTAATCTATAGAGATCACTTGTTTTAACATCTAGATATTAATCTTTGTTTTCCTAATCAATGTGTCATATTTTATTACTCTGTATTCATCTGTTCATATCTATATTGTCTCTTTTTCTATTTTTTTTTATATCTATTTGACGTATGTTACACGTGGTTCTGATAAAACTTGTACAAAGATTCACGCGATATCAAGGAACCTCCGTGGCCGACGTATGTTACACGTGGTTCTGATAAAACTTGTACAAAGTTTCACGCGATATCAAGAAACCTCCGTGCCGACGTATGTTACACGTGGTTCTGATAAAACTTGTACAAAGATTCACGCGATATCAAGGAACCTCCGTAACCGACGTATGTTACACGTGGTTCTGATAAAACTTGTACAAAGATTCACGCGATATCAAGGAACCTCCGTGACCGACGTATGTTACACGTGGTTCTGAAAAAAGTTGTACAAAGATTCACGCGATATTAAGGAACCTCCGTGACCGACGTATGTTACACGTGGTTTTGATAAAACTTGTACAAAGATCCAGCGACATCAAGAAATCTCCTTGACCGAGTTGTGAGAGCGTGGCGCTTTGAACCACGAAGTCTCTCATCTCTGTCAGCGTAGGTTTGCGTCCCTCTTTAACCTACGCTAAATTAGTGAGGACATTACCAGTTTACCTGCGGAATGACGGCGGTCTCTCCCCGGGTACATTGTAACCAGGTTCTTTCCTTCGCAATTGAAAACTGGCCGCCACCATATAACCGAAATATTATCTAGCTTGGTGTAAAACAACATTTAAACAAAAATAAAAAAGAAACAAAGCAAAACAAAACATGCAAACAGGCGACATCAATTTTGTGTACAAAATGTTTAAACAAGTGACAAATGACATGTTCATTGTGCCCAGGTTGACTATATATCTTATTCAGCTCAGCAAATCTTTTTATGTAGCTTACCCAAAACCGACACATCGCAGTCTGACTTAAGTGAAACAGAAGAAAATTGATGTGGCAGTAACAATGATTACAAGAGCTTGAATATAAAAAGCCAATTTAAATAGATAAAACGATGTAAATGTAGTAAACAGATCTAACAATTGTATTTCTTGGAAATTGGTCGATAAAGAAACAGAGACACAACTTATATTAGATAATCGAGTTGTAATATCAAAATAAGAGTAATCCCCCTTTAAAGGTATCCCCCCCAACTCCATTCACCTGTTTATCTGCAGTTAATACCTGATTCCGATAAATTCATACGTGTCTTCGAGGCCGAGGGATAAAGCATGTACTATCTCATCTCTAATCAGCGAGTGTCCGAATCCCACTGGTACCTCAGCAGAATTTGTGATAAAGATTGTTTCAGAAGGCCGGTGATCTCTTCCCATGGTTATGTCCTCCACTTTAAAAAACCTGGCTACCATCATATAACTGAAAAATAAAGTTTGAGGGTGGCGCCAATTCAACACGCAGGAGTTGCGGAACTGAATAATTTTATATACGTGCAACAGAAGCAACAGAAAATATGCGCAAGTTCTTATAAAGCACTGCATTAATGTCCGAATACTGATTATCTGGACATATCCACTACTGGTTATTTTTGCCCTTTCATAAAAGAAAACATTCACCCCGTCTTAGATTCGCTCTTAATCACCACAGTCTCCTTGATGGCATGTTCGTCCGTGCTTCAATTATTTAGCTTGATAATTTCAGTTTCATCTTTCCTCTAATGGCAAAAATAGCGAAAATTTAAAGGCAGCGAAAATTATTTAGTATACAGTAAATAAAAGTCATAGGGTTCAATACTACGAGTTCTGTGTGTTAAACTGAAAACACTTTAACATGTTTGTCTTCCACCGTTTAATCTCTAGTTTTTTTCAGGACTTAAATGGCGGCTTGTATTACATACATATACACTGTATCCATACGACTGTTGTTATTTCAGTCTTAATGTATCAGATAGCATAAGAATTATCCTCTTGTCATCTAAAACTTATTGAGGAAAAACTAACATCTATAAAAAATATCAAACATCAAAGTATAAATCTTCAGGATATCCAGGATACATATACAAATCAGGTGAACATTGAACAAACACGGAAATCCAGAGGTGGGATCAGGTGTCATAGATGAGTAAGCGCCCTCTGTTGACCGGTCACGTCCGCCGTGAGCCCATAGTCGAATTCAAATGAAATAAGTATATAGTACAAAGTTACAAAAGATTTGAAAATTTGAGACCGGAGGAAACAGACTTGATGTGAAACAACCAGCGTATGGATCTGTTATTTCATAAAATATAGGATGTAAAATTAGATATATCACATTGTGTACCATCCGGTACCACAAATTAAACTTGCATCACATAAACTGTGAAATATTTTAACAAAACGATAAAAGGATTAATATGAGTGTATAATCATAATTTTATTAATGATTTCATAGCACATTCTTATTCAGTGCATTTCCATAAGCATATAGTTCTAGTTCCGGTAACATTAGTTTTCCATAGACACAATTCCCCTTATCACGGAACTCACATATCATCTTTCAGATCTATGTAAAAGTCTTCACTGTGCGCAGACACAGTTCACAACTGTGTTCCCATTGTAGGAATTTACACTCACACTGAGCGACGGATGACACTGACTACAACAAAATGTATATCCAACAACGTGTGACACCGTTCCACATGATGAACAGTTGTTCACTATACAATTCCCGTTAACTGTCACTGAAAAAGAAAGTACAATGTATAGATACCAAAAGCATAACTGAAGTACAGTACGTAAGACCCTCATCAAAGAAGTCACCTCGCTAATCAAACACATATTTTAGTTTGTTAAGTAGTCCTAATAGCGAGCTTTCACTGTATTTAGCTACGGGGTGGCGACCTCAGTATTGGAGGGGGAAACCTGGCAATACAAATATTCTCCAAGTAAACTGGATACTTTCTTAACATTCAGCTAGAATTCCAGCTGCCTCGAAACCGAACTTACTAAAAGTGATTGCTTGATTTACAGCGTGTTGTTTTAACAACTCTATGTCGACCTAAAGTCGTAGACGCGCAGTATTAAAGACTACAAAATTAAACAAGGGAAATTAGATGCCCTAGAGGAATTTTTAACCTTGACATTGGAGTTGACATGCCCATATAATGCGTTTAAGTACAACAGGTCTCTCTCTCTCTCTCTCTCTCTCTCTCTCTCTCTCTCTCTCTCTCTCTCTCTCTCTCTCTCTCTCTCTCTCTCTCTCTCTCTCTCTATCTCTCTCTCTCTCTCTCTCTCTCTCTCTCTCTCTCTCTCGTAGATACAGTATATAGAGATATTCTAACAGAAGGCAAAAAAATCCAAATACGCTGATGGCTTCGACTAACATATGCAGAAACAGCATTTGACGCCATTTTAAGAAAAACGCGCCAAAACGTTGGAAAGGGTACTAAGATACGGCGTTATATGCAATCTTCTCATGGATAACTTACACTCTGTTTCCTGAAGTTGGCAGTCGCAGTAATATATAAAAGTTATTATCCTTCATCTGGGCCTATGTTGTAGGTCGCAATAATATATAAAATTCCGTATCCTTCACAAGGACCTATGTTTGCAGTCGCGGTAATATATAAAGTTAATAATCTTTTACCTGGGCCTATATTGGCTGTCGCAGTAATATATAAAAGTCATTATCCTTAATCTGGGCCTATGTTGGCAGTCGCAGTAGCTATATAGAAAAGTCATTGTCCTTCACCATAGCCTGTATTGGCAGTCGCAGTAATATATAAAAGTCAATATTTATATTTCATTTTCAAAACGCATTTGTTTTGATTGTTTAGTTGTTGTTTTACATCTCGTCAATACTTTTTTCACTTTTATTGAGATGTTTCCAACTTTAGGCGAAGTTTCCCAAATTCTGACCTTTTGTTTGTGGACTGACGCTTATGCAGTGAGCGTTCTTTTACATGCCACAACTGCCATGACACAAGAATTTGGGTTTAAGACTCCTACCAAAGACCTTTGACTTTCATTTTGTATGTTACACGTTTGACAAAGGAACGGTCACTACTATAAAAATCGAATTTAGTTTTACACTGTTCCGATAATCGAATCCTGTACCGATAATCGAATCCGGAACATTCTGCTTGCCAGTCGAACGTTCTTCTAGCAGGGCACCAGTAACGGTATTTGCAAAACGTTCTTGTTTTCATATAAATAATTCTATACAATATATCTACAGTAGTATAACAATATAATTCCGTAATAGATGGGATGAAAATGGCATTTCTTTTTACATTTCGAAAAGATTCCCTTATTAGATGAAATATTGATTATTTGGAATTAAATATAATAGCAAAAAATGATACCTACCTTGGCCATGTGAAAAGTTAATGCAGCAAAACAGAGTTTGAAATATCAGAAATAGAACACAATGCGAAGTGTATCTCGCCATCATGATGTGTACTGACGTTTCAAGACAACTTGTAAATCTGCCCCTGGATTGTTGGTAAACATATTAATTACCGTGATAATTTGACAGGTATAACACCACTTTATTTGTGTTGGTAAACACGTAATTCCTTTTATTATGACATTTATTTGAAAATCATGCAGAATTAGTTGACTTAGTTGTTATTATTATATAATTTTCAGATGACATGGGATAAGCGTAAGCTTGATGATTAATTTGAACTTATATTAAATGCGTGCAGTAGTTTGCATTCGTGTCATTCTTAATGTTTTTGTATTTGTGAATAAATTAGTGCCGTTTTACGCACACGGATTAACAAATCTCAAACTGCCCTTTGTTTTGTACCTTTTTGTTGTAATTCATTAACATTTTTTTCGTAATAACAGCCATGAATCCCACTACTTAAAATAGCATATATATATATATATATATATATATATATATATATATATATATATATATATATATATATATATATATATATATATATATATATATATATAGAGAGAGAGAGAGAGAGAGAGAGAGAGAGAGAGAGAGAGAGAGAGAGAGAGAGAGAGAGATTTCAGCAAAATTAGACCTTATTTAAACATTTTGCGAAAAGCTGTTTTTGAATTGCACATTATTATACAAATATCTCCTTTCTGTCGATTGGTCAAATTGTTTTATACTCGGTTAAATACATCACAGATATTAGGGCATAATCATATTGTAAATATTGAGAGAGAGAGAGAGAGAGAGAGAGAGAGAGAGAGAGAGAGAGAGAGAGAGAGAGAGAGAGAGAGAGAGAGAGAGAGAGAGAGAGAGAGAGAGAGAGAGAGCATGCATCAAGTCTTTATCACTCGACATAAACCATGGCAGCTTGTGGTATTTAATATCAGATATTTGTCATTCCTTGAGGTCAGAAATGTCAAGATGTCAATAAGATATAGACCCTCTGATCAGTGTGTTAGACATACACCATGGTCTTGTCATATAAAATGTGCATTGATTTTTCTTATTGCTAATTAACCGTGCCATTGATTAATGACTTAATTTCTTGATTTCGAAGAAACGTGAATAACATGCATTATGTTTATCAATATCATAAACAAAATAGCATTGCTATTTTTACAAAAACAGATATAATTTAAAACTAAAAAAAGATAGTTTCTGTCAATAAGACTTCATCAGTTCAGCTCGAATTTACAATAGATGTAGGGTTCCGAAACAGAAAATGGTGTCATATAAGAACAATTATAAACCAAAATGTATCGCCAAACCCGTCTAAAAGTAACCAATGTAAAATGAATGACTGTCATACCGTTTGAGAAATTTAGACTTTAAATGGTGCCCTACATACAATATATTACTTTAGTTTAGGATAATCATCTGGTACTAAAATGCCAGGTACTATGTTTATGTCCGAGTGGTTAGTGCTTTGCGCTTTAAACGTTGTATCTTAACTGTTGTAAGGGACCTAAGATGATTGTGTGAAATTTGACAAAGTTACTTGTTTATTTCATCCTGGATACATCGTAACCAGGTTATTTCATCCTGGATACATCGTAACCGGGTTCTTTCCTCCGCTTTTAAAACGTTGCCGCTACAATATAACTGAAAAATTGTTCAGTGTGGTATCTTTCATTTATATGGAGACGTCAACAGATGCCAGTGAAGGGTTTCAAATTTTGGCCTTTGCTCGGCACTTACGGTCATTGAGCAGTGAGGGTTCTTTACCGTGCCGACATCTACTTCGACACGGGGCCTCGATTCTTACTGTCTCATCCGAACGACAGGAATCCGACCTGCCGCCAGCTGGACTCGAACGCGCGACCTTACTATCAAGAGTCGAGCGCGCTACCGACTGAGTTGGTTCTTCAGTGTGGCATAAAACACCAGAAAAACTTTGTATCAAGTAATTGACAGCTTGCGATGTGTAACCAATCTATGTTATACATTAACTGGGGATTAGGCATATTACTTGCTGTTTAACTAGCTTTTAACTCATCAACCCCTGAAAAATAATGGACTTTTCTATATATCAATGATTTAGGCCAGTCCAACTATGTCTGCAGGGGTGAATGTGTTAAAAGAACAGCTTGTGAATTAAATTAATCTTTGTCTTGCATGTTTGATAATGGTGACATTGCATCTCGACTACATTGTATATAGATAGGAAAAACAGAGCACCACATGTTTAGGCAAACTTTGTCACATAACGTGTATAATATATAGTTTGATAATGAAGGAGAACGCAACTCAATTACATTGTACTCAGGAAAAGGAACCAGTGTATCACATGTAGACAGACAACTTGCTCACATAATTAGCTTAAGACACAGTGGGGTTCAGGTCTCCGTCCAGTTACAGATAGGCGTTAGCGACGCCGTAAATTGAGGGTTATGTTGTAAGCATGTATAGACATTGCATCCGCTTTGCATCAAAGCAAACCTAGTTCGAACCTAGTATTGAACCGGGAATTATTGTAACACTATGAGGTTCGTGAGGAAAAGACTTTTATTTAAAAGTTGTTAATTTGTAAATAGATATAAACAGATAATAACATTGGTGTGTCCTGATATAAAATATAGCATGCACTACATACACTGTATGTGAGAAATGCGGGCAGGGGATTAAATTACATAATGAAATTTATGTTTCGGACAAACAAGTTAATAACTCATTTTAATCAAATTTAATAACAAGGGTTTAAATCAATATACATTTTGAATTTGGATACTGTTACAGCAACAAGGTTACATAGGTCATTATCTGTTATTGTCATCCTTGGTAAACAAATTTTGGCATTGTCGATTGTAATGTTAAATAAATATAACGTACTTACACTGCACTATTTACGATGGTGCCAAAAGGTTACAAAATGTGAAATTTGGACAGATTTTGATGGGTACGGCACCCGTATTTCTCTGGTTCTTTTTCGGTTATAAAGCGAGAGAAGCTTCTAGAATACTGGTGTTCTACGTTGTTTGGAATTGACATTCGTATATAAGTACCGAGGTTTTAGGGCCTCAGAGAGAGAGACAGAGACGGCCTTTTTGACACAAGTTACTGTCGCCAGTATGTGTTATTGATGTCACACTTGACGTTAAATAAAAACTATACGATCATGAGCCGAGTTATTGATTCCTTGTGGGTTACACTATGTGGCTTGGTATTGTGGTATACAGCGTAGATTCGTGAGTGTTATCCGGGTCCTATGGTTTCCTCCCAAAGTAACCAACCACTCCAGCCAACATAAGAGTCAACAAGAGGCATTTATATAAGTTGCAAACTGTTTCGTTAATTTTATAAAATGATTAAACAAATGGTAGATACCAAGGTATTTATCATTTGGAGGTCCAACAGACAACATACGAGCCCTGGAAACATTGGAAAAACACGGACATCTGAAAATCAAGAGTTGGGATCAGGTGCCATGAAGGAGAACCCATCCTTGTCGACCGGTGACATCTGCCGCCAGTCCTCAGTTTCAAATGAAGTAAGTTGGGAACGAATCCTCGTCACATCTGTTAAAGACGTTTAAGGTGTTCGACAACATTTTAATATTTATTTTAACCGTAAAAAGTATTTAATTTTAATTATGGATTCTTCGGTTAATGTATATTTACAAAACCTATATCACCTACATACGAATTATGTTAATTAAATAACACATTATTTTATTGGACAGGGAAATATAAGCCATGTTTGAAGTGAATTAGATATCATCCGTGTTACGTCTATTGTGTGGTGTAAATAATTTCCCAGAGCAGTAAACAAGAGAGATGACTGTTCGTGCTCTGATAAGCAAAAAAACATAATTTATTTCAAAGATTTAACACAAATGCAATTCATGTTATGCATTTCAATATTACACAAAATAAATTAACTTACAATATATGCAATTGAAGTTTGTCTTAATGATGGATACTTTCCGCTGTTTCACTAAGTATGCATAATCAGACAATGATTACCATGTAATTATGAATAAAATGTTTAATGTTAATTCGATTGCAATTGCTAATTATACAACTTAAACAAACATTATCATTGATTGTTTTTTTTCATTTGAAGTCAAGTATATGCGCCGTTTTTAAATGGTATTCTCGTCAGAATGTTAACACCTAAATTATTCACGAAACCATTGCATATGTTGTTATTCAAACCTGAAACCTGCTAATACATGTATATGTAGTTGCAATTTAATGGAATTTAAGTTAAACAACACAAAGTATCTCATGTTTTTCGTTTTATTTAATCGGTGTTTATATTTGGCTTTGGTAAAGAAATATAAAACATGTTTGTATTTCAAAATAATATGAGCTAAATATACATTTGTTTTCATTTCACAACGTATATTAAGTCGGCAACTAAACTATTTTACTAATGACCTTTTCACCAAGCTTGACCTTTTCACCAAGCTTGACCTATTCACCAAACTCGAAAGGTTTCTACGCAACATTTGCAACAGGTATGGTATGCTAACATGGGATGCTGTCGCCTTCCGGACACCTGGTCCCATTCCGTTTAGGAATGGCAATTCTTTTTCATGTTGAGACCGTTGTTGTATCTAATTTGTGTTATTCTAATGAACTTGGAGTTTCTGATATCCATAGGTAATTCTTCATTAGACTTGGTATATGGGAAAAATGAAAAAATGTTTAAAAATATTTAACCGTCTAGATGTTCAGGAGACCGTATACAAAATCGACACAAACACGAACCTCCGGAAACTCTTAAGCTGAGGTCTGAAGTGACGGAGAATAAAGGTTTCCTGTCGACCGCTCAATCTGACCTCTATTCTCCCGCAAATTCAAATAATCCAAACTCTGCTTCCAATGGTCCCCCTCTCTCTTTCTCTTCCTCTCTCATCTTTCTGTTGCCTCTCCTCTCCGTCCTTCCTACCCCCCTTTTTCCTCTCCGATTTTCCCCTCTCTCCCCACTCCCCCCCTCCCTCCTTGCTGTTCCTTCCCATCTTTCTGCCTTCCTTTTGCCTTTCTCTGTCCTTCTTTTCTACCCTCTTCCCTCTGTGTCTCTCTGTCTCTGTCTCTGTCTCTGTCTCTCTCTCTCTCTCTCTCTCTCTCTCTCTCTCTCTCTCTCTCTCTCTCTCTCTCAAATGCCTAGATCACTCTTAAATTGCTTAGTTACCACTTTTTTATACCACCTTTTTTTATAAAATATATTTTTAATTTGACCCCAACTGATTAAGTCTAATTGACAGAAACAATCGTCTTGAGCAGTATATATAACTTTGGCATTATGTATATAGTATTTAGTGCTATGTCAATATATTATGGTAGTGATTTGCATTAAAATGGAATAAAACAGTCCTGACACATCACCTAAAGTGATGTATCTGTTGTTGGTCCCATTGTCCAATTCATATAACTTGGCGGGGCGGAGTACCCTTTTTATTGTCATACAGATGATCCTGCTCCCTTTTCAGTTATGAAAAGCTTCAAGAGGAAAGCTGTTTAAGGTGTTATTCTAACTGAAACTTGCCCATGTCAATAAAAGGCTCACCAGACTTAATCCCGCCAAGTTATATGGATTTTACAATAGCTCAATAATTGAAGGGAGATAACTCGTATTAATTTTCTCTTGAAAATTGTACAGATATAAATAAAAATCACAAATACTTAACTATAAGTCTTCAGGATGCCCAGAATACAATGTACAAATCTGGTGAATATTGGACAAACAAGGACCTATGAAAATATAGAGGTGGGATCAGGTGCCATGGAGGAGTAAGCATCACCTGTTTATCTGTCACAAACGCCGTCAGAACGTGCAATACTAAATCAAATTCAACAATTTAGAAACGTATAACTGATGTTACTGTAAATATTTGTTTTCTCTCTTGAAATATATATAGATCGTTATTAATCTTAACATTGATATTATCACTTCACGTACAACGCATATCAAGGAATTGTGCACGCTGGAAATCAATGTTAAAACATAGATAGAAAGGAGTAGGCCCCTTTAGGGTCAAAATCGGAATCAAATGATTTTACCATAAAAATGCAGAGTGCTCAACCACAGTGTGAAAATTTATGTAAATGTTTCAAAAAAATATTTTATGAATATCGGGGTATAAAAGCAATTGCTTATGGAAAAAATTATGTGCAGCACTTCGTGAATTTTTTCCATGAGCAATTGCTTTTATACCCCGATGATGTTCAAAAACTGATAAACAATCCTTATATCTATATACATTAACATTTTTCAGTGAAACTGTAGTCCACTGGATACTAAATTCTTTCCAGAATACTGACTTTGCGGGGGGGGGGAGGGTCATATGACGTAATGGCTCCGCAGCTGTTTTGACATGAGAAGAAGTTCTCTTTTCTGATCGCAAATACTGAATAAAAAGTAAGGTTTAATTTCTTTTTTATATTATTTGGAAAGAAACTAGTTATATGGACAATTTTTAATTCTTATTCCGCGATTTTTAATATTCGACCATTTAGTAGTGGCAGGTTAAATGTGTCAGAAGAGAATTGCCCGAATGGCCGTGTGCAAATGGCTGATAGGCCTACCATGTGCGATTAGGATAGCAACAGATTATCGTTGTTTACAACAAGTTTTCGTTTGAATTCTGATATTTTATCGGTGGAATATACCACAGAAAGTTTGAGTGTGACTGTTAATATTCGTTCAGGACAACTGGAAGTAGCTATTCTATTTGATATTTTACCAATCGCTGAATCAGCTGGGAAATGCCGTGAACTGTGAAGGGGTGACGATTTCATAAGTAGACCTAATTCAGTATATAGACTAGCCCACTAGCAAATCTTTCAAATCAATTGAAATAAGTCAAATGCAGATTATGTTGTGAAATAACAAACTTTTATTGTTCTGTTTAAAAGATTATTATCGACACATTCGTTATGGAAAATCCGTGTAGGCCTATAAAGTATGATAGATCCATATGTCAATTCAGACTTCAGTTGTTATCAGCTGACCATATAGAGTATCCCGTCAATTTACTGAGAAACCTATGAACACTACTTATGCTCGGCATTAACATTACAGGTTGTGAAAAATAAGATGGGCCTAGCAATTGATAGGATTTGAGGTGAAGTGAGAGTCGATTTCACGCGAAGCGAGTGAAAGTTTCTGACATGAATAGCCTATATGATGACGGAAAAGCAAGCTATTTATCAGAGATGCAGGACAAAATTGCACTAGACCTGACCCCCTTTCAACCTCTTTACACGCAACGTAACTACGAAGCAAATTTTCATTTCTGTGGCCTGTGTTTCTTTTCATAACATGACCTAGATCTATCGCAATATGGGCATGTACAGTGTGCTACAGATGCAGGCCTAGTCTTGTGTTTTCGATTTTTTCAGTGATTTTTGTTTGTTTTGTGGTAATTAATGGCTTTAAATAAAAATATGGAATGAATGTGTGTTATTTTATTCTTTATTGATTCATTCATATGTTCAGAGAATACTTATCCGACAAATCGATGTCGTAACATGGTCATGGAAAGGGTTTCTTAGATATTCAGGTATTCCTACGCCAGCTAGCGGTTAACACTTAGATCACGTGATGACCCATTTACTTTATTGATACAACAATACGGGCGTTCTGTATAACTGTAATAAAGGAAATTACAGTCGGTTTGTAAATATATGTTATTACAGTAGTGTTATAGTGATATTATTGATAAGTTCTGTGTTTTTGTTGCTCCAAAATACAAAGACATTGCCAGGTGCTAGCGAAATGCATTAAACCTGAAAATATAGGCCTATACCAAAACGTGGGAACCGTACTGTACCTCAGTAGCCTAGGCTACTAGATCAAGGCCTATGGCTATGATAGTTGTTTTTATTTTGTTCTACGATGTAAGTGTAGAAATTGATCTGTTATTTGATGGAAAATACTATGTTAACATCTATTCTTTTAATTTGAGGTGCACTGTAGAACTGCATCACGCAAACTAGCAGACACAGGTAGCGTTTGTTTACATTCACAACGGATCCAACTAATGACCGTAAACATAACGTAATCAACGTTACCCGATTAAAATAACCAGTTATTCTCGGATATATACCATATACCAAAGAAATCTACAATTAAAATACACTAATGTTGGAAATGTATTATTTTGTTTTCAGCATATTCTATTAATGTGCAAAATTGTTGAAAATGGCTGCTTCGTGAACTTGTAAAATGTTTTTTAGGTATGAGCACAGGCCTGCCCCACTAAAACTTTTATCAAAATAAAAATCCTCCTAATATTATATTTACACTGACACCAAAATTATTTTGGGGCAGGCCTGTGCTCCATATACAATTTGATCATTTTGCCCCCAAAATGTTCTAAATCTAAGGGAATTCTTATATTTCATGTAATTTGGGTCAGTGGTTCTCTGACACACAGATACAAAACTAAAAAAAAAATCTATCTTGGTAAACTACAATACCCATAGTATCTTTTATTTAGATTTGGACCCTAAATGGGCCTACTCCTTTGATATGATATTCATTTAATGTCAGCTTTACATTCACATTTATGTTTACCACAAAAAATCCTGTCTGAACATTTACACGATGATAAAATATCTATTTAGTCAACATTTTTGAAAAAGAACACTATTTTTGACTAAAAATATATCGTATCATTTCAAAAGCGATTAACGTTGAAATCATTTTGTTTTTCAAATGAATCTAACAAGATATTGTATGCATCCGTTGACAAATGGATGACAATCTCTGAACATCAAATAATTTTGGATATACTAAATATACAGTATTTGTACAATGACATTATACTTTCCCAGGATTTATACATTGAGCGTTTTGATATTCTGTGAAGATGATTCTCACTAGGTTATTTTAACGAATATATAGTTATTCTTCTTTACATTCTGTCTTTTGTATCAAATCTGTTCAGATTTTAACATTTTGTTTTATAATATTATAATCAACAGCTACACGTTATCTTTACAGTGCCGGAGTAGGTAACAGATCCGCCAAAGACTGACTTATTACATCCAGGACAACATATGTCAAGATCTCCTATCCGTCTCAGTAGTGTACAATTTGTACAAACATCTCCATACCAACAATCGCCATTGACAATATCTGAAAAAAATAAAGATAGAGAGTTTTAAATTTGTAAACAATAAAATCACAACAGTACTAGATCATTTGATTCGCGATAAGTGCTTACAATTTTAGCTGAATCGGTTCCGTTGAACTAGGAAAAGTACAATATTTACAACAACAGGAAGAATATTTGCAATAATAATATTTCTTTACGTAGCATTTTAGATATTGCTCTTTTTCAGCACAGACGAACTACAAACGAACAGACAAAAACGTAGTAAAGAACAATCGAAATAGTATGCGATGAATTGAACTTGATTCCATTTTCAAGATGTCACTTTTTATTTTCTGTAATATAATGTAATTATATTGTAATGTAAAGATCAAGTGCAATATTGTCTGTTCCTTTTGCCTTCCCATTCATCGTAATATTTTCTTTTCTTTCTTAGCGGATTGGTGCAGGCACAATTCTAGCCAAATGCTTTATTTGGATGTTGCAATAAATAATGTTTGTAAACAAATAGAATAATATCCCAGAAACACAAGAGACTGAAGTCACAAAATTTACTCAATACTCAAGCTTTATTTCATTATTTTGATTATATAGTTTATTTTGTAAAACTTTCGAATTTGAGTGAATAGGAAACATATTATCATTTTTCATTATTCCCATATACATTTTTGCATCACAAGTATGATTTTCCTGTAAAAATAAATACATATGTTGAGTATAATACTCATAGTTTGATCACTTACTCAATTATATATTAGTATCTCCAAAGTTCGCTTTCAATGAGCAATACATTTTGCATGGTTTTGCCTTTAAATAATGAAAAATAGTTTGAGCCTGAGTTGTTGATTTTTTTGTTTTACTCCATACTCAACAATCTTTCAGTCATATGATGGCGTCCAGTTTTTATTGGTGGAGGAGAAACCCCGGTTACCCGGGTAAAGACCACCGACCTTCCGCAAGAAAACTGACAAACTTTCCCACTTACTTCCAAATTACCCTAGTGGGATTCGAACCATTGAGCCTGAGTAATTAATTATATGTTACAACGTGCGTAATCAATCAATTAATCGAAAACATGTCTCTAATTAAAAAATCATCATCACATGTCCTCAGATATCCGCAAACTTGGTGTTAAGGTAAAATATCCGATCAGATTGCTTAGTATCAGTTCCAGAAATCATTCGTCATTTTTAAACCTTCAAGCGTGAAAATTTATAAAATATTGTTATCAAAGTCTTCATAAATAGGTGGTCCAGCAGACATTTAACATATTCGGCAGACACTATACACACATTTACCTCTAGGAAAGTCAGAGGTGAGGATACGCGTTCTATACGAGCCATCTATCAGCCAGCTTAACATGCAAGATGGTGAATCTTCGTGAAATTAATATAATATAAAAACCTCATATACCAAAGTGTAAATCAATAGAATGTCCAGGACATAGATACAAATCCGATAAAAAATGGACAAACACGGTCCTCTGGAAACCAAGATGTGGGATCAGGTGTCATGGAGGAGTAAGCATCCCCTGTCGACCGGTCACACCCGCCGTGAGTCCACAGTCAAGTCCAGTGAAACACATGAGGAGTGTATCCTCGTCACAATTAGTTATAATGCTCCAGACGATCGTTTCTGTCAATTAGACTTCATCAGTTGAGCTCCAGTTTTAAACAGAATTTCTAAAGAGAAAATGGTATCAGACAACAAAAATAATAAATCTAAACGTACAATCGAAATCCGTTTAAGAGTCACCACTCTAAAAAGATGACTATCCTAGCTTTAGAAGAATTTAGATATTAAAATGTGCTATCAGTGGAAAATACGATCATTGTGCCGACAAATAATATGGAAAATTTTGAATTTAAAAGTAATTGCCATCTTTTAGTGACAATAGTCACCCATTAGTCATGGAGCCTTACTATGTGGGATCATTTGGATGGCATACACACCATTCACAGGGTAAGTAAGATAGAAATATCAGATACCGAACTATAAACGTCCATGATATCTAGGATATATATATATATATATATATATATATATATATATATATATATATATATATATATATATATATATATATATATATATATATATATATATATATATATACAAATCTTGTGTGAACATTGGACAGACACGGACCAGGCGCCATGGGGAAGTAAGCAACCCCTGATATACTGGATGATATACGTTAAGTCAATATAAATATTTTACGTCTAAAATCGATGGCATATATCGCATTTACATAATAATAAAATCCATATCATTAACTGACAGAACAGATTTTTCTAATTTTGTTTTTAATTTTTTGCGAAGCCTAACTTTTTCCTCTTCTGATCACCAAGAGGACGATTATTTGGCTACAGATAAAAAGATCAGCGGCTACTTTGGATTTAAAATGTATATCAAACATTTACAAATGTAACCATGAATGACTTACATCCAGGAGGTAGGGGTCCCAGTACAACAGAAGGTGTGGTCACTTGTTCCGCTGCGAGACTGGTGTACTCTGTGTCCAATAACAGCAGTGGTAATAGAAAAATAAAATATAGTTTTCAAAATGTAAACAATGGCAATATCCATTTAAAATATATAAACAGTGTCACTAGATGCCAATGTATAAAGAGTCGAGATACCCATACAACAGTATACAAACAATATCAGTAGATGTCAATGTATAAAGAGTTGATATATCTATACAACAATATGCAAACGGTATCCGTAGATGCCAATATATAACGAGTAGATATATCTGTACAACAGTATACAAACACTATCCGTAGATACCATGTAATATGGTACTAAAACAAATCTGACTGTATATTTTACTAATTTGAAATTAGGATATGTTGCTAATAGAGTTTAAACAAATCATATATAGTGGAATTGAGGGAGTGAGGAATGTTGGGAACACGTTTAGGCGTACATCTCATGTTACATTATAATAGAATTTGTCATTAAGATATAACTTGCTATATGTTTATTTTGTCTCAGCGCACGTTCGTATACCGCCGGAACTTAAGCTGATTATTGTGAGAAAGTTTACCTGTTTACTTGCGGTAGGCCGGTTACCCTCTTCCCAGGTACATTGTAACCGGGTTCTCTCCTCCAACATTAAAATCTGACTGTACCACATAATTTTGTTTGTTAATTGTTATTTAACGTCCCAATCAAGAATATTTCACTAATATGGAGACGTCACCAAATGCCGGTGAAGGGCTTCAAATTTTGGCCTATGCTCGGCACTTACGGTCTTTGAGCAGTGAGGGTTCTTTAACGTGCCGACACCTACTGTGACACGGGACCTCAAGTTTTTACTGTCTCATCCGAAAGACAGATAACCAACCTGCCGCCGGCGGGACTCGAACTTACGACCTCACGATCCAGAGTCGAGCGCGCTACCGACTGAGCCGGCTCCACCATATAACTGAAAAAAAGATAGTTAAGAGAGGCGTAAAACAACATTCAAAATTAAAAATATATATACAGTAAACCCTGCTATATCGGCCACCTCTTTATAAGGATTACCTGTTATAAAGTCCCTTGGCTGCATACTGCAACTAAATTAAATCTGTGTATAAAGGTCACCTGCACAAAAAGGTCAATAATTTCTGGTCCTTTGGGTGGAACTATATACAGGTTTCACTGTATATTCATTTTGTCTACTATGATGCGTGATTTTTATACAGAGTGCTTGGTATAAGATTATTTTGTTCCATATTCGAAAACCCTTGGTATGACCCGTACCGGGAATCGATCCTGGGACCTTTCAGTGGTGGGTGGAAAGCAATATTAAAAATAAAACTATGTAAACAACAAGTGAATGTTTATTCACAGCTCATATGTTGAAAGTTCCTCAATTATACCTTGGTTATTATCTTCTTATTGATGAATTACAAAATATTTCGCATTTGAGAACTTTAACGCATTTTGTATTCTAGTATGCATATTTTTAACATAAAGATTGCACTTTCAACTCCCATCTATATCTAATGACTGGTTTGAATACATCTTCACCTGTAGATAAATACATGTCACACATGCAATATTTTAGCTGCATATATATAAGTGTTACACACAACATACAACACACAAAATAAATACACGTGTATTACAAAAGCACAGATCTCGCGAGAATTTGGTATGGTATATGTATCAGGTGTCATAAAAGATATTACATTTAAACCAGTAACACCCATATTGTACTTGTACTTAAAGCCAAATCATAGGAGGAAAATATAAAAATATGTATGTAAATATGCTCTAACAATTCGACCATTGATGTCCTCTCAAAAGTAAATAAAACCCCGCTAATAAAATCGGTAGCTTTTATTTGGTAAGGGTATGCCAAGATACAGTGGCACATAAAACAAAAACAAGATAGTCTAATAAGAATATAGAGATGCAAATGTAAAACCTGAATACGTGCATTACTGAAGTTCTAATATTGTGTGTCGACATATAGCCTGTCATTCCTGTTACATCAGTTCAGTCAAAACAAAAACAAGATAGTCTACTAAGAATAAAGGGATGCATCTGTTAAATCTGATTCCATGCATTACAGTAGTTCTAATATTGTGTGTCGACATGGAGCCTGTCATCCCTGTTATGATCTGATTTAGACTCGTCGTTTTTTGTAAAATGTGTAAAATTATCACATAATTAACGTCGTTATAGAAGATGTGGTTATGATCAGCTTCTATTGTAACTATTAAATACAAAAACAGCGAAAATAATATTTTGTCCCTACATCACAGGAATTTGTGATAAAAAATAAAGGGGCATTTATTTCGATTCTATCTACCTTTACTACTTGTACTTGATGTACAATAACAAATAAGATCTATACACAGGCATAGAGAATGTTATATTCCATATATGTTGTTAAATTAAGGTAAGGCCCATTGAGGTATTTAATAAAGTTTCCAGACCTGGGTTTCTCCAGACATTTTCACGATATTTATAGTGATTTAAAAATTTTATACCAGTGTATATTTCTTTTTGTTATTCTGTATATCAATTTAAATAGGAGAAAAAGAAAAACATTTAAAAAAAGGTGATGCCCCTATAATTATGAATATTAGAAAACAATGGTAAATAACGAAATGTTAAATATTAAAAATATCTAGATCATTCACTAAAATGAACTTCAGTTTCAAAATACATTTACCTGCTAACATTATGTCGTAATGATTCCATCCGGTCTCATTTCGAAATGTACCAACTTCCGGTCCATGAAACTGCTCGTTATACAAAGAGCATTTTCCTCCAATATTATTATAGGAAAACGATAAACATCGACTCTCCTCAACACAAATAGAGCAACAAACTAATAAACTTGCTGTTGCCAATTCTGCAATGGTAGAAATGTTCTGTACGACAATGTCCCTGTATTGGGGATTCAGTACAGCGCTTCCTTCTTTTCCAAATATGTAGTGTAGCAATTGTACTACAATAGTACAAATTATTGGCAATGATGAAAACATAGCTCGCCACGTAAAACTGGAATAAAAACTTGTAAATGAGTTGTATATGTGAATAATAATGTATTTTTGATAAGATTATTAAATTACCACGGCTTCTATACGGCCAAAAGTAATTCTCTTACCAGATAATTTATACACTTGACTATTAAAACAGTTTCATTCCGTCAAGTAATTTGTGACAAAACCGGATTTCATTAGCCCCACCTACTCATAGCAACGGCCGACGCTTTTTGTTGTATTCTTCTTTTTAAAATGATTAATGTATAATACTATTGCTATATTACTTTGTCCTATTATTATAACAGTTTTGACATCGAATAACGATCACCTCTCTCTACCTCTCTACCCCCCCCCCTCTCTCTCTCTCTCTCTCTCTCTCTCTCTCTCTCTCTCTCTCTCTCTCTCTCATGGAGTAATAGCCGTAGATAAAAGGTTTGCTCTCTCTCCTACTCACACACAATCACATTGAATAACAAGCGTTATTCTCTCTCTCTTTCAATGTCACGGAGAAAATTTGCAGAAAATGCAATGTAAAGAATTTGTGGTTGCGGATTAAGTATTTGAATCAATTTTGTTTTATTCTGAAATGTAAGCATGGGTATAAATATACAAACATGAACTTTTATAACGGTCGTCTTTCAATAGCTAGAAATTGCTCTGCACATCTTTAATTTAAGTCAATATGTTTGAAGCTTTGTATAAATTTAAGATACCAAATTTTAACTGTATTGGTATTCATAATACATTTTGCGAAAACCAATACCATTTTTCATTTGTGCTTTATTTGATCTGAAGCAAATCAATTTTAATAAAATTCCGCTTAAAATAATGAGCAATAAAAAAGATAAATTGATCGCAAGGTAAATATATTTAATCCACATTTTCCCTCTAATAGTTTCCATTTGTTTTTTTACCGGTTTGTTTTGTCATGTCTAAGTTAGTCAATAAGGTCTAAAGTTTAATTAACGTCGTTAGGTGTATACTAAAGGGATTAAATCGACCAAAACCTGTTATTTACGCCAAGACTGCATATTGCCAATACTTACTTATATGACAGCATTTGTTCCAGCATTATGTTTTGTTTTATTGATCACCATTAGAAACCGGATGCTTAACTGAATAAACTAAAATGATTAAACTGTATGAAATAACATGCTTGTATTTTATCACCATTAGAAACAGGATGCTTAACTGAAAAAAACTAAAATGATTAAACTGTATGAAATAACATGCTTGTATTTTTACTCCCCATGTTTTAATTATAGATATTAGATTTTTTGTTTTATTTATCAAAACACGTTATAAATGATGGTAATGTCGTCTTTAATACAAGGTAGGTGTCGTTTGGTATTGTCCACTAGAGTTTTCGATCGGGCTACGTGTTCATGGTCTGGTGCTAGTTTGTTCATCATGTCAACAGATATCCAATATACAACAAACTGAAACTTTAACATTTTTAGCTTCACGTTTGATATAATGTTTTTTTGTTTGGTTGTTTTTGTATTTCGTTGTTTAATTTCATAGTTATTCAACTGTTTGATTTAGATTTTTATGTAGACAACTTATAAACATGTAACATGTAGCATCTTATTCGTATTTCGGTTATGTGTGTGTGTGTGTGTGTGTGTGTGTGTGTGTGTGTGTGTGTGTGTGTGTGTGTATGTGTGTGAGTGGTTGCGTGTACGTGACGTTAATTATTTTAATGCTGTATATAATTCGTTTCATGATTTGTATCCGTTGGTTTAGATCTGACACACTAGGATATATAGTTTTGATGGTTTTAGCGATTTATACATATATATATATATATATATATATATATATATATATATATATATATATATATATATATATATATATATATATATATATATATATATATATATATATATATATATATATATAAACAGCTTATTAAGGGAACTAATTCTGTAACGATGTTTATTTACAAACAAGCATACATAGTCTTATAATACATTTAGATTAGAGACATACAGGTTTATTGCCATTTTGATAAAAAAAAATCCCGCGAATAGACCAAACAATTGATTAAAAAGGCTAAAAAAATACAACATCTATATTGCCGTAGAAAACTTTAACATTTCCATATATTGCCTACAATTAATGAAATACACCGACGGTTGATATCCCTGCCATTCATATAAGAATAGAAATATTTACTTGACCATTATTCAAATTAGATTTCTTACCACCAATACGACAACATTTTTTTCAACCAGGATTTTTAAAAAACCTTTTATTTGTATAAAGCGTCGATTATATGAAACTTTTAATACAAACAAAAATCCATTTTGACCGCTGATATACCTATAAGGGCAAGTGTAAGTCAGATAAAGACGAGTTACCCTTGTGACTTACAAGTCCGACAGGGCGAGTTGATAATGTCGAAAATTTACACCCCTGATACGCAGTAGTGTGTAAATTGGATGGGACTTAAATCACAGACGACGTTTGGGCAAATGAAGAAATTCGAACGCGTGATGATCATGATGATCATGATGGGCATTCTTCTTGCAACGAGGGGCTAAGAGTTATTTAAATATGTCTGCTTCCAACTCAAAAGTGTGAGCATGGCAAAGTTCTCTCACATCGGGTACTGGTAGTTTCGTTAATATTGAGTACCACATTCAACATATTTATTCATTTTTAACATAAAAATCATGAGTGTGATGCAATATATATATATATGAATGTTGAAAATAATAATGTTTCCTATTCGCTCAAATTCGGAAGGTTTACAAGCTACTATTTTAATATAATGATTCAAAGGTATGTTAAGTTTTCAATAAATTAATTTGTGATAAGAAATTAAAGTTTGCTGATGTACATAAATCACAAGGTACTGTATTTTCCAAGATTATATCTTATTTTCAAATATGAATTAAATCGGAGATAAAAGTACCCACAAGTAAGTAGCCAATAAAATATAAATTAATAAATCGCATTTTAATCAGAAATGAAAAATATTTTTTAACCTAAACTAAATCAGTGGAATTTGTGTTTAACATTACTTTAATTTCCCCTATAAAGTTTTTATTCTTCAATTCAATATTAATCCAGTGTTTACAATGTTTTTGATTACAGTCCCAAATGTTGTTAAACAAAAACTTTAGGACTATCTGAATAAGGTTAAAATTTATCCCTTCTAGTTCGCTTCATAATCAAAATAAACATTAAAATAATGCGTTATTAAGAATTCTAAAAGATAATATTTGTTCTAGAAATAAAAAAATGTTTTTGGTCGTAGAAGTAGATATTTGTTTGTAAAGTCACAATCTCCCGTTTTTATCAACATTCCTGTCTTTCTTCTTTTATTTAATGTTAATCCAATACTTACAAAAAAATTAATTATACTAGAACCAAAGATAACTTTGAACAGAAATTTTGGACCATCTGAATAAAGTTCAAATTTACCCCTCCTTATTTGCTTCATAATCAAAGGGCAGGTAATTCTTGTACCCCGTACCTGATAAATGCCTGGGATGTGATAATTATTTTATGGAGTACTAAAAGGCCCATGACCGGCGTTTACGCTCAGCAATATTGTTAATTTTGTTTTTAATGATAATGTGCTTTGCAAAACACTTATATATATAGTTATTATCTTCCCGTTAATTGCGCTTCTAAATGATCACTCTTTTCTAGTTATTTGAATTTGAGGATCAAAAACTGATTTTACTCGTAACGACAATAAATACAAACGGAGGTACGTAATATTCAAGGCAACCTCAGATGAATAAGTTCAACCTATGGGTTATTGTCATCTCGTATCCATCACAACTCGTACCTTAGTGAATTGGTTGACTCGCACTCATGTTTTAGCTGACTCGTGCCCATAACTAATTCGTGCCCATCCCCTGTTTTATATTTTAAACTTATTTATGAGGGTATACATGTATTTACTAACAAAGTAATTACCATAATGCTGTTTGGTATTGAAATGACATACAACTATCTGTGGGTATTAATTGGCTTCAGATGTACTTCGCTGACAGAGGTATAATCCAATTCACAAAACGTGATAAGCGGATAAATCTCTTAATTTTCTTGAGGATAATTCTACTCAACCATTTTCCCTAGATTTCCCTGTCGTAATGATCCTGTCCATCCTAAAACAAACCACAAATACAACGAACCCAAGTAAACAATTTCAAAACTTATCAACATACATGCTAAAAGTTTGTCTCCATATGATAAAATCAAGTTAAATTCCCCTCGCTGATCCTCGTGCCAGTTGGACCTATATATTCCTTAACTTTCAGCCCACTTTCGCTTATTAAACAGAATCAGCCTACAATCAAGTCCAAACGAAATACGTGAGGAACGAATCCTCGCCACATTTGGTACAGACGCCTCAACAACCACCTACTCAAAGACAACTCAACATTTCACCCAGTGAAACAGAGTAATCGCAAAGAAGACTATTATATCGACCGTAAAATTTGCGGAACGTTGACATCAAACGCGGTTTTCGATATCCATGTGTCAATAATTTGTCAGTGAGTGCATTGGCATTTGTGAAATATAAACTCCATATGCGGATACGGTGGGATATTACTACTTAAATGTGGAAAATTTACGATGGGAAATCGTCGCGTTTGTCGTAAAGCTTAGTTGCCAATTTCCCGTCAGTGTCTATAGTAAGTAGTATGAAACGTGTGAGCTTGATTCTGTTGTATCTTTCATTTCTAGTTCGCTGGGATATATCGCATTGACATATGAATGAAAATTGTCATTATTAATTGACAAGCTTTTTTTTATTTTGATTCAGTAGTTTCTGAATAAAGTCTGCTTCACATGGATAAAGAAGATACAGGTCGGCCTATAAAGGGGCACAGTTGTTTCCATAGGAAGGTCGACAGTTTGTTGAAAGACCATTACAAGAATATTACAAATATATTGTCTATTAGAAATTCCAGCATGTTTTTATATCAACTTCAGTGTATTTATGTGAAGAATCAGAGTAGTGTTTGACATTTAAATAAGTAGATATTTAAATGTTCGGGTAAAGAGTAGAAAAGTCGGATGTTTTGATACTGTGTGCCTTCAAATTGTCTAAAAGTATCCACATCTGATTTACACCGCTTCTGGAATAAGCAACTGTACGGTATTGCTAGTTTTCCTGAACGGATGTCAATATCTTGGTAAGGAGTAAAGATAAAGGTTTGGTAGAACATTTGCTGGATTGCTATATACCTCTGCTTATATGGGGTTTTAAGACGTTTAACTATCCAATATAAACATGGTAGCTCAAAATCGGTATCGATTGAAGATACATAAAAAGAGCGTAATACGGACACGCGATTTTGAAGGATCTCGTCCTTTGAAAGTCAGCTACGTGTGTATTTAGGATTACCAGAATTAGTATTAAACCCTTGTTCTTCTAATAAACAATTACAGTAATGTACCTTGCACATACAAACTATATTATCTGAGGCTTTGTCTGCTGGGACCAGTATATATTGGTCATGTAATCTATCCAGTTCAGTTACTACTTCTGGATCACTAAATACAGAGGGATAACGTGTTTTCATAATTTCGAATACGATATTTTATCATCCATCGTACAGCTTTTAGCCATTCAGTCAAAGTGTCTGGTTTCTCGTCTTCATGTTTGGCCCATCGCCTGACATTATCTTCAACAGAATTTATAAGTATGCATGAGGCAGGCATAGGTAATGTAAACAGTTCGACTTAATTGGTGAAAATTATATTGATTTAAGGAAATTTAAGTATATATTTTTAGGGAAAATGTAGTTTTATATATGTTACATAGTATATAAATTTTTGAAAATAACTTGGCCTGCTGCTGTACGTACATAATGATTTTAAGAGATGGCTACCAGTGGCGGATCTAGACAATTTTGAAAGGGGTTGAGGCATGTGACATAGAATAAATCTGTTGTACTGAAATGTTATAAAATGCATAATTCACCATGACCAAAGACAGACCGAGGATTTAAAGTTTTTAGGGCTGCAATGTATAACATTTTAGCCGATATTTCGTTTAAGAAAAGGTCTAATAGGCCTTAACGATCTCCTGCGAAAAATCCCCTGTCATGTTTGGTTAAAATTAGTCTACTGGTTCTTGAGAAGAATTCGATAATGTCTACAATTTGACAAAGATTATATTTACTGTTTACATAAGAGTCTGTGACCTTGACTTTTGACCTTGCAATTTTGTCAAAATAATCCTTATATAATTCCTGGCAACTTTTGCATATATCTTTGTATAAAAAAAGTCTTGAATTATTAAGCCATCTGTATACAACTGTGCCCTGTTATTCAAATGCCCAATAGTGGACAGTTTATCGACAGATATCATTTCAATCCGCAAACTTTGTATAAGGGTTGTAGATGTTTGCGTGCTGAACATTTTGTTTCTTTCACTTTCTATTTATCTATCATACATTTTCAGATAAGGTCAAAAAGCTCAAAACATGGAAAACCCACGAAATAGGAAAAAACTAACTCCCATAAGGGTCGACCTGCCTAAATTCGCGATGTAGCAAAACGATCTATAATCAGTTTCACTTATAGACATCAACGCTTTCATCAATGGATAAAACTTTGGGTATTTTTTGTTGTTGAAGACATCGTTTATGTTTGAATTCCATTATGAACAGACCGATTACACAAAGAGTTAAGCTTTATACATCCTAATCTAATCAATTTCAAAAGTTATGATAATTAGGCCTGGCCATTTTCCCCAACTTCCGCGGAAACGAGAAATGAAAATTGTAACATTCAATGTTCGAGTTACCTCCCTTTGCGATATCAACATTTGACCGTCCGCTGAAATTGAGCAGTTGCTGGTTATGTAAGGCATGTGGTAACCATATAGAGTGTATAAATAAAGGAAATCTGCATTAAGTCAGGTTATGTACAGCGATTAGTTGACAAACACGTTAATTTGATAGTTTTCAAAAAGGACAGGAACTTTCACACGCCATGTGCATAACAAGTACCTCCTACTCGATGCTATCCCATCTATTCTGCTTTTATTGTCATTTTTCCATGAAAGTAGAAAACATACATATTCTTGAGAATTCAACAAAAATTTATTTAGCTTCATGTTGGTATCAGCAATATGTAATTATTTCTATTTACTTCGCTGTATGTTTGAAGCTGTTAATATAAAGATGATGAATGGCGGAGTAATACTGCAGTTTCTCAGGGCAGGCTCAACATCACTGGAATCTTATATGGTGGAATTCCATATTTATAAATTATATAGATCGACGACATTTTGCTGAAACTGCAAATCGTATTATATAATTTCGTAAGGCAGAAGAAAAAAAGAATTATGGGGCATTTCATTTAATGATTACTGAGACTCGATGTCATTCCATTTACACCAAAATATTAGACGTTTCTGACAAAGTTGAATTCTTGAGTTGGACTATATTTTACACAAAGTGCGAATGAAACCTCCATTACCTCTTCACTGCAAACAGGATAGCGCTTGATGAAAAGTTGACGTAAACTCATAACAGGTTGTTATTACACATACAAAGAAATGTTTTGTCAAAAGTTTTTTGAAGTGTTAACGTAACTTTTGCAAATCAAAATCATTTCTATATTAAAATTTTGCTCATGCTCAAAGATGGAAAACGACAAAATGTAGAACATATCTTATCACTATATAAAAACTATAAAAAGTTACCAAATATATTCGCAATCAATTCAGTTCAAAACTCAATTAAGAGTAAATAACTAGGGAATGATTTCGGCATCTGATCTTCTTAAACGAAAAGGCTATTAAATATGTTAATTTTCAATACACACTTAAGTCGCTACATTGATATTAAAATCTTTCAAAAGAAGATGTTCCGGATTACCGCCCTATTTCTCCATTGTATTAGATGGTATACATCAATACATGTTTTGGGAGATTACCAGTTGTCTGACAATATAAGCAGTATTATTTGTGGTTGGACCACCTGAGTGTCTATAAATATTTATGCGAAATTTGTATTTCAATATTAACTTGATCCAACATGTAAACTTTTACAACATTCTCGATGGAATATCGATGAATAGAAAAACTATATCCCCAGGATGAGATCTATGTTTTTATTGGCTTTAATCAAACTATTTGCTTCGCTATTTAGGAAATCACGTTCAATATAAATTGTATAAAATCGTATTACTTTTAATATAGTAATATTGTAGTGATATTCCTCAATCACCTGCATATAATGTTTATATCTCACAAATTATCCAATATGCCAGCGCATGTTCAACATTTGAACTTTTCATATACAGAGGTAAACTACTTACTGACAAGTTATCGGCACAATTTCTTCTATTTGTCTGAATTTCACTATGGACTACATAAGTGCGGGAAGATTTTTCTTTTTTCTGTGCAGGGACATAAGGACACACAAACACAAATTATCACTCAAATTAAATAATAATCCAGGTTTATAAATGTTGGAAGGCGCATATAATTACTCTGAAATCGCATTTCAAATGTCAATAACGCTTAACATTTTGTCTTACTCATATTGTCACATGTTTACGGAAAAGATGCAGTTACATTCTCATACAATTGAATGGTCAAATACTGATATCAATTTTCTCGATTCAGGTAGGAAACGGCGTGTAGGTGTTGGCAGGATTCAGGTAAACAAGGTGATGTTTGGCGCAATAAATCGTACCGACAAAGTTATTTGGTATGTTTTATAAATCAAACATTTTCTGGAACCCCTCATGCAGTGCTATGTAAGATAATGTTTGCCGAGATTCAATTCATTTTGGGTAAATAACTGTCGAATTAATGCAATATGTAGGATAAAAACGAGTCGCAATGTGATAGATAACTCTCTCGACTTTTAAAATTGCATTGAATATACCTAGGAAGCATGCCATGGACAACGGATAAAAAAACGTCGATTTGTGTCTGGAAGTTATACTAGAGAATGTCTCTTTGGTCTTCCGTATTAGAAAATTCCAAATTGATATCAAAAGCATACTCCAAAACCAATTAGTGCCCTAGTCGCTGAATACCACTTCGATTTCAGGCTGATTTAATCTATCAGTAAAGATATAAAAATCTCAGATACCAAATTATAAATCAATAGGATGTCCAGGACATAGATACAAATCCGGTAAAAATGGACAAACACGGACCTCTGGAAACCAAGAGGTGGGATCAGGTGCCATAGAGGAGTGAGCATCCCCTGTCGACCGGTCACGCCGGTCAAAGAAATATTGTATACGGATACGGAGGTTATACACCAGTGTCTACGCCGAGTTTAAGTTACTTTTTTTTTACTGAATTCACCTCCGTTTTAGATGGAGAATCAATGCAATTTATAAGTGGGTTATCAGGCTTTTATAGCGCCTGGATGGAGTAGAATATGTCCACGGGCTTCCAAATTTCAAAACTATTCTGAAAGATGCATTAAGCCCAATCTCTTAACGACATATCTCCTTAGAATTAATCCGACACTTAATATTATGCGTCACTAAAGCTGACAGAATAAGTGTCAAACACTTAATATGTAAGTCAAAAAGTCGGAATACAAGTAACAAATCCCCAACCGGCAAATATGTTCTATACTGCCGCCACTCGGACTTTAAATCCTCGGTCTGCATTTTACCATGGTGAGGTATGCAATGCATAACAGTTCAGGACAATAGGTTTAGTAACTATAAATATATGTCACATGCCTCAACCACTATCAAAATTTTCCAGATTCATCACAGGTAGCCATTTTTTTTAAACATCATGTACATACAGCAGCAGAGTCAAAGTTATTTCAAAAATGTACTTTTCATATTAGATATAAAACTACATGTTTTCAATATTTCTCCTGAAAATATCTACTTCAATCCCCTCAATATAAAAAATCTCAGATACCAAAGTATAAATCAATAGAATGTCCAGGACATAGATACAAATCCGGTAAAAATGGACAAACCCGGAACTCTGGAAACCAAGAGGTGGGATTAAAAAATTATGTTGACGGTTGATATTTCTGCTATCCACGTAAGAATTTAAAGGTGTACTTGACCAGTAGGCTTTTAACTTCGGTCTATAATAAGACTGAAATTGAGAAAGGTTTGTTTCTGTTTGCGAGTGTAACACTAGACCCTCTAGGCAGCATCAAATTGTTTAATATGCAAATGAGTTTGTGGTTCAATATTTGCTTGTATTGTCATCTCACTGTGAAATTGAACAAAAGAAGTTGTGATCTAAATTGATGTGAAACTAATGGCCGTCTTTGAAGTTTGAGAATGTTTTACATACTGCACATATATCCTAAAGATTTAAGAGCTACTGAGGGGAAGTACATTGCACGGGTACAATACTGTCTTATCACATATATGTGCCAGGGCGTGCACAACATATGAAGATTTCATATACAGAGGTAAACTACTCACTGACAAATTATTGACACAGGGATATCGAAAACCGCGTTTAATGTCAACGTTCCGCAAATTTTACGGACGGTATAATAGTCTTCTTTACGACTACTCTGTTTCACTAATTGAAATGTTGAGTTGCCTTTTCGTTGGCGGTTGTTGAGACGTCTGTACCAATTGTGACGAGGATACACTCCTCACGTGTTTCACTGGACTTGACTGTGGACTCACGGCGGGTGTGACCGTCGACAGGGGATGCTTACTCCTCCATGGCACCTGATCCCACCTCTTGGTTTCCAGAGGTCCGTGTTTGTCCATTTTTTATCGGATTTGTATCTATGTCCTGGACATTCTATTGATTTACACTTTGGTATCTGAGGTTTTTATATATAAAATTGAATATCTATGCAGCGATATGCATTACACTTTATAATCATATGACTGATCTATGTACATTTAGTGTATTATAACAGCATAATAAATACATCATCATTACTCATATGTGCTGTGAAAAAAATGTTTCCATGGCCATGATTTGACATAAAACTGCGTGTTGCACGCAGGTGCAATTCGTTAACACTGGAAATAAAATGATGTATTTTCTCATTAAAATTTCTAGTATCATTTATTGAAATTAATATTCTTTTATTTAAACATATGAAGCGTACACAGTGCTGAGTATTGAGTGTATTATACCAACCACAGACAGACAGTTATTGTATATATATATATATCCTACCATCAACTCGTATCAGAACTTTCAACTTTGATTTAGTATTGTTCCTGAACATCTCAGTCAGGTATATGTATATGGTATATATAGAATCATTTATAATATGTTAATTTTGCTGACATATATTCCAATATATTTTCTGATGCCATCACTTCAATATATCTTAACAACACTAAACAACAATTGTTTATTTTTCAATGTTTAAATGAAAAACTCTGTGCTGTCAATATATATATATATATATATTATATATATATATATATATATATATATATATATATAAACATAGATATATATAAATATATATAATCAAATCATCAAATAGAGCGTCCTCTTCATCAGTTTCACAATTGGAAAGAAATATATCATGAATTGATTAAAGTTTTCCCAGGGAGCTCTGTTGAATGACAATACTCTTATCTACGTCCTGTACAGATACAACACCTGAAAATACATCATATATATTCCAAATGCGACATATTTATATCATTGCTATAATGGTAAATACGTAAATTATATATTTATATAACAAAACTCCTACCTAAAACCTCACTGTGTGCCCCAGCTGGGATTTGAACTCTCGACTAACTATCTGGCTCTCATGCACAAGAACCGAAACCACTTGGTATGTATCGATTGTTGTGTCTTAGTATTCCGAACATGGGGAGTCGAGGTTTGAGATAGAGGTAAAATATATTATCCCATGTAAATGAAAATAGATCTTGAAATATTAGTTTGCAGGAAAGATACATTTAAAAAGCACTTATATCAATACAACACTGAGAAATTTTAGATTTTGAAGGATATGATATGTGTAAATAAAACATATATTAAGCACACACACACACACCACACACACACACACACACATATATATATATATATATATATATATATATATATATATATATATATATATATATATATATATATATATATATATATAATTTATTATGGCTGATCTTTCACATATTTTTAGGTTGGAGACAAAAATGTTGGTTTCTACGTAATTGATTTGGTAATTAGTACTTTGTATATCGGCATTAAATCGAGTATTCATTAACAGTATTCATGTAAAACAACAATTACATACTTTGGAAAAAAGAAACTCCGAAAGAGCATATTTCTGAACATATATTTCAGTCATATATTTCAGTGGCAACATAATGTACACATAATCAACTTGCAGAAGGCCGGTGGCCTATTCCCGGGTACATTGTAACCGGGTTACTTCCTCCACCATTAAAAACTGGCCGTTACCATATAACTGAAAATTGTTGAGTGTGGCGTAAGGATATAAAAACGTAGAGGGATACATACACGTAGAACTCATAACCTATCTGGGGAGTCTTTTATTGACCTGCAAGTCTTTAGGTGGTGATGGAGCATAGCAACATTAAAGCGGTATTAGCTATATTTACCAAAATTTTTTTATAATATTGTTCCTCCTGAACTACTTGTACTTGATGTACAATAACAAATAAAAGCTATACACAGGCATAGAAGTTCTTATATTCCTATCTATATTGTGAAAAAAGGTCAGGTCCAGTATGGAACATACAAACAGTAAGGTTGAATTAATGAATTGCAATTGATAAAATACCAGACGTAGGTATCTCAAGCAATTTTCAAAATATATACAGGAATCTAAGAAATTTTATGTCTATGAATATTTCAGTTTTGTTATTGTATATCATTCTAAGTAGTAAAATAAGTTGTTCGCGAAGGCAGACCATATAGCTCGCCTGTTTAATGCGTGTTATAATTTGGGTCCAAATTAGGCCAGAGCAACCAACATACCCCCTGCATTTGTGAGAAATGATTCTAGACATTTGTGAGTAATGACTCTAGACAATGTGCATGTGAAGTTTCATGCCTGTAGCTGCAGTATTTTGCCCACAATGGACTGAAACAAAAAGCTTAACACAGAAAAAAATGACGCCGAAGCGGTGAAAGCAATAGCTTGCTCTTCTGTTCTTCGAACAGGCGAGCTAGAAATGTGAGATATTGAAAAACGAACCCTAAACAAAACCATTGCCCTTTAATTTCATTGGTTAGCTTAATCGATCTACATTGGTATAACACATACACATATCTTATGGGAGAGAAGTAGTTTCTGTGTAACCTTAGAGTAGGAAGCCCCCTACTTCATGTACATAATGTCACTCTACACCGTTAATCAATACACTACGACATCTTTACACCAAACTAAAATGATTTACATTTTGTTTAAAATAAACAGAATAATTTTGAATTGTTACAATTTTTGCCATTTTCGGCATTTATGAATGTTTATAGAATCATATATTCGTGTGTTTGGGGTATTACCTGCTAAAGCCATAGCTACACTGAGTTCGTCCCTCAGTAAATTTATTAAGTCTTTTACACCATCTTCTCCCTACAAATACAATTTATGATATTAGAAGTGAAATCGTCAACTCTTGCAGTATATATTAATACAAAAGTTATAGTTTTATAAATAAGGCCAAAACAAATGATTAAGACGGTCATTTCTGTCAATAGGACTTCAATAGCTGAGCTCGATATTAATGTACCGCAAAAGTGGTACCTTACACGATCAAATTAAAAACCTAAATGCATCGGCAAATCAGACTAATAGTTCTCACTGACTTTGAGAGAGTTTAGAATTGAAATGGCGTAATCCGAGCGAAATATTACTTCAGTACAAAATAATCGGTACAGCCCTGGATTTATGTATACCTATATATATACCTATATATATATATATATATATATATATATATATATATATATATATATATATATATATATATACATATATATATATATATATATATATATATATATATATATATATATATATATAGTTTTATAGTGGATTTTTCATGCTTTGGATAGTTTTATCCTATTATCTTGAAAAGTTTAATAGATAAAGAGAAAGTGAAAGGTGAAAGAAGCAAAAATGTTCAGCACGCAGAGATCTACATAAAGGCAACACGGGCGAAATCGCCAGGTAAATCCTTATGTGAGTTATTTCCCCTTTTAAGTAAATTTTCCACATTCTTTATTGTTTTTGATATTATCTGGAAAAGTATAATAGAGGTAGAGCGAAAGAAGCAAAAATGTTCAACACACAAAGATTTACAAAACAGTCAAAACGCCGAAATTGTCACTTTGCCCCTTATGGGAATTATATCCCCTTTTAAGTGGATCTTTTATTGTTTTGGCTTTTTTTCTCTACATTATCTTGAAATATATGATAGATCGAGAGAAAGTGAAAAAAGTAATGTTCAGCGTGTAAATTTACAATAAAAGGCATCAGGTTTAAAATTGTCAGGTTGCGACTAAGGGAGTTATTTCCCCTTTAAAGAGGTTTTTTGACATTATCTTGAAATGTGTGATAGATAAAGAGAAAGTGAAAGAAGCAAAATGTTCAGCAAGCAAAGATCTACACATATAGACAAGGCGGAAATTGGCAGGTCAACTCAGGTTATATAGGCTACCTATATTGCCTCTCTAACAACTATTCCATATGCAAGTACACCATAGAGGCATAAACTCAGGTGACCGTCTAGGTCCTTTGGGCCTCTTGTATTAATATGCAAATTGGGGAATAAATTGGATCATATATCATGTTAAATGCAAAAAATCATTTTGGTTTTACTGTATGTATTTTAATCATATACATACAGGCATATTTAGACAGAATATGGTTGCTATGCAGTATTCTATTGTGACTGCAAGGTATTACGATGTCATGTGTTATATATATGGCCGAGGGGAACAGCAGTCAGGAATTTAACAATACTTTTTACTGTATCCTGCAAAATATAAATGTTCATGCACACGGTATGGAAAACATTATTTATTACGACGCAAACCTAAAATAAACGCTAACTTAAATGCTATACACATATATATGACCACGACTGACAAAATCGGCATGGATGCAGATCTGTTGTGTAATCTAATTTCAAAGGCAAGACGAAAAGCATCAGGATAAAGTGATTTTACATAATTACCAATGTTATTTAATGTTATTCCTTTCAGAATTGGAAAATCGCAATTTATATTACACAAACTAGACGAATGATACCAAATAAATACAGAAAAATTACATTGTAAAATAATGCCCATGCCACGGGCCTTGCTATAAAGACGGCCCTCGCTCCCAGAGCAAGTGCTTTCAGTACATCTGAACCTGATCTTACACCACTGTCCAAATAGATTTCACACTGTCCGTCCACAGCTCTTGAAACATCTGCCAAACAATCAATCTAGAAATATATATAGAAATCATCATATATAAATTTCAGTCATATACATAATGATTACATGATAAAATTACATATTAATTACCTCTCTAGTTAAAATGTCTGTAATACTAAATGTCTGAACTATACATTCCGAGATTTTTTATGTTGAGCGTTCATTTTAAAATCAAACTCCTATCTTTCTAAAAACACACAACGACATAAAAATGTTTTTTTTTTTATTAGAACAAATGCAATTTGATGCACATTAAAATATTTTACTATTGTTTCAATGAAAAAAGTTAAAACCATACATTTTGCACATACTTACTATTAACCCACGAAATGTTAGTTTTTACAATGATGAACGTATATGTTCATGTTTAACACTTTATTTTAGTACTATGTTCCAGTTCCAACTACAAGAGCACGTTTTTTTTAGGTATTCGGGCTCTCTGAGCAACCTAGATCTAACTTACGTATTAAGAGTTACATGGGGTCTGAACCGATCTACTCACTTAAGTTTGAAAATTTAACTCAACTCTAATCCTGAAATATTATTGGCTGAGCATTCGGAGCTAGGAATATTCTGAGACTTAGAATACTCCAAAGCGTTGGTAAGTGGGTCAGTTATATTCTGTTAAAGCCTAGTCTTAATGAATGTACAAAAGCGAACAGACACACGTTCAACAACAACACCACCAAACCAACAGCAACAACAACACCATGATCAATCTAGGAAAACAATAAGACATACATTGGGATCAGATTGTGTTATATAAACTAATTCGTCTTCACTAAAACAATAGACGGACATGCATTGGTTATACGAAATATACAACATTTTATCAAATGGTTCCTTGTCATGGCAATTCATAGAAGTGTTCAAGAGTAAGGCTCGTTGGTACGTAGAATATTTTTTTCTTCCTGGTCATTCATATTTAGTTTCAGATTCTAATGCAACATCTCAGTTTTGTAAGTTTTTTACATATACAAAATATGATTCATAACTACAAATTAATAAAGAAGTGATCAGCCGTACGGATGCTGGGACTCCATCAAGTTGACGTCCTCCATGATTAGAAACAACTATGGCATCGACACCGTTTTGGACAGCACGTTTCGCGTCCGCATCTGAAAATAAACAGACTAAGTAACTGAACATGCAGCAATAAAGTGAAGCAAGCATACACACAGACATTCCTATGTCTAGCTTAAAAAATATCTACTTAACCGTTCTGGACTCTATTTCTTATGTTCGTGTTTATCCATTTTTAACGGAGTTGTGCCTGTGTTCTAGACATCCTAAAGATTTACACTTTGGTATCTGAGATGAACAGAAATGAACATTTCAAAGAGATATCGATACATGTTAAACTTTTTCATTCTGTATTGTACTGCATTGACTAGTCGGTAGACCATTTTCGAACTGTTGCAGTCTGTTTAATTTTGTCAGAATACTTCCTACTCCGATCACGTGACTTGAAGAGAAAGTCGCGCAAGGTCCCTTCCGGTTGGCATTCAGTAATATATTGTTGTCTGCGAAACATTAAGTTTAGATAACTATTCTCTCCTGAAAATATGGAAAGTGTAATCATTTTTCTGTAGGTTGGTTTTCAAATATAACACTTATCACATCATGACATTCATATTCCAGGAAATGTATGAAAAAAACTTCTAAACTGGAATAAATGATCCCCTACCTTTCTCTGTGAAATTGTACATTATTATTACAAACCGTAACCTTACTCGGAAATGGTCCACTATTGTTTGTAGTATTCTTAGGTAAATATCGTACAGGTTAATATTCCCTTGAGCACCAGTTTCAGGTGAGTCTGTCTCTTCAGCCATCTTATGTCCTCCCACGTGACTGTATCATCGTGTTCTGTATTTACAAAGGAAATGATATCACGAGTCCTAATAGGGTCAATCAACCTTTTAACACTGTCGGTCTGGAAATTGCCGGATCTGGAAAAAATAGCATATGTTGCATCGAAATTTACAAAACGAAATTTAGAAACTGATAACTGTTTTATATTTAAGCAAAAGAAGTAAACGGTTTAGTTCAACAAGGGCATCAGAGAAGGCCAGATAAACTGTAAAACCATGAAACCTGCATATCCTACTATTTTACTATTGAAATTACGAGAAACAGATAGTGCACTCGGACTTTGACTTACAGACAACATAATAAACCAGTATAATAGGAGATAGGCGGTACTGTTTAAACTTATCAACAAAGCTCGTCAGATTTCAACTATTTCATTTACATCAATATTTCATTGCAACAGGGAGTGGAAAAAGTAGTACTTCTGACGTAATACTGGAGGTATGAGGTATGATCTCGCCCTATTTTACGCTGTTACAGTCCGAGTTACAACTTACTGCAGTTCCCGCCGTATTTTAAAGTCGTTCCTTATGTCATTCCGCCGTCTACCATAAACAGGAGCATCAATTGTGACTACAACAGCTTTGTAACCGTTTCGTTCAGCTGCTTTAATGATTTCTAGTGTGATTTCCCTGGTTCTCATCATAACTACTTGTATCCACCGGAGTCCATTAGGAGCGTAAGATGAAATGTCTTCTATTGAATGGTTTGACGCCACACTTTGTACATACAACGTATTTGTTATTTCGCTTGCTGAAGAGTGAATACAAATATACACGTTTACATTTTATCGAAATTTCACGGATAAGACTGCTTAACATTAAGGAAGTTAATTACGTTATTATACTGTATCACTGAATATTGAACTAAAGCGGACTTCTGATATACCTAGGTTGGAACATGCGAATAAACAATAATAGGATAGTTCTTACTATTGATGCAAATACAATTTAAAAGACGAAGTCATGTGAAAAATTATAAATACCGGTAGAATTCGTAGTCTTTTGTTAACGGACATGATACTTCGATGGAGGCTTTTTAAAATTATGCACTAAATATTCGCAACCCATCTCGATGTTCTAAGGCCACCTTGTATTTGACGTCAGTGTGTGTGTGTGTGTGTGTGTGTGTGTGTGTGTGTGTGGTAAATACTATGTGGTATTGGCTATATGGTTTTTTTTCTAATCAAAGTGAACGTTTTTGGATGTTAAATATATATTTTTTTCCAAATTACTCAACAAAAGTTTACTTTTTCATTTTTTGAATTGTTTCTTACATACAAAGGTATGGTGATATTAAACAGTGTATTTTTAATGGTAGATGGTGGGATTTATGACCAATAAGGCGAATACTAAAATTTAAGTTTTACCTGCAGAGGTATTAATTTTCAAAGGTAAAAATCCCACCAGATTTTCGATGGGATTGTCACTACAACCAAAATTCCACCAAAATTCCCATGGAATAAATAATCCTATACGCTTTTTTCCATTTGTAAATTCATTGGAGAAAAAAAAAACATTTAGGAAATTAGTGGGACTAATTTTCCCACAGATTTTTTTTCTCCCATGACTTTCTGCGATTATATTTACCATTACTTATACTGTATGTATAGAATGGTTGGGGAATTATCAATCTACATGACTAATTAGAAATGTAAAAAAGAGATTAAATGTATAAAAAATCTCAGATACCAAAGTATAAATCAATAGAATGTCCATGACATAGATACAAATCCCGTAAAAATGGACAAACACGGACCTCTGGAAACCAAGAGGTGGGATCAGGTGCCATGGAGGAGTAAGCATCCCCTGTCGACCGGTCACACCCGCCGTAAGTCCACAGTCAAGTCCAATGAAATACTTGAGGCATGAATCCTCGTCACAATTGGTACAGATGTCTCAACAACCGCCAACGAAAAGGCAACTCAACATTTCACTTAGTGAAACAGAGTAATCGCAAACAAGCCTATTATACCGACCATAAAATTTGCGGAACGTTGACATTAAACGCGGTTTTCGATATCCCTGTGTCAATAATTTGTCAGTGAGTAGTTTACCTCTGTATATGAAATCTTCATATGTTGTACACGCCCTGGCATATCGGATCATTTGTAAGATATAAACTCCATATGCTGGTGACTGAGGGATATTACTACTTAAATGTGGAAGCTTTACGATGGGAAAGCCGAAATCGTTTGTCGTAGCTTAGTTGCTAATTTCCCGTCTGTGTCTATATTAAGTAAAATGTCTAAGTATGAAGCGTTTGTGCTTGATTCTGTTGTATCTTTAATTTCTCGTTCGCTGGGATATATCGCATTGACATATGTATGAAAATTGTCATTGTTAATTGACAAAACGTCGTCGATATATCTAAATGTCAAATTAAAGGACACCGCTAACCAAAGTACCTTTCCGTTTGGGTGTTACTTTCCATGTTGTCGTCTCAGTTGTCTAACTTTTAATAATCACCCCTATTGTCGTCCCTAGTGTCCACAACATACATGTATAGGTAGCCACTCTCTGCCATGTAAGAGCTTCTAGCATGTGGTATAAGGTCAACATATTCTGTACCTCAAGTTCTGTGTTTATACATTTTTGTTTAGATATAATAAATCTCAGATAACAAATTATAAATCAATAGAATGTCCAGGACATAGATACAAATCCGATAAAAATGGACAACACGGACCTCTGGAAACCAAGAGGTGGGATCATGTGCCATGGGGGGGGGGGGAGTAAGCATCCCCTGTCGACCGGTCACATCCGCCGTGTGTCCACAGTCAAGTCCAATGAAATACGTGAGGAGTGAATTATCTCAGAATCATTTTGACAAAGGTTAAGGTCACAGACACCTATATAAACAGAAAATTAAAGTATGCTTTGTCAAATTTTAGGAGGGGTTGCATTTCATATGGGTACACAGGACATTTGACCTGATCTTGATCTCTGAGAGTGCATATTATTTGAGTGTACAAGTCATTTTACATGTATTTGATTTCTTGGGGTACATTTTATATGATAAACAGGACTTTTTAGATGTATTTGATTTCTTGGGGTACATTTTATATGGTAAACAGGACTTTTAGATGTATTTGATTTCTTGGGGTACATTTTATATGGACATTAGGACATTTTGCATGTATTGGACTACGCGAGGGAGTGTCTCTTGTTAAATGTATTTAATTATATAGGACATTGGCGGGTGCATTTTATATGTGTGCACAGGACTGTTAGCATGTATTTGATTTTGCAGGGGGAGTTGCACAGAAAATTTATATCTATTTGATTTGGGGGGGGGGGTACATATGACTGTACAGAGAATTATATGTGTTTGACAACTAGGACGGGATACATTTTATATATGCGTTGACACGAAATTTTACATGTTTTTGAAGTTGGCAGGGTGATTTCATGTTGCATTCACTGGATTCTTTTAATGCACTTCATTTCAGGGAGGGGGTGTTATGGGTGCACAGGACATTATAACATATATCTTACTACTAGAGGAGTACATTTCAACTGGGTGTATAGGATATTTAACATGTACATGTATTTCAATACTTGTATTTGATTTTGGGGGTTCATTTAATTTGAATGTACAAGACATTCTACGTGTATTTGAATTCGGGGGTGGGGTACATTTAATATGACTGTACAGGACGTTATACATGTATTTGACTTACGGCGGGTGTGACCGGTCGACAGGGGATGCTTACTCCTCCATGACACCAGATCCCACCTCTTGGTTTCCAGAGGTCCGTGTTTGTCCATTTTTGCCGGATTTGTATCTGTGTCCTGGACATCCTAAAGATTTATACTTTGGTATCTGCAGCCCTTTTCACAAAAAATCTTAAGATTATTCTTAAGATAAAATCTTACGAGTATCGTAAGATAGATCTTAAGTCATTTTCATAAAAGCTATCGTAAGATTTAATTTTCTCTTAAGATTTAATCGTAAGATAAAATCTTAAGTTTTTCTCTTACGATTAAAGTAAGCATAGCAACGACGTTTCACTTTCGATTCGCATGCGCATACAATTTTTCCGGTAAGGCGTCACATGTATTTTAGTTGATGTATTTGCACTGAATATAATCCAGAAAAAAAAATATTTTTGGTGTAAATGAAATTCAATCAAGTTTGAATAATGATTAAATAAAGTTTCACAAGCTCTACTTATTTTTTACTCCAGCCTTTTGAAATTACACAATACTAGCGTATTTGTTTGTGTTTTACATGTATTATGTTATCTAGATCTATACGGCATCAGTCAATTATATGTTTATAGGCTATGTTTTTGTGTATTAACATTTTAAATTCTATTTCGTAATTTAAATGTGTGTGTTGAGTAGGCTTCTCGTTTGCGTTTTAGATATTCATACCGCCAGGTGTTCACTTTTAAATTCATAAATTTTAAATTTATCATTGAACTTTACCCAATTTAAGATTGTTTATAATATAAACAGTACTTCCTTCATGAAATACCTAGTAGTAAATTATTTATACGATATCGTGTGTTTATATTTTTAGATCTAATTGTATTTCATAAAAATTTGGTTTTTTACATTTATTTTACATATCCATTTAGATACACGATTATACTAAATTGTTGTAGAATACAAGCCTTAGTGAGGATGTTTTAGGTTTAAAATTTTTGAATAAATTGTGAAGCAATATTTCATTTGAGACTATGGATCACGCACCTTTGAAAAAAATAAAGCTGGAAATTCGTAAGCTTCCAGACTCGATCTAACGACAAGTTCGGTGTCCCATTGTTAATCTCAAAGGGATTATTTTCACAGCAAACGGTCCTATAGGGTATCCTTCCCTGGAGATGGTGTAGTTTTACAAGTTTTGAAGTTTTTAGACACTAAATTATGACCTGTTTGTCCTTCAAAGTATCACATCGCATTAGCGGATATAGAAAATTTGTAAAAGTGGTGCCGATGGTGACATGGGATTATTACTTTTTAAAAAATGTCGTGTACAACTTTTATATCATGTATATCTCACCAGAGCTAAACCGAGAATTTAAAGGGGGCATAAGTCTTGATATTGTTGCTGAACGGAGCGAGTCGGGAAAATTCTGTGTTTTTTTAGGAATCTAGAGAAATTGAAGGTTTTACACCTATTTTGTCAACTATAGGGATCGCATTTCGTAAGGGGATCGGGGTTTACGCTTCCAGAAAAAAAAGAAAATTAAAAGTCCATAGACGCCTTTTTCTACATTCAGACGCGACAATATGGCCTTTGCCTGATAATCCGCTAATAAATCAAATTGATTATCGTTCTCAAAAGAAGATAACTGATTCAGCAAAAAAGTGCAGTGTTAAATGTATATTAAAATTGGAGCAGAAATTCGACCAAGTAGTCTCAAGGATTTTTTTTATTTTTAACTAAGCTTTGAGAGCCCTACCGTCCCTCTAAATCCGCCGATGCAATTTAAATATTTCCTGGTAATGATGATGATAGATCTAGTAAACTCGACTTCATTTGAAACACCCCTTATCAGCTTGGATCGACCTGTTACATGACGTCAGAGTGCGTGACTTTAAGAACGCTAGGATTTGGTACAGATGTAAACAATAGGCCTAGTGGCAGGGCTAGCAAATTTTAATTTTCTTGACTAAATCTATCATTGTAGATCTATTAAAGGATTACAAAAGGTATGCATATGTTATCATATCATGACAACGATATAGGCCTAGATTTCTATTCTAGATCTAAACCATTTCTATTTTTCTGATTCACGGATTATGTGACGAGGACAGTACAATATGGTAGCCTAGATCTTTTGTAGTTTCAACACAAAGTAATCGATCTAGTCGTAGATTTATTAACCTACTAAATACAAAATGCCCTCAGGATATGGGGAGGAATTGCATGATATTTTCTGTGTGCCTTTCAATTAAATCACTTATTGTGTCTGCTAAGTTCACGATGCAGTGCCTCGGAAAAACATAACGGCTGGTCAATATTTAGTGACTCGTCGATCTATCTATACTCACATTTTATTGTCAAAAATACGTTCTCTGCGAATAGCTATTCTGTTAATCATATCAAACAACATATCAGATCATCTTCTTTTTTCTATGGAGACACTTACGATTATATTGATAAAATCTTAAGAGTAAAAATTTCTCTTAAGTGTGGGTGATAGCTCTCTGAAAGTTACGACAAATTTTTATCTTAAGATTCACTTAAGATTTTTCATGAAAACCATAACAATCTTAATTTTACTCTTAAGAGTAAAAGTTATCTTAAGATTTTTTGTGAAAAGGGCTGCTGAGATGTTTTATATTTAACTACTGGGTTGCATTTTATATGGCTGTACAGGCTTTTTTTTACATTTATTTGATTACTGGAGTGGTACATTTTTATATGGGTGTAAAGGACATTTTACATGTTTGTGTATTTGATTTCAGAGGGGGAGAAAAATTTATATCAGAACATTTTAAATGCACATGTATTTGATTTCTGGAAAATGCATTTTATTTGGGTGCACAGGACATTTTACATATACACGTAATTGTATTTGACTACTGGATGGAATGCATTGTATAATATTGGATTACTGGACATTTTATCTTATTACTGGAGGATCATTCCTATGTACACAGTGCTGTCATGAGTGAAAATGATGGTTGAAAAATACAGTTTCTCATAGTCATAGACTAAAGATCAATTTATCAAATGTTGGAAAAGTTTTTAATTCACCAAAGAGTGTAATCTTTAGGATCTTAAAACATGATCTAGAATTATAAACATATCTGAAAGAATTACCTTTCAAAATTGCTATCTATATTTTGTAAATTTAGAACATGCAATGCAAATTTACCAATTGAAGTGGGAAGATGGAATAGTATCCCTAGAAAAGAAAGAATTTGTAAATTTTGTTATAGAACCAGGTGATGAATTTCACTATTTATTTAGATGTACAAATGACAGTGTTAAACTTTATAGAAACATATAAAACATTTCAGATACCAAAGTATAAATCTTTAGGATGTCAAGAACACAGATACAAATCCGGTAAAAATGGACAAACACAGACCTCTGTAAATCAAGAGATGGGATCAGGTGCCATGAAGGAGTAAGCATCCCCTGTCGACCAGTCCGTCGTGAATCCACAGCCAAGTCCAAATGAAATACCCGAAGAACGAATCCTCGTCAGAATTGGTACAGACCTCTCAACAACCGCCAACACTCCAAATATTCCAAAACGTTACAAATATTCAATGTAAAAAATCAACAGGATCTTCTAAATCTTGTAAAATGAATAGGTATTATGATACAGGGAGTCTCATCTCCAAGTTAATAACATATAAAAAATCTCAGATACCAAAGTATAAATCAATAGAATGTCCAGGACATAAATACAAATCCGGTAAAAATGGACAAACACGGACCTCTGGAAACCAAGAGGTGGGATCAGTTGCCATGGAGGAGTAAGCATCGCCTGTGATAATAATATAATATTTGTGAAAATTAATAAACATTACGCATAACTGACACATACATTTTGGTTGTATAGAATTATATGTATCTTTTCTCTGCACCACAGGACTGTACACCAGTAGATATGAGAATAAAATGTTGTCATTGTCATTGTCAGAGGAATGAATCATTTTATACAAGTGATTCTGATGCAGAAAAAAAATAATTACAGGATATTTACATATACCCTCTTATCTCCAACTAGCTAGGGAGTATATTAGATTACTGGTGGCCAAGTACCATACACTGAACTCGCATTACATACAATACAACACACATACATATTTACACAGACACTTCATACATACACAATATACCTGCACATCAGTAAAGTTGTACATACAATACACCAACAAATCCAAACAATACATTCACATGTATAAATAGATAAATAAAATTTTTTTTTTTTTTTCAATTTGTAAATATAAAATTAAAATTAAAAATTAAAAAAATTAATAAGATAAATAAATAAATATTAACATTTTTTTCAATTTGTAATTATAAAATCCTTTAAAAAATCAACAATTATTTTGAAGTGATCAAATACATATGATCTATTTTTTTTACATTTCTAATTAGTCATGTACATTGATAACTCCCCAACCATCATATACATACAGTATAAGTAATGGTAAATATAATCGCACAAATGAAAGTCATGGGAGACAAAAATCTGTGGGAAAATTAGTCCAACTAATTTCCTAAATGGACTTTTTAATGGGATTTTTACCTTCGAAAATTAATATCTCTGCAGGTATCAACAGGTAAAACATAAAGTTTAGTATATGTATTATTGGTCATAAATCCCACCTGCTGCTCCAATGGAAATGGTAGCTAAAAGTCCGGACTTTGTCGTGTCCGGAGTTAAATGTCGCACTGTTATTTTTATTTTCGGTTAACACGGAAATTTACATCAATACCTCACCTTTTGCAATGGCTTTTTCTCCGCCAGGATGAAACAAAGCAGCATTTGAAAAGGGACCGAAACAAATCGGTAAATTAATGGCATGTCCAAGAATTGTCGTTTTCATGTTCAAAATGGATACATCCACCAGACATTTCGGAAGAAATCTGTACCTTAAAAATCAAAATGAAAATAAATACAGATATATAGATACAATTTTTAAGTCACATTTCGAGGAGTAATGTTCATAAATAAACGTTTCTGTATTCACTTAATGCGTATTTGCATGTACTTTCGTCGTATTTTAATGTTTTAGTTAATTATTCGTGGGAAACACTCATCACATTCATGTATTTATAAATTTTTAAACTAATATGATAGTGACGCGAAATCGTAAACGATGCTGCATGAAAATAAACACAAACTCTTGAATGATGGAAAGTACAACAGTAACGTCTGATCCAGTCCGATGATTGCTAATTTTTCGTCCGATTTCAAATTAAGCTCGGGCCTTAAAGTTCTCCATTTGCTGATTTTGTCCTAAGTGTTATAACCTTATGCTCCATCGAAATGTGTTGTTTCCTGCCCATTTTCCTTTTCACCAGGTATTTCTCAGAAGGCGCATTTGTTTTGGTCGCTATATTCGGTGTATGGTAACCGCAACGGACGTGAAATGTTTGGGTGTCGTGAAAATGGCGTGTTAATGGGAAGCGAAGCATAGTTCAAGTTAGATTTTTATTTTACAGACTGCAAAAACAGTCTCAGAGAAGGACAGTTGAAATATTGTTTTATAAGGAGGATTTATAATATCTAGTAGGTACATTAGACTCCTATGTAAATACCTAAATTAGATGATAGATCACAGGTCAATGATTTATTCTGTACATTAAGATTAATCTGTTATCATATCTGACACAAATATTCTAATAACAGTAAATTTTTCTCCCTGAAATATCAGTTCTGTCCGGTTTGAGTTTTTCTATTACATGTTAAATTACAAATCACCTACCTCAGATTGTGTCTTCTAACTCTAACCTTACAAATGGCGGATGAACGTGGGTTTGAAACGACGCATGTGTAGACATGGTAGTGATGATATCGTAATATCTATTTTTCTATAAGTCGACTCAGTCAGTAATAGTTAAGCTATGAATTGACCTACTCCAAGGTGGTGTCTTTTTCTACAAGTCGGCTCAGTGCGTAATTAAAACAATGAATTTTGGAAAGACGTTTTTGACGCATGGAATGGCATAACTCAAATTTAAAGGAAAATGATTTGACTTTTCTCTGTGAAGCAATTTGGTTCAATTACAAGTTGAAAATTAACAATAAAAGCTTTGTTTTTAAGTAATGGTATGATAAAAGTGTGAAACACGCTGCTGATTTTTATATTGAAAATGGAAGAATTAATTATCAATTTTAATGCTTTTAAAGACAAATTTTCTTCTTTACAAAAAATAGTGTTTGTAGTACATTAACACAATATAAAAATACAAAAAACATCTTTATGATATTCAAATTCAAGAACTAAACAGGCCAATAATACCTGCTCATATACAAATATTCTTGAAAAATAAAAAGGATGTAAAGATTCATATAATATTCTACTGAAACAAAATTCAGAAAATCCTACATAAGAGAGAAAACGGGAAACAAAAAAATGATTGGTTCAATACAGACTGAAAAAAAAACTATTTGATACCATTTAAACAAAAACAAATTGCATTTTACGATAGTTTCAGTATCGATTTAGCACCGGTTCCTTCCTTTAAATAATAACCTAATGAAAATTGGCATTGGAAAAAATAATATGTGTAATCTATGCAAGGTATTTGAAGAGACTATAGAATATTTGGGAGTTTTTTTCTGTGCGAAAAAGTGAGGAACTTTGGCGTAATTTATCTAATTTGATAACGAGAAAGACTAAGATTAATTTTGATTTAAAATCAGTTTTATTTGGTTATACAACTTGTAAAGTAAATGACCCAATTAACATTGTGATGATTCTTACTTAATATTATATATACTCTGTAAGTAGGAAAAGCTGTAGTCTAAATATAAATAATCTTGTAAGATATCTAACAAACAGATATTGTATAGAAAAATACATTTTCTCTATAAACTGTAAAGGTGACTTTTCGTCAAAAGTGGTCTCAGTGTAGAGCTTTTTTTTAAATCACAAGTTTCCCCAATATATGAATCCTTATGTGTAACTGTATGATTCTCTGTAACTGTATTTTTGTTTCATATACATTCTTCCGGAGCAGACACTCACAACAAGACAACCAACTTTGAAAGGTTTGTTCATTCCATTCTTTAAGGATTGTGTATGTGTTTTAAAAAGAGTTGTGATAGACAATTATTTATAAAAAACGGTGAGTTTTCAATAACAGTAAGTCGCGCTGTCCATGTCCTATTGACGTTTTTCCGTAGTAATTATGGAGTGCACAATAACATGCTAATCAGGCCTAACGTCTATCGTCGGACTAGTTATGAATCTCTAAGGGTCTGCCGATGAATTGTTGAAATGCCCATATTATGAAATATATGCATGTTGCCATTATACAAAGAAAAAGTGCTTACCCAGGGAATGCATTTTTACCAATTGGGGTCACTGTACATTGTACTTGTGTGTTAGATTAAAAAGAGAGTCCTGTTGTTATTAAAAGAGCTGTATAAAAATTTGGAGTGGTGCATCTTTAAAAAAAACGAGGTTATCATTTAATATGATAAAGTGGTAAAATCACCTAAGTGGGAAATTGAACTAAAAATAGATTATAGTTTAAAAAGTAAAAAATAAAATTTCTATACAGATACTATTATATTAAGGATTCATGTTGTATGTTGCTCATCTTTTTTAATTAATTTATTTATTTCTATACAGCAATTGTAACTTATTGAGGTTTATAAATTTATAGCATACTGTAAGACCTGAGTTTTTATCACCGACCAATAATATTATACCACTTAGGGGGGGTGTGGTAATATGTAGTACAAGTTCTTTTGATCTTTAATGTACAATTAGTGGAGTGCAATACAGCAATTGTGCATCATTGAATAATTTCCTTTGTGGCTAATTTCACTTATATCAGATGAGTTTTTCCAGTGTTTACAAGTTTGGATGAATTTAGATCGCAGTTTATAGCTAACATTATTTTTTACAAAATGTTCTCTCAATTTTGTACTCAACATAACTTTTTTGTAGTCAGTTAATGACAAAATTAGTCTTTGGCCACAGAGCCAGTGCTGACCACATTTCATTTCACAATTCATAAATATCATTTTAGTTTTTTTTTTACAACTTCTGAAAAAGTCCATGTTTTGACTTTTAGTATGTTGTAATTTTGAATTACAATTCTGAAACAAGTCCCTAGTTTGTGGTTTTAACAGGAATCAAGTTGAATTTTTTTGCAAGATAAAAGCCATTTTTTGCCCAAAATATTCACATTTAGGGGATTTCAGGGTTGGTGCCCTGATGTCAGCGCATTTACATAAAGACAAATAATTACATTTAAAGTATACGTTTCAAATAAAAATATAAAATGTTTTATCTGTTTTATAATATTTCTGCTGATATTGGCAATGGGGTATTACCTTATAGAAATTGTGAAAATACATTTGTCTGCAGAAGTTTAACATATGTATACAGGATTTACAAATTTTAAAAAAGTATACAAGAAATATATATTTCTTTAATTGATCCAAATATAATTTCACTTGATTTATTTTGTTGAAGAAAGTAGGCAGAATACATCTGGAAACAATTTCTCAGTACACTTACAGACTTGCCAACCTTAAAAAATTTTCATGGGGGAGATTTTTCAAACTCATGGGGGATACTCTAAATTTTAATAAGAATCAATAGGAAAATTTTAATTTTTCATGGGGAGATATGTATTTTCTTGAAGAAATTGTAAACAGTTTACATAAAAAATAGGGAGTCTCCCTATTTATGGGGGAAACTTGGCAAGTATGTACTTACACTACTGCAAATCTAACAGGAAGATTAAAGAATTATTTACCCTTTCACAATAATGCATTGGATAAACCAAAATGAAATGTAAGTATATTTCATAATTAATTTATCTACATGATAATTTAAAATTAGTGAAATCAGAATTAAGAAAATGATAGAAAATAATTTTGTTCGGTCCGCATGTTTTATTGCTTATGTCCAATTTCAATGAAATTTAAAATAATAATATTAAAATTCTTTCTGTCCAAAATCTGAAAATGAAATCTAAAAGAACTACAAATCAAATTTGTATCGCCTTATTTTCCTTGACGGAACACCTTTTTTATTCACAAGGCCTAATAGGGGTTATCTCAATAATTACAGAAAAAGAAAAAGAAACACATTAATAGAACAAAATAAAATGTGTAACTTTTATTCCAACCTGCCTTTTATTAGACATGGATTTTTTTTAATGTGATACAAATTATTTTATGGTCGATACGGGGATCTTGTTAAACATTATGAAGTCTCCCTCTCAGAGATATTAGATAGTATTCTGCAGCCCTTTTCACAAAAAATCTTAAGATTATTCTTAAGATAAAATCTTACGAGTATCGTAAGATAAATCTTAAGTCATTTTCATAAAAGCTATCGTAAGATTTAATTTTCTCTTAAGATTTAATCGTAAGAGAAAATCTTAAGTTTTTCTCTTACGATTAAAGTAAGCATAGCAACGACGTTTCACTTTCGATTCGCATGCGCATACAATTTTTCCGGTAAGGCGTCACATGTATAATCCAGAAAAAAAAATTTTGGTGTAAATGAAATTCAATCAAGTTTGAATAATGATTAAATAAAGTTTCACAAAGCTCTACTTATTTTTTACTCCAGCCTTTTGAAATTACACAATATTAGCGTATTTGTTTGTGTTTTACATGTATTATGTTATCTAGATATATACGGCATCAGTCAATTATATGTTTATAGGCTATGTGTTTGTGTATTAACATTTTAAATTCTATTTCGTAATTTAAATGTGTGTGTTGAGTAGGCTTCTCGTTTGCGTTTTAGATATTCATACTGCCAGGTGTTCACTTTTTAAATTCCATAAATTTTAAATTTATCATTGAACTATTTACCCAATTTAAGATTGTTTATAATATAAACAGTACTTCCTTCGTGAAATACCTAGTAGTAAATTATTTATACGATATCGTGTGTTTATATTTTTAGATCTAATTGTATTTCATAAAAATTTGGTTTTTTACATTTATTTTACATATCCATTTAGATACACGATTATACTAAATTGTAATAGAATACAAGCCTTAGTGAGGATGTTTTAGGTTTAAAATTTTTGAATAAATTGTGAAGCAATATTTCATTTGAGACTATGGGTCACGCACCTTTGAAAAAAATAAAGCTGGAAATTCGTAAGCTTCCAGACTCGATCTAACGACAAGTTCGGTGTCCCATTGTTAATCTCAAAGGGATTATTTTCACAGCAAACGGTCCTATAGGGTATCTTTCCCTGGAGATGGTGTAGTTTTACAAGTTTTGAAGTTTTTAGACACTAAATTATGACCTGTTTGTCCTTCAAAGTATCACATCGCATAGCGGATATAGAAAATTTGTAAAAGTGGTGCCGATGGTGACATGGGATTATTACTTTTTAAAAAATGTCGTGTACAACTTTTATATCATGTATATCTCACCAGAGCTAAACCGAGAATTTAAAGGGGGCATAAGTCTTGATATTGTTGCTGAACGGAGCGAGTCGGGAAAATTCTGTGTTTTTTTTTCAGGAATCTAGAGAAATTGAAGGTTTTACACCTATTTTGTCAACTATAGGGATCGCATTTCGTAAGGGGATCGGGGTTTACGCTTCCAGAAAAAAAAGAAATTTAAAGTCCATAGACGCCTTTTTCTACATTCAGACGCGACAATATGGCCTTTGCCTGATAATCCGCTAATAAATCAAATTGATTATCGTTCTCAAAAGAAGATAACTGATTCAGCAAAAAAGTGCAATGTTAAATGTATATTAAAATTGGAGCAGAAATTCGACTAAGTAGTCTCAAGGATTTTTTTATTTTTAACTAAGCTTTGAGAGCCCTACCGTCCCTCTAAATCCGCCGATGCAATTTAAATATTTCCTGGTAATGATGATGATAGATCTAGTAAACTCGACTTCATTTGAAACACCCCTTATCAGCTTGGATCGACCTGTTACATGACGTCAGAGTGCGTGGCTTTAAGAACGCTAGGATTTGGTACAGATGTAAACAATAGTGGCAGGGCTAGCAAATTTTAATTTTCTTGACTAAATCTATCATTGTAGATCTATTAAAGGATTACAAAAGGTATGCATATGTTATCATATCATGACAACGATATAGGCCTAGATTTCTATTCTAGATCTAAACCATTTCTATTTTTCTGATTCACGGATTATGTGACGAGGACAGTACAATATGGTAGCCTAGATCTTTTGTAGTTTCAACACAAAGTAATCGATCTAGTCGTAGATTTATTAACCTACTAAATACAAAATGCCCCTCAGGATATGGGGAGGAATTGCATGATATTTTCTGTGTGCCTTTCAATTAAATCTCTTATTGTGTCTGCTAAGTTCACGATGCAGTGCCTCGGAAAAACCTAACGGGCTGGTCAATATTTAGTGACTCGTCGATCTATCTATACTCACATTTTATTGTCAAAAAATACGTTCTCTGCGAATAGCTATTCTGTTAATCATATCAAACAACATATCAGATCATCTTCTTTTTTCTATGGAGACACTTACGATTATATTGATAAAATCTTAAGAGTAAAAATTTCTCTTAAGTGTGGGTGATAGCTCTCTGAAAGTTACGACAAATTTTTATCTTAAGATTCACTTAAGATTTTTCATGAAAACCATAACAATCTTAATTTTACTCTTAAGAGTAAAAGTTATCTTAAGATTTTTTGTGAAAAGGGCTGCTGGATCACGGCCACAGACACCGTTTCACCAATCATGCTTTTCACCGAACTTGACCTCATCATTAAACTTGACATTTTTACCGAATTTGACCCGTTCATCGAACTAGAAAGGCTTCCACGGAACATTTGCGACGGGTGTAGCATGCCAGCAGAAGACGCTAATTCCTTCCGGACACCTGGTTTTATCCCGTTTGGGATTCGTATTTGTTCTTCATGTTGAGACCATTTGCACATCTAATTCGTCGTGTTATAATGGACTTGAGTTTTGATAATTGACTGAAACTTCTTCAATTTTACTTCTTCTACCTTTGGTGTACATAGATTCTGTGTAATTAGCTTTTTTGTGGTTGTAATTGTCTTTGTCTCTTTATCTGTCACTTTGGCAATGTGCCAATGTACATTTGTTTTGTAGTTAATCCTGTATTTTATTTTTTGTGAAATGAAAAAGATAATAATTTGGTAACACGTTTCATTATTAACTTTTTAGTGGAAATTTGTACATAGGCGAGTTTTATGACGAAAGAAAAAGTCCTAAATTCTGAGTCAAATCGCTTACGTTTTTAAAAAACTTAAAATAAGTAATTTTCGATCGCTTATTAAATATTAAATGTAGCCAGTAGCAACAGAATATACCTTTTGTGATACAGAATTAGGAAGTTTTAGGAAGATTTGTTATTAATTTTGACTACTGTGATGTTGAGAACTTTTTAAGAAAGTGAATTCTTTGATAATTTGATTGAATCAATGTATATGATGACCACAGCTTATTTTGGGTACATTATGTACATTTGAAAGATTTTAGACTGAAGAAGTTGGAAATTCCATTGAATACATATAGAAACAATTGAACTTTCACACTTACATGTTTATGGTTTCTGATCAGAACGATTGAAATAACTTATTTAAATGTTTATAGTGGCACAGAACAAACGTGTGAAGTATGTCGAAAATAAATATTGATATCAACAAAGTTCATTTACTCTATCTGGACATTTAGCCGACTAATATACAGTTCACAAGCATGTAATTAATCAGTTTAAACACGAGAATATTAAACATAAGTCCAAATTCCCCATGAGAAAATCGAAAAATTATAAACAAACAGGAGCTTAAGACCACCTGTTATGATATGAATGGCCTCACTTCCGAAATAACGGATCAAAGACAAGTCAGACCAAGGTCAACTCGGAAATATACATTCGAACATTCGGCTCGGTATACGGGACCACTTGCATCCATTTCGAAAAATGTAATAGCAATGTTTCAGGAAAAACAGCTGCTTTGTTTACAACATGGGCGCAGACATTTTGGACACCCAAAGTTGTGCGGAGGTTAAAATGAGCCCAGCGATCTGATTGGTCATAAAATGAAAAAAATAGTTTTGCCATTAATAAGTGAAATAAAGGTGATCAAAAAGATACATGAATATTGGTAGTACTTTGGAAATTATAGTGTTGACGGTTGAAAATTGAAAGGGAGGGGTCATATGAGAATAGATATTTTCCTTTGGTGCGGAATACTACGAGTTGTAAACAAGTGAAAATTTGAAGTAAAAATGCAACGGCAACCTATACTTTTGATTGCATATTTTGTTATCACAAATATTGATCTTTCAGCACAGGGTACTCATTTGACCCAGATTTAATTAAAATGGGAGTGACAGTGACCTGAAGTTTTGTAAATTAGTATCGAGGCCTATGGGAAAATATTTGGCGGTGTCTGTCCTATAGAGAAATGCACATTTGACACATGTAGGCAGGATGAAGCCATAAAATAAGTCATTTTTCTCATTCACCTAAGTACCAATTCATTCCCTTTTACTCATACTTTTAAACAGATTTGAGGGTCTCTATGAAATGGAGCACCTGTTGGGGGTCCACAAGGTGCAAATTTAATATGTGTGCTGCCTCTACACACATTATTATGCATTTGATGCATATTGAGATCTCTTAATTTTATCTGTATGTTTTATATTACTCCTAGAACCAATATTTTATCATTTATTGGTCAAAATTTCATCTGTACTTGGAAAATTCAAGCATACCCCCTCTCCTAAAACCATGCACATGTTCTTATATAAAAAATCATATAGTTATGGTTATGCATAGTGACTAATTTTAGTAAAATATTTTGGAAATGATGTTTCAGATACTTTAAGGCCAAAATAGACTTGTCTAAACAATAGAAAAGAACATACCATCTAGATACTTAGGGTTGGAACGGTTAAGAGCAACCTCATATTCAGACCATGAAGTTCCAATCTATTAAGCAATATTTAATAAGTACATATTTATTGACCAACTCAGCAATATTGAAACTTTTAGTCTGTCAGGTAAGTCTGTCGGGTAGGAACACTTTTAGTCTGTCTAACACTTTTTGTCTTTCGTGACCAACAGGTAGGACCACTAGTCTTTAGGACCACTTTTAGTCTGTCAGGTAGGAACACTTTTAGTCTGTCAGGTAGGAACACTTTTAGTCTGTCAGGTAGGAACACTTTTAGTCTGTCAGGTAGGAACACTTTTAGTCTGTCAGGTAGGAACACTTTAAGTCTGTCGGGTAGGACCACTTTTAGTCTGTCAGGTAGGACCACTTTTAGTCTGTCAGGTAGGAACAATTTTAGTCTGTCAGGTAGGAACACTTTTAGTCTGTCGGGTAGGAACACTTTTAGTCTGTCAGGTAGGACCACTTTTAGTCTGTCGGGTAGGAACACTTTTAGTCTGTCGGGTAGGAACACTTTTAGTCTGTCGGGTAGGACCACTTTTAGTCTGTCGGGTAGGAACACTTTTAGTCTGTCAGGTAGGACCACTTTTAGTCTGTCAGATAGGAACACTTTTAGTCTGTCAGGTAGGTCGGGTAGGAACACTTTTAGTCTCTGTCTTTTAGGTAGGTAGGACACTTTTAGTCTGTCAGGTAGGAACACTTTTAGTCTGTCGGGTAGGACCACTTTTAGTCTGTCAGGTAGGAACACTTTTAGTCTGTGAGGTAGGTGGTAATAATTGTGAGGTTCCATAACATGTATTAAAAGAAATATTTGCTTGAATATGTTGTCCTCAAATGATTTACGAATTTGAATACCTTATAAGTGGAAGGTATAATTTTAGCGATTTCGTCACTAAACAAAGATAACTCTTACCAAAGATGAGGAATGAATCGATCATAATGCCAAGATTGAATCAAAGATTACGGTATTTATGAAAACACTCGTTGGATGTGGTTAGTGTTAACTTTTCAGATTTTATACATTATGTGGAGTCACTAAGGATCACATTAATGTAATGAACTAGAATTTAATTAAAGTTATTTTCTTGTTTTGACAAGGAAAGTTGAATGGAAGACGTGTAATGTTTCTAAACGACATTGTGCATTATCGAACATAAACATTAAAACAAATTGTTTCGCATGTCTGAAATTGCATTAGAAACTGAAAAATTCAGATAGGTTTACTTTATTGTTTATAACTGTACATCCGTTTTGCATATTTTAACACCTCTCGTAAATATTGATCATATAGCTTGTATTCAGTATCCAAACAAATAGAACTATTCTATGTTTCTACTAGAAGTGGTGCCTTCGTTGTCGAGTGGTTAGAGCACCGTCCTTTGAATTATGAAGTTTCTCATTTCTGGCCAGCGGAGGTTTAAGTCCCGCTGAAACCGAAGTTGATTTTTGTGAGAAAGTTTGCCAGCTTACTTGCGGAAGGCCGGTGGTTCCTTCCCGAGTACATTGTAACCGGGACCTTGCCGCCATTAAAAATTAGTTGCCACCATATAACTGAAAAATTGTTCCGTGTGGCATAAAACAAAAATCAAAATAAATCGAATCAGGTCTACTAGAAGCGTATAAAATATGCAATACTATAATTTAAGGGTTACCTTAAACAAGCTTTTTCGTTGTCTGATATAGTTACACCGTCGCCCGCTTTACCTTCTAAAAATTCAAATATATCTTTAGGAAGTCCAGAAAAAGCCTTTTCCTTGAAATCATTTACACACACTAACTGTTTCTCGGACGACATCTCGAAGTAAAGCTGTACAATTCTTGTTTACAGATAATATGCAGATATAGAGACAGGAAGATACATCATACATGGTTACGCATGCATATCAAAATTACATCGGAGTGCTATACCTAGGAACGAATTCAACACAGAATGTAATACCAAGTTATAAAGGTATGGTAATTGCTCGGTAGTAATACCTTTGGTATTTAAAGCGATATGAGCTGTAGTAGGTGAAAAATTATACATGCACATTTTATATATCATTTTATCTCATATATATCCCAAAGAGACCATCCGGTGGTTATAATTACAAATGCAGTGTACAATTGCAACAATCTTGCCAAACGTAACCCGTAATATTAGTTATTGTTTGTCCGTCATTACGTTAAGCATTGCAAATTAACTTTAGGTAAATTTTTACGAATATTACCGAGTGTCCAATAAGCACATGCTATTTGCAGTTAATATTCTATTCTTATTAACCTTGGGGTTTATATCATCATTTCACCTAAATCAGGCAAAGTTAAAACATTTGTCTCTGAAATTGACCTCGTGCAAGGTATATCGGGTGATCTCGACCCATTTTTAACTCGTCCCATCGCATTCTCAGCTTTATTATTCTTGACCCATGATCATGAACTGCCCAACTCCACTGGACATGGCGGCACCATTATAAAACATCACAGTTATATTGTTTTGATTTTGTCAATGTCCTTGGGGTAACATTAAAGATAGGAAATAAATTCGTGACATATATCCATGCGGATTTTCTTCAGTTATTTAAAATATCGTTGAAAGCATATATTTTACATAATACATGCACAACGTCCTGTATTATAAAATGTAAAACACATAAAATCGGCCGACATTAACATAGTCCGAGCGCGTAAAGGAAGGAGATCCCCTGCCCGAATTACGAAGTACATTTGATATGGCGAAAGAGTTTATCTAAAAGGTCATTGCATGTACAGGTCTGATTTTTTTAATACGGGAAAACTTCAATTCTAATTAAAACAAATAACTTCAAAAAGACCTCGTGCAAGGTATATCGGTTTGTAATGTATTTCGAACCATTTTATCATATTCTCGACTATATGTCAGGGGACAAAAAATCATTGTGACATTCTCAGCTTGGATTATTCTTGATTATGAACCGTACAATGAAAGTGAACAAAACAGCAGAGCAATAACGTATATGGGTACTGCCCATCTCAGAGCAAAAAGGTGTGACCCCGGGGATGGCCTTTCAAAGTTAAAGATACGATCTGGTTTGACATTATTATTAGATGTAAATATCATAAACAAAGTAGGAAAATAATCATATATCACTAACAAAATACCAATAGTTTTATAAATGAGTCCAACACACGTGCTCGACATGATCGTTTATGTCAAAAAGATATTATCACAACGGGTGTGTGTTATGTGCGATGAGTTTGTGTCGTTGATGTTAAATGTTGTCGCTGGAGCGTATCCGCTGTTGTGCCGTAACGAGCGCGGGTGAGGGAATGTTGGCGAGAGAGAAGAGACGATGAGTGTGGCGCTGTGGGCCGTTAAAGTAATGTGGCGCTGTGGCCGTAAAGTAGATTTAATGCCGTATTCCCTATGGTACCAACAACTTGTATAAGTTGATCCGAATTTATTGTAAGCCGCAACGATGAACAATAAATTCTTATAATAAATATATTGTAAAAAGTCGAAATAGTGGTAAAATAGTAAGTCCAAAATATGCATCACTGACCATTTTCGTTCTCCAAACAAAGTATCGTCCGAGTCGGTGCTATCAGTATATGTCGATTTCCGAACTAACGAGCATTTTTACATTGGTATAAGACAATTTGGACAACATGTGTTCAACAACAATAATTATCAAGTAAATACAAAAATGGACTCTAAAGTGGATGTATGAAAGTTAATTAAACACAATAACATATTTACGGAAGTGCCTAACGCTTTAACTGTGTCCATTTGTTGTAATTAAATCTAATTGTTACTACAATCACAATGTCTGCAAGTGAAAAGTATAATCCTAAACAAGATTTGATGTAATTAAATCCATTGTAGAGTCCCCTGCGCACGAAATAATTAGTGTAAACAATCTGTCCATCTTCATGAAAGTTTTTTTTGTAGAAAATAAACACAATTTTGAAAGAGATTCAAATAAAATCCGAATTAAAATAATTTCCCTCCGGTCCTCGTGTTTTGAATGTGTTAGCGATAAAAATTTCTGTCGCGTCGGTTGTTTTGTCTCTGCTGTCGGTAATCTTGACAAAGGTCGTCGCTGGTCTTAATGTTTAAGATCCCTGATTCCTACTTCTAGTGTGTCAAACTTCAATTTTTGAATTTCTATCGCGTACACTGTCAAAAGTTCAAGTAAACTATAGAGCGTAATCATGGGATTTTGTTGTTGTTTCCAGATCCGCTTGAAGTTTGAAGATGTTTTATTCTGTAATGATATCCTTTGTTTCAGCTTCAAATTGATTTGATAAATATTCGCGCAATTTGTTTGTGACGTTTCAAGCTGAACTGGTAGAGCACAATTCACTTATGTCAAGTATTGAAGTCAGAGTTTGAATTTCAATAGCATAAGAATTTGCTTGGTCCTAGATAATTCCATTTTGATAGGAATGGTCCATAAAATTTGATGAGAGCCGTGTATTTGTGTTGTAAAATGGAAGTTCGCGTAAAGTCTGCTTTAAATAATGTATTCTGTTTCTATCACGGTCCTGGTTTGATTTACTTTCACATCTGAATCACATTTTGCAAGGTTGACACTTGTAAACACGTTTTGTTGAAAATACGTTTGATCACCATTAGTCCTTGGTTGTGAATACGCGTTAGTCCTTGGTTGTGAATATGTCCAAAGTACAGTCATCGTTGGGTTGTTGCGTTGTGGAAACTCGCAATTGGTAATCAAGTCACTACAAAATATATGCAATGACCCCGTGTTGTTTTACACCTTAGGATTCAACCATTTATCACAACGGGTGTTCGTGTCGTAATCCGATGAGTTGTGTCGTTGATGTTATCTCGCTGGAGAGTAATCAAAAAGGGTGAGGGGAATGAGAGAGAAGAGACGATGAGTGTGGCGCGGTGGGCCGTAAAGTAATGTGGCGCTGTGGGCCGTAAAGTAGATAAAATGCCGTATACCCTATGGTCTACCAAAATACAACTCCAGGTTGTATAAGTTGACCGAATTTATTGTTAACGATGAACAATATAATATCACAACATAAATAATATAATTGTAAAAAGGAAATAGTAAATGGTAAAAATAGTAAGTCCAAAATATAATCACTTGGACACTGACCAATACGTGGTCTCCAAACAAAGTATCGTCCGAGTTGCTATCAAATGAGTCTGACCGAAACCACTAACGAGTTGCTTTTACGGTATTTAAGACAATTTGATCGTTTATGTCAAAAAGATTGACATCAACAGGTGTTACAATATTTATCAAGTATACACAAATGACTCTAAAGCACAAAGAAATGAAATTGAGTTAAAATACTGGTATACATATTTAATGACCTGAAGTGCGAAACGCTTTAATCTGTGTCCATTTGTTGTAAATAAAATCTAATTGTTACTGTCACAATGTTGCAAGGTGAAAATCAATCCTAAACAAGCTGTCCATTTGATGTAATTAAATCATTGTATTACTAGAGTCTCTGCTGAAATAATTAGTGTAAACAATCTGTCAATCTTCATGAAAGTTTTTTGTAGAAAATAAACACAATTTTGAATTTAAAAGTCTCTGATTCAAATAAAATGTCCGAATTTAACTTGGTGATAATTTATCATCAGTTGTACTTTTATATATATTTGCGAAAGAAAAAAAATGGTATCATACAAGGCGAAATTATAAATCTAAATGTTTTGGAAAATCAGTCTAAGAGTATCCATCTCATTTATATCTCTCTCTCTCTCTCTCTCTCTCTCTCTCTCTCTCTCTCTCTCTCTATATATATATATATATATATATATATATCCTGTATGTGTTGTCACTTATGTAAACTTCCTTTATATATTTATTTTCATCTCTTTTCATTTAACATCGTTAAATGTAACTTATGAAACTCAATCAATATGTAATTATACACTGTTCTATAAGTACATATAATTGATTTTTTGTTCCTTAAAAATAAATTTCAAATGTTATTTGATATTTATATTTAAGGTTCAAACTACACATGAGGAGATAACTCTTGAAGCACTGTTACAACCTGAATTGTAATAAATTTATTACAATTCTAGTTGCGATGCCAAAATGTTATTAGAATTTGGTAGCCAACCTGAATTGTAATAAAGTAAGTCAAGATGAGAAGAACTGTATACCCCGAGGTTTTGATAGTTATTTCATCTTCATATATAGAATCTGGATCATGTTACCTCATACTATCGTCAATAATAAAGTATACAAGTACATACAGAATTCAATTATATTACGGTGTATATCTCGTCATATATACTTTAAATGTTAATCATTTAAATCCTTTGAATGGTCTCTGTATAGGTATATGTTACAGTGATTTCATACACAATGGCGTACGAAGCAAATCAAATGGGGGTGCAATACTTTTTCATATATGAAAATGTTTTTGCCGTTAAGTATGCCTTTTGATTATACAATAATTATTTACAACAGTGGCGGATCTAGAACAATTTTAAAAGGTGGATGCTTTTTTAGGCTGGTGATATAAAATTATACTTATTTTGATGCAATTCATATATCACCAACTCAGACTGAGTTTTTAAAGTATAAGTGGGTGAAAATTTTCTGATTTTTAAAAATTTTTCTACCTTTTTATAGACAAAAATAAAGGTTTTAACCTATTTTATGAACTTAAGGGGTACGCTATCCCTGCTCACAACGCAAAATTTCAAGTGTTGGATTAATTGTGAGGCAATATTCAGGGGTTTTACGCATCTAATAAAAACATTAAGTTTTAAATTTGGAAGCCCATAGAACCATTTTCTGCATCCGGACGAGCGGATCTAGTAGGCCTGTTCCGCTCGTAAATCACATTGATTACCCTCCTCAAAAGAAGGTTGGGTTAGCAAAAATGTTATTTAAAATTGGGGAAGAATTTCGTTCTAGTATCCTTCAGACATTTATTTTGACCTCTTAAAAATATTTCGTAGATAGATTAATTAGGAAGCCAGATAAGGCATTCTCTAGCTTTCAGACACAAAATTGTTGTTACCCAGTGGCCCAGCTGGGTATGTTTCCCAGAAATGTTCAATTTTAAAGCCCAGAGAGTAAATTATGATATTGCAACTCATTTTTCCCGGCCAAGTATTTCATTAAATTGGCAGACTTATCTGGGGCGGCACAAAGTTTTTTTGGTTTTTGTTTTGTTTTGCTTTTTTTTCAATTTATGTCGGAGGGGTTAGACAAAACGCCATACACGTGCAAATGGTGCGTTCATTATATGTAAAAAAGATGTATAACATTGATGATTAAAATTTTCAGATCTTTAGCTGATAGTAACACAAGCCGAAAAATCGTATATATTTTGGTCCAATGTATATTTTAATTACAAATAAATTTATATTCATACATGCCAAAAAATTTCTTTACCGATATGTAGGGCAAACCAAATTCATAAAATCCAAAATATACAGACAAAGCCAGTGTGGATCCAGGATTTCAAATTAGAGGGAAGGAAGAGTATATGTTTTCCCTCATTTTTTCTGGATTTCAGATATGATGGTAATAGGCCTATATAAAAATATATATTGAAAATTAAAATTTCTGCTTGAAATTATTGTGTTGTATATATCGTGTATGAAATTACTTTTTACACAGATAATTCACAAACTGTACCTATAAAGGGACCATGCAAAGGGTTAAAACTGTGTTATTATCCATGATTGACATATAAAGTTAGTGATGGGTAGCATTCTGTATGTACGTGTATACTTTATTGACGACTGTATGAGGTAACACGATCCAAATTCTGTATTTGAACTTCAGGAAAAATGACCCTTCCCATCTTGACTTATGTAGTATGTTTATAATATTTATAACCACTAGGTCGTTGCCACTGCTAGTGGACCGTTTGAGTCCCCGAGGGTATACATAAACCTAGTACCTGGTATTTCGGTACCAGCTGTTCATCTTATACTGAAGTAATATTTGGCACTGTTAACATCATTTAAATTCAAATTTTTTTTCTAAAGCTAAGATAGTCATTTTTACAGTGGTTACTCTTAGACGGATTTCGGCTATAGTTTTAGAGATATTATTTGACCTTGTCTAATACCACTTTCTCTTTAGAAAATACACATTACTTTTAAATTGGAGCTCAACTGATGAAGTCTAATTGACAGAAACCAGTTTGTAACAAATTTACAACCAGAGTTTATTATAATTTAGGTTGGCTACCCAATTGTAAAATCTTAATTTGCATCGCAACCAGTTTGTAACAAATTTATTACAATTCATGCTTAGAATTCAACAAGAACTGCTTGAATTTATTGTTTTATATACTGTGTATAAAATTACTTATTACAAAGATAATTCAAAAGCTGTACCTATGGAGAGTCCATCTAAACTGTTTAAACAAAGTTATTATCCATGATTGACATATAAAGTATACATGACTAGATATACACCGTAACATGATAGGTTGAATTCTGTATGTACTTGTATACTTTATTGATGACTTTATGACGTAACACGATCCAGGGCCCGAATTCACCAATTTACTCAGTACTCAAGCTCAACTTTAATTCATTATTTTGACTATATAGTCGTTCGCAATATTTTGAATTTAAGTCAATAGGAAATATTATTATTTTAAGTCATCATTACCATATAATGTTTTGGAGCCGACCTGGCTCAGTCGGTAGCGCGCTCGACTCTTGATCGAGAGGTCGTGAGTTCGAGTCCAGTCGGCGGCACGTTGGTGTCCTTCGGATTGAGACAGTAAAAACCGAGGTCCCGTATCGCAGTAGGTGTCGGCACGTTAAAGAACCCACACTGCTCAATGACCAAAATTTGAAGCCCTTCACCGGCATTTGGTGACATCTCAATATGAGTGAAAGATTCTTGAGTGGGACGTTAAACAACAATAACAAACAAACAAAACATATAATGATTTCAAAAAATAATAAATATGTTGAATACGGTACTCAAAATTTGAGTATGTACTCAAATAATTAAGTAATATTTCTGAATACTTCTTCAAATGAGTAATTACTTTCACTATTATTTTACAATTCTAGCACAATTGATATAGTGGATAGTGCATATTGCCTGTGAAATATTTGAATTTTATCAATATTAAAACTATGTATTCCTTAATAATATTCTGTCATTTCTATTAAGCAGTAGTGTATTATATGTTAACCGTTTCTAATGGTTTGTGTACTGTTTATTGACTGTTACTAATAGATTGTTATTGGTAAATTTCTGATGAAATATTTGCAAAAGAGATCAATGACGCAGATTTGGAAATGGACATTATGCAAATTTTACTAAATAGAACTAAACTCTAAGGACATAAACACTATTCATAGGACATCGAAACCGTTCGTTGCTATAAACACTTGCTGATACGATTGATGGACAAGGTTTTATGGGTCTCGTCCTAACAATGTGGAAAGTTCTAGAACGATGACCGGGATGGACTTTTGCTGTTTTCGAAACCGTTCGTTACTATAAACACTTGTTGATAAAATTAGTGGACAACAGTGTAGAATGTTCTCGAACAAGTGACCCGTGGAATTATACAATCCTCTCGTACTAATTCTTGAACTTCATCATAAAAAACGGGAAGCACAGAGAGCGAGAGAGCGCGCAGATTGGTAACATCTGGAGTGGACCGAAGTACCTGAAGAAAGACTAGATGAGTGTTTTCGTATTTGAAATTTGACTGAAAATATTGACTCTGAAATCTCAACGTGAAGTTTAATTTACTGGAAGCTTTTGTTGTAACTATTTCTATGATAAAGAAAACTATACGATCTACTGTGATCCTATATGCTTTTAACAATATAAAGCTAGATTTCTAAACATTATACGCATTAGATATTCTGACCCCAAAGGTCGGATATCGGGGGGACATATCAATGTCTGTCTGACTGTTTCTTTAAACGTTAAGAAAATGTTATTTCTTGTTGTATCAACAAGATCATGGCGGCTATTGGGGCCGACCGTGCTCTCGGTGGGTGGGGGAGGGGGCTTACGTCGCTCTAGAGGCTGATTCTCGTCTTGGATGCTGACATTGTGATTCTTAAGTAATAAATCATTAAAAATGTCTTATTATAGGGACGAAGTATACTTTTTTATTTGTGTTGTTTTATTTTTGTTTTTATAATTTACAAAACCCTCCCTACCGTCATTTTAACAAACAGATAAATATATGGATGGATGTTCTCTGATCAAAGTCTATGTAGGATGTAACACCACAATAAAAACATACACACACAATCTCTCAATAAGCCCCGGATATACGTAAGAGTTGTCTTTTTTTAAATATGTTTTCAAACATCATTAGTCAGTAGAATGTTATACAGTGTCAGTACGTCTAGTTCAAAACTTCGATTCTTTCGGCTGAATGTCACTGATAACAATAGCGTATACCTTATATTGAATATCGAACATTTGCATTGTAGTTGTATCTTGCAACTGTTCGTGAACAAAATGTTCGGCTCGTCATTCTGAACAATACACACATTAAATGTGATTTTTTTTTAAAAAGAACTTCATCACATTTATTAACGTATTGTCTATTTTAAATATATCTAATGACTAAAAAAACGATTCATTGTTTTGAACGTTGCATCAAAGTGGGACACACCGGAGAAAAACTGCTATAGTATTGTTTCGGTTTATATTATAGAACGCAGATGTGCCAATTATACTGATAGTGGGATTGTTGTATGTAGTTTTACTGAAACTTGAAGTCAGTAATCGACAAAAGTGGTGACTTGTAAAATGACAAAAATATAGTCACGAGCAGGACCAAGGTACTTTAGATAAACGTCATTTTTTAGTTTGGGGGGTGTTTTTTTTTTCTTGTAAACACAGCTGATTGCCCCTATAAGATGTATTTCAAAGCTAACTCAGACAAATTCAGCCAACAGAAAGAGAAATACTTCTCATTCAGTGAGGTACAATATCACAAGGGTTATCTCTCTTGGAACACAAAAAACCGCAGTTTACTTACTCAACCATTTACAGATGTCACCGTTAGTTTGTTAAATGTGTTGAACGTAAAACTAACACTGATATATATCAAAATTGTGTTCTTTCAGATGAAATAATGTCGGATAAAATTTAATAAGTATCTGTGAGATTTTCTACTCTTACGTAGAGCCGGTGTCGAGCATAACACCCCCCCCCCCCCCCAAAAAAAAAAAAAACGGGCCCAGGTTTTACTTTTCCCCATTGGGGAATGCGCCCAGTGTATAATTTCTCCAACAAACAAAGTCAGTACAGAGTTTTCTCCTGGGGGAGGGAAACCGCCCTGGGATAGAATTCCCCTTGTCTTGTCTCCGGATTTCAAAATAGAAAAAAAAAGATGTGATTTTAAAAATTGTTTTACATAATGCAGTCTAAATATATGACATTCTATAACGTTTGAAAAAGAAAATTATTTATTTTAGAAATGATATGTATCCACTGAAATAACATATTTTCATAGCAAGTCAACCAAATGGAGTAAAGTTATTGGCTCCAAATCTGAAAATTTAATAGATATAATGTACGGTACACAAACAGAAGTACACCAATGATTATATATTTTTTCGTTTAAGTGCTGTTCAAGCAAAACACGAATTAATATATCGGAAAATTGTTTTCAAAAATATTTATCTATTGGCAGCTTACTATTTCAGTTCAATAAATGACAATGAATTGATCACAGCTAATCAATTTCTTGAATACAATTATTCCATTTTTAAGTAAAAAACATTGTTGTTCTGTTAATCTTGGTTCAACCCAGATTAATATAATTCTAATAATTGAACCCGCAACGGATAGATTGCTAAATTTGTAAGAAGTGGGGAAGCGTGCTGTCATATTGGGGGAAATTCTATACTGGGGCGCTTTTTCCTAGGGGAAAGTTGGGTCTATGGGAAATTCTATGCTAAGTATATTCTATTCATTTTTCCGGGAGAAGTCTAACTTGGGACCGTTCTTTCGGGGGGGGGGGGGACTTTATGCGGAGGGGTGTTCCAATGCTACAACACCGTTACAGGAAGGGACACAAAGTCGTAACTGAGTCACCGAATAATACCTATGTGGTTCTCTTGCTATACTTTCCTTATTGTTCATTAGGTGCACCTTTACAATGATCATGCGCACTGAGATCAAATATTAAGACATATTGTCTTTGATTGCCCGTTTATTTGTTTTCGCAATGTCACATTTCCGTCCATTTCACCGCAATCTTTAATCACACATTAACTTTAATTTATGTGAATGAACCTAAGAATCAGATCGATTACAAAAGAGACACGTGAATTTAAAAATCTAAATGAATGACTTAGCTCTCTTGGAAATATCGTCTCTCATAAACGTATAGACGTAATCAAATAGAAACAAAATAAAAACAACCCAATAAAACAAAAAGTAGAGTTCCCCTACTAAATCTTGACTTAAAGTTGTTGTACGGCTATTGAGAAAATAGATGCATGTATAAATTCTTGTTGAGGATTTCTTGTTCAAAGACTAATTTCATCCGCTGACATTTTTTTTTCCATTAACACAAAATCTGTGCTTTCGCTCAAGTCTTTAGTATCTAGCGCACGATAATCAGATGGGACGTCAAATTTTATGAATACGTCTTACAAACGATAAATATATCAATGTATGAATTAATGGAATGAATAATCTGGCATATTTGCGTGTATATAATGACAGCTTCATATGCAAGAGTTATGCCCCTTTCCCGAAGTTTGATTTTCTTTTCATCCACTGTCCTATTCATTATTAGAATACAAGTTATTTATTTACAAAACTCATATTTTTCTAGCTAACATGGTAAAATTGTATCTAAAGCCAAGTTATGGTTTAACTTGAGTTGTTGAATAAAGAGGTCGAAGGATTGAAAGCTCTGTCCCCCAAAATACCAAATTTTATCACACTTAATTCTGTAACTGTAAAAAAATAATAATTTTTTTTCTGTAAATGATCAATTCAGGAGTGTTAACAATTATTTAGATTTGATAAAACTAGTTGTGCACTGGATGGTGCACCTTACCAAAATGAACCCTTCCTGTAAGCTTCACAAGTATCATAAACAATAAAAGAGAAATAATGATTTATGTCAAAATGTGACTGTACAGGGAAACAGGCAGCGGACAATAGCTGAAACAAAACATGACTGTTAAATTTTTTTTCACAAAGAACAACTTAATTTACTTCTTGATGTTAATTTACCTTTCAATGTATGTCTTCTATTGACAAATTTGCGTCGTCTGTCATATTTATTTACATTGACCACATCGGTTCCAGTTTAAATTATTGTAGTGACATTCTGGTCACGTGACCAGGTGTCCTTCTTCCCCTTAAAATAATTTTACAGGCATTATGACAAATTATAACATATATGTTCAAACAGTTTTAAGCATTAAAATATTGTAGAGCTACATCATTAAATTTGAAACAGTTTGTCCAACAGACAATTTTTTATTTGTCCCATTCCGTTAAGTTTTGTCGTAATAGTTTGTACTCGGATCACGTGACTTCAACAAAATGTTATTACCGATTTAAATTCATGACATTCATATCTTATTTCAGTTCATCTACGAGGAATAAAGTTTAGGTAACTGTTCTGTCTTGTAAAAACGTGACATCATCTTTGAGTAAATTGCTTTTCAAATCTAGCATTTGTCACTGGCCGTAAAAACGTAAAAAACTCGAAAAACGTCTATTACTCGTTAATTCTCGGTTCTGTTAATATCTTTTCTGTCGATACAACATAAATACATGTACATAAGTCAGATACGAATATATTATCACAATGATTTTAGATCTGAAGCTGCCTGTGCAATCCATATATCAAAAATACCAGTTTCTTCTGGAATGTCGTCATTCATTGGTTTTTACGAGTTGATGGAACATCAACGCAGTTATGTTATACTAAGTTGTTTATTGGGAACAAGTCAAAGCACCTTTTGCAGTATGGAGTTAATAACACATTATACTGACGCATAATTACTCATGTATGTGCATTTCAGCAACATAAACTCAACTTCAAGATTGAAATTTCCAAATCATACTTTTATTCGTATATATTTGCTTTTTAAAATGACGAAAATATAGTAACAATTCGCTGAAAAATATAGGTCTACAAGACTTGTTGAAATATATACTATTAAAGGTCTGTTCGGCGTCCTTTATGAATTTTAAGATATGAATTTGCTTTAGAATGCTACTTTTCAATTATTTTTTACCGTTATACTCTTGTGATAGAATTGGCATTAAAAGCGATAGACTGGACTGTTAACAATTCTTGTGCACGATTAATATGCAAATGAGTTTTGGTCATTTTCCCTTACTGTGTATTGGCAAGATCTGTCTGTGAAGTTGGACATAGAAGTTGCGTAATTCCTCATTCACGTGATCTTAACTGATGAGAAACTCGCGACAATCTTTGAAGTTGACAAAATGTTACTGATAGGAAGTATATCGTAAGGGTATGATACGGCCCTGTCGCATAGAAAAATGGTGTTTATAAGCACAAGATTTTATAATCACATCACTGATCTATGTAGTTTGTTGCATAATAAATAAGCCATCAGTATTCACTTTCTTCCAAATGTCTGACCCGATTTTTTGTTACTTTTTTGTAAATTCTAGTTTTACAGAATTAAAATATAAAAATTTCAGATACCAAAGTACAAATCAATAGAATGTCCAGGACACAGATACAAATCCGGTAAAAATGGACAAACAAGGATTCAGTATACTAAGTGTATTATACCTCATTAAAACTTACGATTGCCGTCAACTCGTATCAGTACTTTCAGTACTTTGATTTGGGTTTTTTCTTCTCCAACTTAGCAATCACCGAAACAAGTTATCTTATACGTGATGAAAAACATCATATCAATAAAGGACAGAAAGGCCAAACATCTTTTTATAAAAACCCTGCTTTGATACCTAATTCATATGTATACCAGTTAGTAATCAAAATGTTAATTGTCATCAAAGCAACATCAAGACATCAAACCAGGTAATATCTTGATATGTTTGTAAGCAATCATGGCTTTTATACTTAATCAAGCGAAATGCATTTACGTCTCTTTATTTAAATGTTATCTTTATTGCATAACATTTGAGTTGTGTGTAATGTGAATTTCCTTGATCTTGTCATCTAGATGGCGTTCTTTTTGGCGTACTTTTCTGTTTCGCTTACAGGAAATACATAAGACATTGCATTTGCGTCAGCAATGCATCACTCGTCAATTTGGAGATGGGTGGCTGGAGGTGTCACAATTAACATATTTTAATTAGAATGATGGTCTATGATAACGGATTATAAGAACAGTTAGTTAATAGCAATGGCTAATGATTACGAGTGATTTAAGTCACGTTTCAGATTTCGGGGAATTGGAATGGCTGTTTATGTTCATAGGTGAATAAAAGGGTTAATGATTATGGATTTTGGAACGTCTGTTTATCACATCAGACGAGTGGAATGTTGTTTGAAAAGGTTGTTTATGAATACCATTAATTTGAATATTTATATATTACTATGGGTGATTGGAATGGTTGTCTATGATTACGAACGATGTGTACGGTTGCCAATGATAATGTTTGACTGATATGGCTATATACGACGATAGGTGTTTGTGACGGTTGTTTATTATAACGGATGATTGCAGCGGCTGCCTAGGTTTATCTGTATTTGGAAGGATTCTTTATGATGACAATTACTTGAAATGGTTGGTTATAATTAAGTGTAATTGGAATGTCTGTTTATGATGACGGGCAATTGGAATGTTTGCATATGGTAATGGGTACTTGGAAAAATATTTCATGATTTTCAAAAACATGGAATAGCTGTTTATGATAACGCATGCATGCTGGAATGACTGTTTACGATGACGATTAAGTGGAATAACTGTTTATGATAAGGCATGATTGGAACGGTTGTTAATGATTATGGGTGATTGAAATGACTGTTTATGATAGCAGTTTATTATTCATAGTGACGAGTGTTTGGAATGGTCGTATGTGATAAAATGTGATTGGACTGTTTATTTATAGTAACGGGTGTTTGGAATGGTCGTGTGTGATAAGATGTGATTGGAATGTTTATTTATAGTAACGGGTGTTTGGAATGGTCGTATGTGATAAGATGTGATTGGACTGTTTATTTATAGTAACGGATGTTTGGAATGGTCGTATGTGATAAGGTGTGATTAGTATGTTTATTTATAGTGACAGATGTTTGGGATGGCCGTATGTGATAAGATGTGATTGGAATGTTTATTTATAGTGACGTGACGGATGCTTAGAATGTTCGTATATAAGAAGATGTGATTGGAATGTTTCTTTATGGTGACGGGTATTTTGAATGGTCGTATATGATAAGATATAATTGGAATGTTTATTTATAGTGACGGATGTTTGAAATGGTCGTATGTAATACGATGTGATTGGAATGTTTATTTATAGTGACGGGTGTTTGGAATGGCCGTATGTGATGAGATGTGATTTGAATGTCAAGTTATAGTGACGGATACTTTGAATGGTCGTATGCGATAATATGTGATTGGAATGTTGGTTTATTATGACGGGTGTTTGGAATGGCCGTATGTAATAAGATGTGATTGGAATGTTTATTTATAGTGACAGATGTTTGAAATGATAATATGTAATAAGATGTGACTGGAATGTTTATTTATAGTGACGGATGTTTGAAATTGTGGTATGTGATAAGATGTAATTTGAATGTTTATTCATAGTGATGGGTGTTTTGGAATGGCCGTATGCGATAATATCTGATTGGAATATCGGTTGATATTGACGAGTGTTTAGAATGGTCGTATGTAATAAGATGTGATTGGAATGTTTATTTATAAAGACGGACGTTTGAAATGGTGGTATGTAATAAGATGTAATTGAAATATTTATTTATAGTGACGGATGTTTGAAATAGAGGTATGTTATCAGATGTGATTAGAATGTTTATTTGTAGTGACGGATGTTTGAAATGGTCGTATGTAATAAGATGTTATTGGAATGTTTGTTTATAGTGACGGATGTTTGTAATGTTCGTATGTAATAAGATGTGACTGGAATGTTTATTTATAGTGACGAATGTTGGGAATTGTGGTATGTGATAAAATATCATTGGAATGTTTATTTATAGTGACGGGTGTTTGGAATGGCCGTATGTGATGAGATGTGATTTGAATGTCAAGTTATAGTGATGGATACTTGGAATGGTCGTATGCGATAATATGTGATTGGAATATCGGTTTATATTGACGGGTGTTTGGAATGGTCGTATTTTATAAGATGTGATTGGAATGTTTATTTATAGTGACGGATGTTTGGAATGGTCGTATGTGATAAGAGATAATTGGAATGTTTCATTTAGTGACGAGTGTTTGAAATGGCCGTATGTAATAAGATGTGATTGAAAAGTCTATTTATAGAGATGGATGTTTGAAATGTCCATATGTGATAAGATGTGATTGGAATGTTTATTTATTGTAACGATTATTTCAATTGGCTACACATGCATATGATACGAAGTAATCTTAAGGGGACCTTCTATTTAATCAGATGATCAGATTGCTTGGTATGATGTTGACTTCAATTGTTTATGATAGAAGAAAACGTTTTTACTAAAGGACATTTCTGAGACTGGGTATGTTCACCAATGATTTCATTTCTAAAAATTCAAAATGTGGGTCAAGGATGCCCGGGGAGCTGAATTTTCCTACACTTACAAAAATCCGTTCCTGTTTGTTATTTTATAAATTTTCTTATTAGATTTTAATTCTACATTTCTTCCTTTTCACAAATTTCTGAATCTAAATAACAGAAGTATAATTTTATTTTCATTTTTATTATAATTTCCGGCATTATAAGATTTCATCATCACTGACATTGCTGTTGATGATTATGGTAATTATGTTAATGTTAGTGATGATGATGATGATGATGATGATGATATAGCCATACCGTAGTTGTTGTTTTTATCATTGTCTGTCTATTTAATAATCATTATTATTATGTTCTTACCCAATAACTAACACCCATCATCGAGCCGGCCTTGCTCATTCGGTAGCACGCTCGACTCTTGATCGTAAGGTCGTGAGTTCGAGTCCAGCCGGTGGCAGGTCGGATTCCTGTCCTTGGGATGAGACAGTAAAAACCGAGGTACCGTGTCAAAGTAGGTGTCGGCACGTTAAAGAACCCTCACTGCACAGTGGCCAAGCATTGGCCAAAATTTGAAGCCCTTCACCGGCATTTGGTTAGGTTTCCATATGAATGAAAGATTCTTTAGTAGGACGTTAAAGAACAATACAACACAACAACAACAACGACACACAACATCAGTCTTTTCGCAGCTAACATAAAATGTACAATCGGGAAATTCATGTATTGTGTTAGCCATGGTATTTGATAAAACTGTCAATATTATTACGCCTTTTTTCAGCGAATATCCTTCACAAATTTTTGTGCTTTTTCAACAATTGCCAATGGTATTTTGTTGACATAAGCATTTTCTTATCATTCAAATTTCGGCGTCCTTTCAGATGTTAGATATTTCAAGGTAGCTGATTTGATATTTTTAAATCGTATTATGACAGGTATACGGATTCTGTCCGCAGGTATCTATTCCGTGCCTTCTAATCTCCGCGGCCTATTACATTGTATAACAAAACAGGGAACAATGGGACTTTAAAACTAAATATTATCTCTCTTTACTTATGAAATGTCAATAATATGCATAGATTTCTAGTTTTACCTATCATCTGCGAATGAGCATCGTTAACGGTTCTCACGACAGACGCATTATAAACCTAAAGACCGTGTAAATGTAGAATTTCTATAAACCTTTTATAAGTGACGTCACCGACTATTTAAGTTTCCCAAACTCTGATTTCCTACATCAAATATTTCGGAATGCATCTAATTCTTCGTATTACAATGCGTCGCGTTTTGAATAAAGCCATATAGTAATTTAAACTTCTTTGCGTTATAAAAAGACGAGATTGCTATTCAGACGGGATAATAGAACTGGCATTGGTGTTTTACAATAACGGGTGATTTTGATTTAAAAAGCGGACTCCTCCTTTCAAGTGACACAGCTATGGAATTTAAATATTTCAAAAGCGTTACAAGTTACATACAAATGAAAAAAAAATCATTTACTCGTACATGAAGGTTAAAGCCCTCGGAACAACACAAACAAAAGGAATCTTCAAAATTCAAAGGCAAATTAAACAAATTTTCAATTAACATCGGTGCGATAAATGGGGTACACTAAGGGGAAATCTTTAACTGTATACGGTAATATTTAGATATTTTATTACAGTTATATAAGCGATATTTGAGACAAATTATAGCAATTAACATGGACAAGAAATGCTTCTGTAAAACTCCCTCTCCCCCTCAACGTGAGAGTATATATATATATATATATATATATATATATATATAAACTTTAAAAACTTCCCTATAACTATCAAATAGTTATAGATACGTTTGAATATATATATATATATATATATATATATATATATATATATATATATCTCTGTGTGTGTGTGTGTGTGTGTATTATAGGGAAGTTTAAATAAAAGCATATTTAAACTTGCAATATTATAACACTTGCGCTGTACTCAGTACCTGTGACATTCTGGCACTAGTGAGATGGCAGCCACCACAATTAGCTGTATAGTTTAGTTTCCAAAACATTAAATATTCTGTATGGAAAAGGGTAATTTTAAAAATTCAGCACCTACCATGAGCCGCATCCCTTTCAGATAATTCTACGTCGGACACGCTCATTTCCCGAAAACCGGCTGTGAGATCCGAAGTCTTATTTTCCCCGGACAGAAGGGTTTTGGTGGATTATTAGATAAGTTATCATCATGACTTATATGACTGTCATGCTTAAAATTTTGAATTTACACTGTGTAGGGGGTGGGGTAAATACAAAAATTAAAACATGACAACTGTTGTCATGTTTTAATTTTTGAATTTACTCTTTTGGGGGGGGGGTTAAATACAAAAATTAAAACATGACATGACTTCAGGCAATATAAAGTAAATGTATAAAGTCTATATCAGAATTTTTTCTGCATGTGATTATAAAGAATTTAAAGTGTCTAAATACAGTTGCAATGCCTCTTTTCAGCCCCGGGGTATGTAATTCCGGATGCAATTTAAAAACAAAACGAAATTACTAACATTTTCTCAGAAATAATTCCTTGAGAAAAAATTATAAGTAATTGAATTTTATAAAATTTTGTGAAAGAGGATTTTTAAAGTACATGGAATAAAACATAACTAAACTACTTGATACGGAGGCATTTTCTTTAACAAACAAATGTTACTACGATCTTTTGTTAACTGTTTCTAATCATTTTTTTTTTTTGTCAGTTGATGCCGTCGTTGTCTATATCACAAACATAATTGGATCATCTTACAAAACACCGTATTCATCTCCACGGTCTGAATAATTTCTTATCAAAGATAAGCAATATGGGAAAAACCGACAAAATCCGTGTTTGTTTATTAGGCACGCGTCTGTGACTCATTGACTTTTATTCAACTAAATTACGGCACACTGCGTTCTTCACTAAAATAGATGGAACCTCTTTACAGTGGAATAATTTTTTTGTGTTGGATGACAACATTTTTTCTTATCTATCTCCCATTTTTTGCACTCTATTTATCCTAACGTACAAACTGAATATAATTATACTCCGTAAAATGAATTTAAACACACACTTACACAAAAGCGGACAAAACAACTAAAAAAATTATATCATCGAGCAAAACAAAGAAAAATGATTATTAAAAAAATAATTAACACATTTAAAGAAAGGAAACAAGAATCAACATTGTGTAGAAAAGATCGCCTTACTTATCTAATGAGTATAAAGAAGTTTATCAGTTTCTAATGCTGTAAAAATACACAAATTGTAGCGAAACTATTTAACTACTTTGACTGTTATTTACCAGAAATATGTTAAACGGCTTACATGAAAATTACGTCGAAATGGACTCCTTTATCTGTACAAATTAGTACATTTGAAATCAAAATTACAAGGTCTAAAGCAATGTAAAGTGTCGCGAAAATATGATAATTACCCGATAAATATCGGGCTCGAGATCCTGTTACAATTGTAGTAACGGTTTTAATTGTAACAAGTCTAATAGAAGATTAAAATGAACAAGTGGTTGCGTTAATGTCATAATTTGTGGTAATTAGAGTAAGGTTGAGAGGTGTTCAAATTACATAAAGATGTAAAAAAAATGGGTTCTTAATAAGAGTACTAAGTCTGATATGCGATAAAGTTTGTCGTATCATGGTATGACAGTCTGATTTGATCTAAATATGGTCCGACGGCCCGAACTTTGAGTCCTACGACCAGATAGCCGACTTAATATTTTATATTTCTAAAGCTAATATTTGAAATGCATGTACTTTACAAAAAAGTGATATAATATTCGATATTATACTCATTAAAAAAATTGGACGGAGGATAATACGCGAAACGTTTGTATCGCTGTATTAAAAGTTATCCAAGGCCTGAACTGAGACTTAATTAAGTCGTATGTTTGATTTTTTTTTTAAAATGTGATATTCGATGGACACTTTTTGTCTTGTCCGTCAGTTAGTCTGTATTATATGTTTGTCTGACTGCCGAAAACTTTAAGCCTGGATATAACCTTTGACCTATTTGGTTACAGAGATTAAGTATTTAACTAGTATCTTTTTTGTGGGGTATTAGGAGCGACATTTTTGACAATGGTGTTTGGTCTATTGCCATGATATTGTTATCTCAGATGTATTGATCAATCAATCAATCAATCAATATTCTATTTATATAAAACATGTTTTGAAATTGTGGCATTGACCACATCGTCGCCTTGAAAACAACGGTCCGGAGTCGCTATGCTCTTTTCTACCGAGAGCCGGCCTAACTCACTCGGTAGCGCGCTCGACTCTTGATCGTCCAGCCGGTGGCAGGTCGGTTTCCTGTCCTTCAGAGGAGAATGAAAACCGAGGTCCCGTGTCACAGTAGGTGTCGACACGTTAAAGAACCCTCACCGCTCAATGGCCGTAAGTAACGAGCATAGGCCGGCATTGACGTCCCCATATGAGTGAAAGATTCTTCAGTGGAGCGGTAAACAACAATAAACATACAAACAAACTCTTTCCTACCCTTAGCGATTCCGGACTGTGGTTTTACGACGATGACTTGGCAAATAACCTTTGACCTACCTTTTCGATCATTTGTGGTCTTGGATTTATTTCTATAAATTCCATGTTGACATCAAAAAGGATGTGACAGTTTGTATGCCGTTTCATCTTTGAACTCGACCAAGTTATTTTGTGGTTTAACAACATTTTTGCAACTTTGACAATTTGCAAGAAATGATATTTTTCATTGACTTAAAGTGATTGTTTGTTTGTTTATTGTTGTTTAACGTCCCACTCAAGAATCTTTCACTCATATGGAGACGTCTCCAAATGCCGGTGAAGGGCTTCCAATTTTGGCCTATGCTCGACACTTACGGCCATTGAGCAATGAGGGTTCTTTAACGTGTCGACACCAACTGTGACACGAGACCTCGGTTTTTACTGTCTCATCCGCAAGACAGGATACCAACCTGCCGCCGGCTGGACTCGAAATCACGACCTCACGATCAAGAGTCGAGCGCGCTACCGACTGACCAAGCCGGCTCACTAAAAGTTTTTAAAATCTACTATTTAAGTAATGATGAAATATATTATGCAATTCTGTGAGAGAACACCCACAGGCGATGATCTTCTGTATCATGGTTTATCAAATGAATTTAGATTCTAGAGTTTTGTAAGTGCGATATGCATTTCAGATGTTTCCGGGGGGCATCCCTCATAAACACGAGGACGAATTTCTTTGAGCTCTCATTGCAAATTCTGCTGGGATGCTTGAAGGATTTATCAGTTTTCTTCACATGAAATCATTTTAGCAAACTGTTAAACAGCAAAAGTCAACCGTGACGAAATTTATGCTGATGTAATTTTTGATACATAACCAATTTTATACTCTTAAGACTAGACAAAAAATAGCAAAGTAAATAAGAAAAAAATGAACAGAATGCACGTTTCGAGTAAGCTTGGGTTCCTGGCCCAATCTTACTTCGTCGATAGGACCAGGCGTAATACAATCCTCATGACCAAATTATCAGCGCAAAACAGGACTGAAAATTATCACGTGACCAAGATACCGGATATAGAAATGCGCGTGACCATATAAGTAAACAGAGAAAATGGCGGAATCCATCTCAGTATTCAAACAAGCAATCACGTCAGATTCTTGCAAATGTAGTAAACAATCTACTTGCTTATGTTTGTTGGATCTTTAATGTGTATTTCTACGATGATTGAGTGCAAATAGTGCATACATCATGTGTATAATACGCTGTAAATTCTCGTATCACCATGGGGGCACCATGTTTGTTATGATTTGATGCTATCCCATAATTCAGTGCGTCGGAAAAACTAATCTCGTCCAATCAGATAATCGAAGTGATTGCATTCCACCTGGCTATACTGACAGCGTAATCATCAGTGAGTCAGAATTCCAGGCTAGGTTCGAGTCCCCCGTGTGGGCCGTAAGACTTTTGGTTTTCTTTTTATCATAGAATTGTGAGATTGTTAAATTTCTCTCCTTATCTTGGATCCGGATACAGTTCAATCACTCATGTCGTTCACTAATTTCCGTTGTCGTCCGTGTGGATTTGGGTCTGTGTCGTGTTGTCAGATTTAATTTACTTGGTGTGTGTAAGTACAAAACTTACTTGTCATGTTGTAAATTTTGTATTTATACCAACTTGAAATTCTAATTTTACAACATGATAGCTGCGTAAATTTTTGGATATTTTCAACTTTTAGACGTTGTTTGTTCTATTTTTATTTTTAATAGATAGCAGTATCTGTTTGGTAAGGGTACGAAAATTTTATTGCTTTCTTGACCAAGGAATTAAACGTTGTATCCCCCGGCACCCCACCGCCGTCTAAAGTCGTCCTTAAATTATTCGCCAATATAGTTACCAACAAGAGAACATTTTTTTATATTAACTAACGAAGCTCTTAATTTCTTGTCAGTCTAACACTTCCTATAGAAAAACCCAGTAAATGACTCTCTCTCTCTCTGTAATACATTATGAAAATAAATTTCTCTTCTGTTGTTTAGCAACAAAAGATATTTGACCTATATCTTGGTGTTTCTGATATACTCTAAAACAGGCTTTCATGTATTTCAAATAAAGTGAAAATCTATTTGTCAGTTTCTAAAGAGCGTAAAGAAAGGTGCTCGAAGGTCCGGAATTAATTCTTTTCACATGAAAAGAAATAAACGACTTTGTTGTGTTTTTGGTTCGAGCATTGTATAAATTACAGTTTAACAGTCTCAGGTGCACAGACACAATAGGTGCAGTTCATTAGTATTACCATACCAGGTATATATTCACCAAAATGTCATTTTCTTTAGTAAAATGAGAAATAAATGAAATAGAAATGAAAATAACAGTAGAGAACGGAAATAACAACGATAGCGATCTGTATATATCGCTGATTTCGACAATAATAATGTAGAACTGTTTCGTAATACTTTCATAGATGAAAGTCACTTTAACAGGTGAAAATATAATTTTTCTAGGCCTCAAATTCCGGTGGCATGATTATACATGACTGTTCCTGTTTTAGCTAAGTGAATGTCTGTAAGATTTTAAAGATACTATTTTACATATTTTGCTATTTAGAGTATAGGTATGTCTTTATTTGGTACTCAGACAATATAAAATAAGGATGATTTCAGTTGCTCTAGACTCACCACCGTTTATTAACAGTATAGGAATGTTTTATTTGGTACTCAGACAATATAAACTAAGGATGATTTCAGTTGCTCTAGACTCACCACCGTTTATTAACAGTATAGGTTAACTTTTTTGTTTTGGGGTTTTGTTTTTTTTTGGGGGGGGGGGTTGTTTGTCGTTTTTTTGGGGGGGATTTGTTTGTTTGTTTTAAGTTTTATTTTTTTTTTTACTTACTTATATTTTTGTAATATCTTCTTGAGTGGAATATATAATAAGTTCGCTATAATCCAGTATGAATAACCGGAAAGTCTGTATTTCGACAATGATATTTTGGAACCTTCCGAAACATATAAGTAGGCGGTGTTATAATACACACAAAAAATTCGCCAAACTTAGTTTGACGCTTTACCGGTAATGCCCCATTTTTTTTTATTTTTTTTTGTTTTCCTTTCTTTAATAAAAAAATACTATAGTCACACCCAGAGAACAATACAGCAACAATCACTACATCTGTGTTTATATCTGTCTCGGTTGTGTTGACATCAAGTCAATGAGTTGTTTGATAGATATTGATCTTTGTAACTGTTCAAACTTTTGAACAGTTTTATTACGTTTTTCCTTTTTATTTCATACCGTTTGCCCTTTTTCTTTTCAGCGAACCATTACTCATTTTGTATGTGTTTTTGTATTGTGTTAAACCATTGTTATTTTATCTTTACTGGTTTCAAGTATTTTTTTTTTTTATTATTTTTTGCACTTAAAATAATTTAGTCATATTGTGTGAAAGTACCTGTAAAGGAAAGTTAAAAGTAAAGTACATTTCTCGAGGATTTCTTTTGTCAACTTCGAGATTCCCCATGTGTATAGAAGATAGACCCAACAAGATAACAACTGGATGTACCTGTCAGGTGGAACATGACTCCCCCCACATGTATTAGTGTAGCTTTATTATTTCTGAGACGAAAACAAGCCTCCCACCCCCCCCCCACCCCCGTCCCTATTATGATTTAATAACTTATTGTTACGGTATTTGTACACATGTGCCAGATTATCTTGGACGGTAGAACGCAAAAACGATGGAACATGCTTTAGGCCATTCCAAGTTTTTTTCTATATTAAGCGTCCATCCAGAGTTTAAAAACCTAACTACTTAATACAAAAAAAAAAACATGATAAAAACACAAAATTCTTCAATCATAATCGAGATAATTTAATAGAAATAGATGACGTCAGGTTATGGAGTAAAGTTGAATAAACAGGTTCTACTAATCAGAGTACGCTAAAGTACCCTGAGTACGTTTCAATACCCTGAGTACGCTACAAAACCCTGATTAAGCTACAGTACCTTGAGTACGCTACAAAACCCTGAGTTCGCTACAATACTCAAAGTACATTACAGTACCCTGAGTACGCTACAAAACCCTGAGTTCGCTACAATACTCTGAGTACATTACAGTACCCTGAGTACGCTACAAAACCCTGAGTTCGCTACAATACTCTGAGTACATTACAGTACCCTGAGTACGCTACAAAACCTGAGTTCGCTACAATACTCTGAGTACATTACAGTACCCTGAGTACGCTACAAAACCCTGAGTTCGCTACAATATTCTGAGTACATTACAGTACCCTGAGTACGCTACAAAACCCTGAGTTCGCTACAATACTCTGAGTACATTACAGTACCCTGAGTACGCTACAAAACCCTGAGTTCGCTACAATACTCTGAGTACATTACAGTACCCTGAGTACGCTACAAAACCCTGAGTTCGCTACAATACTCTGAGTACATTACAGTACCCTGAGTACGCTACAAAACCCTGAGTTCGCTACAATACTCTGAGTACATTACAGTACCCTGCGTACGCTACAAAACCCTGAGTTCGCTACAATACTCTGAGTACATTACAGTACCCTGCGTACGCTACAAAATCCTGAGTTCGCTACAATACTCTGAGTACATTACAGTACCCTGAGTTCGCTACAATACCCTGAGTACGCTACAATACTCAAAGTACATTACAGTACCCTGAGTACGCTACAAAACCCTGAGTTCGCTACAATACTCTGAGTACATTACAATACCCTGCGTACGCTACAGTACCCTGAGTACGCCACAGTAACGTGAGTACGTTACTGTACTGTAAGTACGCTACACTACCCCGAGTACACTACAGTACACTGAGTACATTAGAGTGCTTTAAATATCTGATGGTATATTACCTTTATTCTATCCGAGCACTGTGTCTGCATCAAAACAAATGGAAAAGCAAAACACTTTCATTGAATGTGCTTATGTCAGAAACATACATTTCAGGAATACCAATTGTTTTTTTTTTAACATGTCCTAATCCAAAGTGCACACGGACGCATAGAAAAAGTTCTGTTCACTTGTACGGAGACGTCATCAGCGAAATATGACGTGCCGCAATGTTAAACTGTGCTATGGACTTACCGGGGTTATTTAACTTGATGCTCCTGCCATGACACCGGGCCTCGTTTTACGTCTCATCCGAAAGATCTAAGAATTTTTCTCGTTGTACAGAGCTTCGGGGAAGAGTCACAGTTTTTTCACCTGAAAATAATAGGAATGTCGCGTTACCGGTACTTTAACCCGTGACCTTCTGCTTGTGATTCGAACACGCTTTGCCACTGGACCACCGCGAGTGAGCGGGTCATATAATTGTATGCAACCGAAATAAACACTGACAACAGAAGATAATATAACGTAGCCTGTAGTCACGTAATTTTCTAGACAATAATAGAAACAATTTTTCCATCGAGTGACTTTTGATTTTATATACGATTTGATCGTTTAATTTCCTTATCTTTTGTAATTACACCTTCTCTCCTCTGGCTACAGCGTCAATTTCATTTCAGTGATAATCCCGTTTCATCGCGGATTTTATTATCGTGAGTATTAATAAAATTGACTTAACTGTTGTTTGTCTGTTACGGGGGGCTGCTCACACTTATTCGTGAAAACAGTTCGAGTAGTAATATATTTCGCACGTTGACGTTGGTTACCGTTTAACAGACAATAAAATTTATTTTGTCCCCAGGTAAGATTACTTCCAATCATGTCCGAAATGTGCTAACATAATTAGTACGTTATACCTGTAAGTGTCAAAACGCTTCAGGTAGATCATCGTGACAACTCAGCTTTCCTAGTGGCTATAAAAATCATTCCATGTTTTTTTTTACGTTTAGCGTTCCCCTTAAAATAAAAAAAATATATTCATATAAATAAAAACAAACAAACAACAACAACAACAAAACAAAACGACAGAAAAAAACGAAATGTTTTTATAAAAACAAATGTATTTTAATGCACATTTAAGTATATCCTCGTTGTGTTAAGAAGATAAAATACATATCTTTGGCACATACTTATAAACATCCTATGGGAAAATGGGAATATTGGTGAAAATGTTTAACGGTTCCATATTCCCCCTAGAAGTTTGTGTGTTTTTCAGTTTTATTTAAACGCTAATCTGTCCTCGGACGCTAAACAGAGAAAAACTTAGAATGGCCTAATTCTGTGAATGGACGAAACTTCTTTTGGTGACTGTACTTAAGTCCCCCTTGCCCCCCCCCCCCAAAAAAAAAAATTCTACTTGGCAATCTATTGAAAGATAACATTTATTAGAACAATGATGTATAATACATTATATCATAATTATAAAAAAGACATTTCAGACAAATGCACGTATTCATTCTTTTTTTTTTTCTTTTATCTTTAGTTATTTTTCGGCTCTACCAAGGTAAAGTGACTCTTTCCGGTTCTGTCAAAAATCATAATAATATGGTCCATTTTCCAAAAATAGTGACTCCGTGTAGTAATGAGGCTATAATATTTTTGTTGCAGAGATAAGTCTGTCACCCCCGTTATAATTAATTCAGAGTCCTTGTGTTTTTAAACCAATAAATGTGCCAATATAATTGATCCAAGGATTGTCATGCACTGTCTGACGTCATAGTTTTGTGTGTGTAAGATTTGGGTGGTGAGCACGATCATTTCATGTCTGTTTTATATTCGACAACATAGATATATTTCTGTCATATGTCATGTTGTAAATTTTGAATTTACAGGGTGAGCGTTAATTCAACATTTACAACATGACGCATATAACATGGATCTTCATGTTCACCGAGTTCTATGGGCTGTCGCTGATGTACACGTGCATGTAGAAACCCGTGATGCAAGTCAAAGTTGGTACACGGAAATCTCATTCGTCCTCCTCAACCGTACGGCGCGTTTATACAAAAGTCTCTGCTAATCCGGCAAACATATTTATCTTTGTACTCTTTTTTTTATCAAATGTTGGAAAAGAAGAAATAATATCGCACACAATAGAAAAAGTCAAATAAGCTTGATAACGTGGCACTGAAAGCCGCGGGACAAAGTCACGTTCTAATTGTCATTGGACAAATTTCCTGGAGGATAGATCTTATTTCTAATTTCTTATGTCGGTCCCTTGCTTGACGACAAAGGGGTTCCGAGTACTCTGAAAGATGTATAGATCCAGTGTCATGAAGAGTATCCGAGAAGCTTGTTGTTGCAAAAAAAAAAAAATTCAGCAAATTTCTACAGGCTTCAAATTAAAACACTACACTGGGGTTGTTGGTGTTGTTGTTGTTGTTGTTGTTGTTTTGGTGATGGTGGTGTATTTTAAATCACTAATGCTGAAACGTATCAAGGATTGAGGTCTCTGAGACCGCGTCGTTAGAGTATTACTCTTTGACTCATGATGTCTCTCAACTCTAGGCAGAGCGGGATGGAGCCCCGCTGGAATCTGAGCTGATTTTGTGAGAAAGTTTGTCAGTTTACTGTGGAAGGCTGGTGGTCTCTTCAAGGATAATTTGTAAACTTGTCACTACGATATGACCTAAGAATTGTCAAAAACTGAATATGTGAATTCTAAAAAAATAATAATAATGAATAAATAAAATGTATCATGACAATGCGAATTTTCGATGTTAATCCGGTAAATTTTTCATATTCATAATTTTTAAATATTCTGGGATGTATGTTTCAGAAATGGTTGAAAATCGGTATTTGATCAATTCTGTAAGGCGTTTGAAAACGTATTGCAAATCCAGCAAATTCCGATTTCCGACCTTTAGGATGATGCAGCTCAGTTTATACCAAGCCCGTATACAGTAAATAAACACTTTAACAATCAGAATCGCCCTGTAACGTACTAACATGAACCACATAATTGAATCTAATTCTGGTCACGCTAAAAAATGTAAGTCAAGTCATTCCGTAGATAAAAACCACTTAACGAACCACAAACTTTGTTCTCAAAAGAAAATTCGTAAGTTGTATGATTTTGCGAACCTTGCAAAATATAACGGGTCTATTTATAGAAGAAGCAATTTAAAATCCAAATTCTCAAAAACAACAAATATGCACTCTTTTGCACGGTTGATGTTTTCGTTTTGACAAAAGCAGTGAATCGGTTTATCTTTAATATATCACCTACAATACAAACGGCTATATCCACCGGGCATTTTATACTACTTATGTTTTTCCACAGGCAATGGAACTCTACGACCTCTTACTCATCAATATGATCACGGCTTAAATGTATTGATACCCGGTGCATCTAGAGTTTTATGGTCTTTTGATCCGACTTTTTCTTACTCAATCAATCGCTTTAACTCCGTGATCCTCTTCTTAATCTCTACGCGTGTCTCATTCGACTCCTAACTTTTCTGAAACTTTTAGAGATTAGCCAAATTGATCTGCGTGCCTTATTAGAATTTCAAAAATAAAAATTAATTCACTCAAAAGGTCCCGAATTCAATGCGATGCATAGATAGGACATGTTTGCAATAAGTGTTATATTGAAGCTTATCTTAACAAAGGGTATTACGACAGATTAGTACGGCTTACACGGGATTACCTTTATTCGAGTGTTTGTTGAAGTATTGGGGGACAAACGAAAACGACTTTGTCTCCCCTAACAAACTAGATACAATTTGTGTAATATCTAGGACCGGATTTTTCTCAATAATTATTTTAGTTTTATAGAGAACACGTCTGACTGGTAGTAATTCTATGACAATGTTTAAAATAGGCCTCCATTGTGCAATTTGATTATAATTCAAGAAGACATTAGTCTTTTTTCGTTGCTTTCCGCTTTACCAAGAGTTGTAGGTTGTACGGAGACACCAACAGTTAGGCCTGTGGTTTAAGGCACACAAATTTCCACCTCTACATGGACTAATGTCAATACTTAGGTTTCATAACACGCCACGCATTTCCTTACGTAGGGGATAGATAAAAGTACTAGTGTGATCCAAAAAACTAAACACATATTGGCATGTATATCAATTTTGAGTCAATATTTGACGAAAGTTTGGAAGGAAATTGGATATAAAACCCATTATAATATTAGTGTATATTCTTGAATGGCACATATTTGTTGTTATAATTTATAACTAAGTTTTCTTTCTTTGTTTCAATGCTGTTATACGCTACACTAAACAGAATATCGCTACGTCTTTGATAATCCCAAAACAGTCAATATTTATTCTGGAAATACACTGGTTTTCCACAAGTTAACTGGTAAAATTCACAATACAATTTCAGCGATGCTTAGAGGTCAGTAATGTTGTCGTGATAAAGTAATTACGTCACGATGTCCTTGACATTTGGCTACATGTACATTTTATGTATAGGCCCTACTTATTACACAGATTTTAATATTTCTATCCCTAAAATTGAACCAATCAGACGTATTGTTATAGTAATGACAAATATTTTGATTGGTTATGTAACCTTCAGTTTGGAGTCGAGCACGAAATCTTGTAATAAATACTCGACAAAAGTTTCTTAAGTTTCAGCGAGGCTAGAGGTCATTCAGCGCGACTGGAGGTCATTCTAAAGTACCTTCTTTTGATTTAACAACAACGAATGTGCAGTTGATATCTTTCAAGTCACTACAGAGTAAGTTACATTGTCCAGGCAAGACAGAAATAAAGTTTGATCAATGACTTACAAACTGAAAAACTAATTACATGATAATATGAATAAAATTTTGTCTTGGACAGATATATAGATAACTTTTGTTAACGTTTCAAAATACAACTCATTTTAATAGACTAAGTAATGCTTCATATAGTTATACCCACTCATATACTTCTGTGTAGTTAAATACGAATTTTGACATTTTTTCTCGTCCCTGTATTCTTTTGACACATTCCCTCTTTCATCTATGATATTACATACAGGCCATTTCTCATATCTCTGTCATATTCAACAATCTCGATAACCCAAGTACTTCACAGACATATCTTAACCTTTCACATTACCTCAACTTCTACTCTATCGGTTTTAAATGTTTGAAGTCTTAGTAATACAAGGGAGATAATCCATGGATTTGGAGTTTATTAAATTTTGATGTAAAGGTATTCATCAGTAATACTGGTTAAGATGTTTTAGAAGTCGTACATTGCCGTGAACACTCGCTGTAACTATATAAAACATGCACCCTTTTCTTTTGTAATAGTGGATATTGTGAAGTATTAAGATTTCATTGTCCATCACATACACTACAGTCGGGAGGCAGTGTGTTCCGATGGGTAGAGCGTCTCACTTTGAACCAGGTCAGCGCAGGTTCCATCCCCACTTGAACCTAAGCTGATTTTGCAGAAGGCGGGTGACCTTTTCCCGTGTACATTATAACCCGGACCTCACCATATATAGTCAAACCTGTCTATATAGACCTAACAAGGGAACAGGCAAAAGTAGTTGTTATTAACAGGTGGTCTTTATAAAGAGGTTTATCCATTATAAAAAAGTTAACAAAGGTTATGATTGAATGGACTTTATAGGTAAATTCCGATTGAATGCAAGTTTTACTATACAAAGTGTTGAGTGTGGTGTATAACAGCATTCAGAATCTAAATTCATATATGTCATATTAAGCTCTCTCTCTCTCTCTCTCTCTCTCTGTCTGTCTGTCTGTCTGTCTGTCTCTCTCTCTCTCTCTCTCTCTCTCTCTCTCTCTCTCTCTCTCTCTCTCTCTCTCTCTCTCTCTCTCTCTCTCTCTCTCTCTCTCGAATAGTGCACTCTAAATGAATATGTATCTAAACTTAAAATTACATTTTCATCCTCGTCTAGATGTGCAGTCTTTATAATGGACCGAAAGGCGTTTTAAGTTTTGATACATGATACTAAATGCATGACTTTACTTTGTCATTTTTCTAATGATATAAATGTTAACGTTTGTAACTTAATTAGCATTCAGCTGCTGGGAGGGAAATCATATCATTTATCTATACACAATTGTGTCATCGATACACAATTGTGTCATCCATTTCACTTTGTACCCGGATACAGCTTTTTATAACCTCACAGATGTACACAGAAAAACACATGAAATACCCTGTGTTTTCAAACTTTTAAGAAAGCGTGGTAAATCAGATGAAATAAATAAATAACAATTTGTCATTTACATGGAGTCGCCATAAGTTAATGGTGATGGGCTTCAGACATTTACCTCTGCAAAGAACATGGGTTAATGAAGCATGCGCAGTACGGACTCTTTAACGTATCAGGCAGTTGTAATTGCCCTATCGCCAAATGCCCGACACGGACCCTTTTGGCAAACTTTTCCATTATGACGTCACGATTGAATGACCCGTCAAGCACCCATGTGATTATGACATCACAATCGAATGACACCAAAAAAGCACATGGACATCCATGTGTCAGACACCTGGCGATTGGTCAATTTACTTCCTTTCAAAAGACTCGTGACTTTTCAATCATATGTCACTTGGTCAAGGAGCATTCATTCCCCGTGTAAGAACCAATTATCAGGTACATCTAGAACCAGAACTCGAACCTGTGGTCGTCTGCTCGCGAGGTAAATGTGCTGACCACCAAGCCATCGTGAAAGGTCGTGTGGGATTGATCGTACAACTTGGTGACGAACCCGAAATAAAAAAGTAGTAAATACTGGACAAATTCTCCACGCACGACTTAGAATGCAATGTAGCTCTTTAAATCAACATCTTTACCTACGAAATCTTGTAACTAATCCATCCTGCACGTGTGGAGAAATTGAATCCACGTCACATTACCTTATACATTGTCCGCTGTACACAGACTTACGTTCTCGCTTGACAAGTTCAATAAATGTGCCTATTACTTGTGACCTTCTTCTTTTCGGTGACGAATCAAAACCATTTGACTTTAACAGACATATATTCTCATTAGTTCAAAAATTCATAATTAATAGTAAGAGATTCTGTTGATATAGCAAATTCTTGCCTTGTTTATACGAGATTTAACCATTTTCTAACACCCTGTCCAGTTCTTCTTTTCGGTGACGAATCAAAACCATTTGACTTTAACAAACATATATTCTCATTAGTTCAAAAATTCATAATTAATAGTAAGAGATTCTGTTGATATATCAAATTCTTGCCTTGTTTATACGAGATTTAACCATTTTCTAACACCCTGTCCAGTTGTAATACCAATTTATCTGAATTCGCCATTTCCATTTCCATTTTCAAATTTTAATTTTAAATTCGTTTCAAATAAATTTATCTTCTCTTTCTAGAATCCAACTTTGTCTTCTTAGCGTAGTATATCTCTCTCTCTCTCTCTCTCTCTCTCTCTCTCTCTCTCTCTCTCTCTCTCTCTCTCTCTCTCTCTCTCTCTCAAACTTGTAAATCGACTTCCCCTTAAATCTACAATCATACTAGTAAAATATTCATATCCCCACGTTACAAATTAACTAATTCTGTCCTGTTCATCATTCTAAGCACGATAATTTCATTACATAACTACGTTTATGTACGACTCTGTTGATCATTTTCCCTCTTCCTTCTGTTTTTTCGTTCTTACAAACTAAATGTATTCTCTTCATATTTAACTCTGCAGTCTACTCACAATATGGTTGACTCTGTCTACAAATTTAGCTTACTAAAACTATTAGGAAAAGAATTTACATAAGCTCTAAGCTTTTTTTCTGATCCTTTTTTTGTCATATGCATTGTTACTGTATTGATGTTATATGTATGTGTATTTGACATAAATAAAATATGTTTAAACTAAATACTGCTGCAAGAATGTGGAATGGGTTTGTTGTGGTGTTGTGATATAGATATATACGAATTAAAGTGGGTAAATTGCCTGGCGTAATGTAGTCAGTAGTATAATTATGTAATTGTTGTATTTCACGGGCAAGTATGGAAGAGTGGTATAACATAGTCACAAACGAAATACATTTTTTGTAATACGTGACATTATATTTCGAGTCCTTGTCGACCCCTCAGTCGGGGCCCTAGCCGCCAAAGGCGAGAGCCAACTATAGGCATACTCCATTTCTACGCAATCGACATTTTTGCATGTAGCACCGGCATTACCGCCAGCATAACGCCAAAAACGATATTATAAACTACACGTATTTCAAGAGAATTGTGTAGGAGTAAAGCAATGCCAAGCGACTTTTCATTGACAAACAATATAAATGGTCAATCCGATACAAGAAGTTAGACGTCGTGGATTAATATATTAGATTACTGCGCGTAGCGAAATAGTGCATATATATATATATGTAATGTCACAAATTTATAAAATTGTTTTGATATATCGTATAAGTTAACAGGAATATATTTTTCGTTATATTTGTGTTGATATACGGCAATATATTGGTATTGTTTTAGACGTCATTCTAAATGTAAATACGCAGAGAGTTAAACAGGGGGCGCGGGGGTATTTTCGATCTGGAAATATTCGACATTTCAACTTATATATTATATACATATATAGACAATTAACTAGTTTCTTTGGACTCGTTTGGTCTGTTTATAAATCTACACAGAAAGTATGGTCCTTCCGAATTAGCATTTTTTCACTTACATTTATTTTCGTCTCCTGATTATATCCGGATCACATTTACTCCGAAACCTGTCCCGACGTACCTGTATATACGTTAAGACAGTAATTAATGTTGGATTGGAACTGATATAATAAAGAACTTATTGATATTTAATAACATTTATTTTGTTATACAACCATCAGACTTTCATGTTTGTAATATGAAATCATCACTTTGCGGTTTCATACAACCGACTGCGTGACAAAGCAGATTATTACCTGAACAGGTAAGGTTTAATAAGTCTTTACCTTTATTTTGATGGTTTTCTCACCTGGTTGAGCACCTGGGTACACGGTATACCGCAAGTATGCGAAATCGTGTTTAATTAGAACAAACAAACATTTGTACAAAGCCTTTCAATACGAGGCTTAGTTGATATTGTCAATATATAACCTTTAATACTAATGTTTGTACTGCCGGTTCTCTTTATTTTGAACAAGCCGATAGCAAGTAGAAGTGACAGAAAGGTTTTAGATGTAGATAAAGCATATAAAATGTGTTGAATTGTCTGACACTAGCACCCACATGTGTCCCCGAAATGGAATTTTAAACACTCCACCCAATGTACAGTACATTTGCAATGTTTGGATTGATAAATAGAAAAGTATAATATATTTTGAAGTATTGTAAGGGGAGTCAATAGTATGGTGTTTATCGACCGGGGAACACTGTATATATATGTATATATATATACATATGCTGTACGTGTATAAGGTATATATTTTGGGTTTCTGGTGTCCGGCTAGCGCAGTAGTTCGCGCACTTTCTCGTTCCTCACCAATGCGATCCGGGTTTTATTCTTGGATTTGACAGGAGAGTATATGAAATGGTATGGTTGTCATAACTTGTATGTTATTTGTTGTAAAATAATAATAAAAAAAAGTTTACACACACACACACACACACACACACACATATATATATATATAGAATGTTGTTTTGCGAGACATATTATAAATAGAATGATAGAAGTCAAACAGATAGATAGATAGATAGATAGATAGATAGATAGATAGATAGACACAGACAGATAGATAGATAGACAGACAGAGAAATAGATAGAAAGATAGTTTAAACCAGAGTAATGATGTCCTTTTAAAGCAATGCATGTAGGTGTGCCGAAATAAATCATACAAATGGCGTATTGTATGTCACAAAAATTGAAAATGGTAAAAAAAGATATTAATTGATAAACGACATGGCACGTTTAAACGAATTGTGAAAAGGATGTACACCAATTTATAATAAAACTTAAATAGACTTCATCATGTTTTGTATAGTAGGGGTAATCGTTATTTTGTGATTTTGACAACATAAACACGGGAAATTATTTTATCCGTTTATAGGGTTTAATTTCTACATATCATATGGCGTGGAGATTTTTTTTAAAAAAAGCAATTACATTTACAAATCATTTTAACTTAAAAAATGAAGTTAGAAATAATTCAAATTAAGATGCATTTGTGTAGCGTCACCGACGGTGCACACAATAATTGGAACGGTTTAGAAAAAATGAATTGAAATGCATTATACGTGGGAAAATCCAGGGGAATGCAGCTACTTAGGTCTCTCTCACACACCATATATATCTTTTCATTTTATTTCTGTTTGATATTTCTTTGATATCATCATTTTTCTATGGTCACAATATTTCTTTTAGTTTAAGCAATTGGTCTAATTATTTATTTCTCGTCTAGGATAACCTTTCTGTACCAAGATCACAAAAGTCAGTTGCATCGACTGGAACATGACGATTTTTTTTTAATAAAGGATCACACGTCAATCGTCGATGAAGTATCCAAAGATTGTAATAACTGATGGTAGATCTGTATGGGCTTGTATCTATTTGACCACTGGTCACAGTAAAATCTGAATGTCCAGCGCCATCAAATTTAATGCTAATTCCATCAGAATTCCATACAGTTCGGTTTGCATTTCGGCACTTACATGAACAGGGAATCCGGTATCGGTCCGTTTTTGACCTAGACTTTTTCTATTTTAACTCTACCTGTTCGCGCGCATGTTCATGTATTTGCATACATATATTACATATCAACACCTGCGACATTATCGTAGATGCCCAGGTGACCTGGTCATATACAAAGATAAACAAGACTTCAAAAATAAACCAGAGCTACATTTACTTACACAGACATCAATTGATTTTTTAAAATGATTTATAGGGCTTGACCTCGGACAAAAGGCTCTCAACTTGACCTCTTATCTCGTATGTTATGTTCATATTTGATTTTACTTCGTACGAAATGCAAATATTGCCACTTTGAATCTGTCTACACGCTGACTGGAAGTCTCCCCACTGTAACTTAAAGAAAGCTTGCGGAGTCCGTATAGAATTCTGACTACTTTTTCTTTTCTTTTTTAGAAATATCCCCATATTATGATAAAGGCTCCCGCAGTCCAATTAAAAATGTACATGTACTTCTTTTTTACAAAAATATTTCAGCTAATAATTACACGAAATTAAGGTTATAATTATGAAATTTCTAAAACATATGAGTGCCATAATACTAGTAGAATGAAATGGTATAAAATATATATTAATTTTTCTTTAAATGTATTTATTTTTCAATTCAATGGAAACCAATGAAGACAGCATGACCTCTGAGACCAAATGTCTCCGTTAATTTGCCACCTGTATTATTGAAGAATTCATAAAAAATATTGTAAATATTTCGAGACATTGCTATTTATTACAATGTCTACTTAAGACTTGCTTGTAAGTTTTAGTGAACGACTGAAGTCATTTATTATTTTTTTAAGGCTCTTTATCAACATATTGAATCTTTTATAACAAATGACGTGCTTGCAGCGCCTTTATTGCTACGGTCTATATACAAATTGTTCACTTTGTCGAGAGTTATTGTGAAAATCAATTTAGTGAATTTCTACATTTTCGTTGAATTGGGCTCAAGTACTTCACATTCTTAAAACCAAGAAATCTAAAACACAAAAGACATAACGTATATATTAGATAAACACGAACAACAAACAGCGTAGATAAACAAACAAAAGTTTTAAAAAATGTAATCATTTTCAATCATATTGTACTTTTGTTAAAATCATGACAGAGTAAGGTCAATATAAAAAAGCGGGAAAGTTATCGTGCACTTTTGTTTCACACTGTGTTGATAAAACTGTTTATGACTTGTCAGAGGTCAATACAAGAGGTCAACAATTACGATAAGGACCTAATAGTGGAAACATATAATTGAGTGTCAAAATTTCGTATTATACGGCGAAATAATAGTGCATATTTTATTTGCACGAGCGACCGTAAAATCGTGCAATATAATGCACCGGTTGACTCGATAAGATGTATTGACTTGGGTATTTTAAGTAATTACTATATGGTAACTGTTTTTGTTATAAATATCTTGACATGTTCTCCTTTCCATTCGTAGACAAACGATTACATGTATATAACAGCACATTTCGGTATACCCTGTCAAGGTAATGGAGGGAGCTCGTGCGTAATTCTTAAATCTGTTTAATTCAAAACGAAAATAGATAGAAATAAAAATTAAATCAAATTAATATGTCAAATCAACGTCTCAACAAACTTCGGTTTATCACAGAATAACAAAGTAAATTGTAAATGACACTAGAGTCTATAAGATAAGAGGAAATGATAAGCTTAGCAATACAAAACGAAAAACATTAAAGTCGTGGCAGTGATATAGTTTTATGTATTTTTAAGATTTAATATTTTTGATAAACTGATAAGAAATACATATTATGACCGTAATTTGTATTTATTAGATTTCTTTACTGTCTCGGGAAGATTTTGTCTCGTGATAACCAGACAGTCTGTTTATATAATCATTCTCTGTCTGACCCTATACATAGGTACTATATTAATTTGCTGATGATATATAACTGGGGTTGGTTACGTAGGAGTGGGAACTGCGCCCGTGCGGATTCCAGGAAGGCGTCGATTCGAATCCCATATTGGCGCCCATCTAAACAAATCGTGGTGGGTTCTAATTTCATTCACGCCATGTCCATGTCATATATATATATATATATATATATATATATATATATATATATATATATATATATTATATATATGTTTATATAGAGTTTTCAAAATTGAAAAAATACTGTTATAATGAATTTTTAAATTTTCAATTTTGAAAACTCTAATATAACATATGTATGTATATATATATATATATATATATATATATATATATATATATATATATATATGGGATTAAATCTTTAAATCGTGATAATAAATGTTGGTAATTTTGCGTTCAGTGACATTTTTAGTGCATTCAATTGTTTTCGGGTTGATTTGACAAATTGTAACAAATTGCCGCCGACTACAGCTCATACTGCTTTGACCAAAAATATCACAATGTATTCTAAGTCATATTTATGACATTTTTCAATTTAATCCCCCGTAACGTAATCTGAATACGGTAACGATGAATATGAGCACCACTCTACAAATACACACTAAAACACACAAACATTATATTTCATATGAAATCCCGAGATGACTAAAAGGTAACATAGTTTGTATAAACCGCAGAGAGATTAAAGTGAGCCAATGTTTTTATTTCCCACCGTACTGGCGACAACTAGGCATCGTGAGCCGTGTTTTGTCCGAAAATTTCTGAATATTTAACCACAGTTCAAAAGCCATAACACGAATGCCGTGTTTACCTACACGAACCCGACAAATATTTTACTTTGGGACCAGGGATTTATTTATTGCCTTAATTTAAGGTATGAAAATCAAAGAATATTTACGACAATCACCAAATTACTTAAAATTGAAAAGTAAATTTATCATCAACTTGGCAATATACAGACGAGTCGTAATTAAATAGGGTCAAGAAGAAGAACTATATGTAACAATATAAAATTGGAAATTTGAGAAGTTTTAATTCAGTAAGTCTGGAAACATGAACTGCCTAGCATGTCAAATCAAGAACATTCCTAAAAGATATTTTATTCTTTTTAATGTTGAATTTTGAATGTTCTTTTACGCCACATTCAACGATTTTTCAACCATATAGCGGCGACCATTTTTATAGTGGTGGAGGAGAGAACCCGGTTACAATGAACCCGGGAAGAGACCACCGGCTTTCCGCAAGTTAACTGGTAAAATGTCTCACAAAACCAGCTTAGGTTCCAGTGGGACGCGAACCCACGCTGACTAGATTTAAGAGACTTCGTGGTTTTAAGCGCGTTGTTCTAACCACTAGTACTTGACCACAGAGGACTCGAATATGAATTATGTAGAATAATCTCAAGTCATATCACACTGGGTCCAAATCTATCTCTGTCGACGTTTACCGAATGCAATTGTTAAACAATCCTTTATTTATACACAACAATTTACATTCTCCAGAAAAAAACGTAGATAAGCAGTTTAAATACACGTATTAATAGAAATGAATTCTTGTGATATTAATCTTAATATATTCAGCATACATAATATCCAACGTTAACAATGTTGCGGGAACTGATCAAAAGATATAATATAGGTGAATAAAGAATGGGCACTCATAATTAGAATTTCAGTAAAGGTACAAATATAATATAATAGTATCAATTATACAGACCCGGGTTCTATTCCCGGATCGGGTCATACCAAAGACTTTAAAAATGGTAGTGGCTGTTCATTCGCCAAGCGCTCTGTTTTGATTTGATTTGATTTTTGTTTTACGCCATACTCAACAATTTTTCAGTCATATGATGGCGTCCAGATTTTATTGGTGGAGGAGAAACCCCGGTTACCCGGGTAAAGACCACCGACCTTCCGCACCAAGCGCTCGGTATACGAAGTGAAAGTCTCAGGTCTTTCGGGCGAGACTTAAAACCGAGGTCCCGTGTCGCAGAAGGCGTGCAAAGTAAACTAAACCTCACAGCCCTGACGTCAGTCCATAGCACATACCAAACTTTGTAGCACTTCACCTACAGTCGGTGACATCTCCATCTCAGTGAAAGATTCTTAGCGGGATGAAAAACAACAAACAAACAAACAAACAAATCAATCATACTGACAGAGGACTAATTCTCGAGCAGTTCTCACTATGGCTCTCGTGTGAAAATGCATTAGTAGTATTTCAGCATGCACAGTCAACCATCAAACGTACTTGTGTGGAATATCAATAAATTAGTAATCTCCAAAACAAAAGTTATCGTCATACCATTATAGCTCTGGTGAGAACTGGTACTAGAAGTGGTCGTCCGGCAGTATAATTCTTATAATCCATGTATCTATATATGTTTGTGGATTTTGCAAGTTTAGACAAAGACAGCAGAGTTTTAAAGTATAGATATATTCGTATCGCATAATTATTTTATAAACCGCTGTTTCGACTTTCGCTGAATAAGGTTAGGTTGTAATTCTACGTTGGACATGGAAATGAATTTTTTATTTTGAACACAAAAAGAACTTGTTTGAAGTGTAATTAAATGAACGTGCGCTGAATCGGGTTGTACTCATGAGTGAAATTTACCTAAAGATCGAATGTTACTTTACTTCTTGTTTCCGGATTTCAAAATAGAATATATATGTGCTTTTAAAAATTGATTGACTTAATGCAATCGAGATATGAAAATGTCATGATATTCTTAAACGTTTGAAAATGTAAAATATTTATTTTTGCAGGCGTTGAAATTTTGAAGTATCCACGCTGCACAAACAGACTTTAAATTTGGTTATTAATGCTTGATATCAATATATATATATATATATATATATATATATATATATATATATATATATATATATATATATATATATATATATATATATATATATATACACACAAAGCACTAAAACCAACATCACTATATATCCTAGGTTGTCTGATCTAAGCAATAGATATAAATCAAGAATATATTAAAGCACTAAAATTACTAACGACACGGTCATTTTAGTGCTATATATATATATATATATATATATATATATATATATATATATATATATATATATATATATTGGTATAATGTTCAAAAATAGGAGTACAATAATGATTATAATATTTTGTTTATGTATTGGTCAAGTAAATCGAACATTAGCAAATCGGAGATATGAATGTGTAAGATTTGAGTCTATTTAATTAATTTTAATACCAGATTTCACGATTTCATTCTTTTTATTTTTAACAAAAAATTTTAGTTCATCTGTTAGTCTTTAGCTTATATGAATTTATCGATTTGTAGTAATAGAACTGGAAACGGATAGATAGCTTAACCTGCTGCAAGGGGGAGGGGGAAGCGTGCTGTCATTTGGGGGGAAATTCTATACTGGGGCGCTTTTTCCTACTGGAAAATTCTATGCACTCTATGCGGGGGGGTCTATGCTACAACACCGGACACTAATAGCCGGGTAATATTCAATTCTTACTTGACTTGAGTTATCTGCCGTAAAACGTTTCACTTAATATACTGTAGAGGGCGGTAGAGGACAAGCAAATATCATGAATACAATTAACTTATTAATGCCTGTTTGTTTGGGCACTGCTTTGGGTAGCGGAATAGTGTCCTAGGTGTCGTTCAGGCACTGTTGCTCCCTAATGCAACGCAATAATATGACAACACTGCATCCACCTAAACAGGCGTTCTAATTTGCATATTTTGTCAAACAGTCAAGACGTTTTGTGACGGGTTTTATCTACTTTTCGTCTTTTCTATCATTAGTCTCATTTGTAATAATATTTTGGTGTCTAGTCATATTTGAAGTATTGTAATTTTATCATTTGAGGTAAATGATATTAATGAGTTGTGTCAAATGGCAAACAATGAGACTGATTTCTGTGTTCCATTTTTCATTCCTCGGGATGATCCCATTCACTGTTAAACGCCTCGTAATCTTGTGTTGATAATGAATGTACAGCAAGAGTAAAAGACACTGAGCTATAACATTGGGTGGATCCCTCAAATATCTGTCATCTCCATGTAATAAATACAAACATGAGCTATGTGGACGATTACAGTATACCAATACCATATACATACCATAGATCAACCTTTATAGAGCTAAAAAGAATGTAGCTGTTAATGGCTGAATGCAGAAGAAATGAAACGTTTATCAAATTCAACAAAGATGTACATATGTAGATGGTAGTGATTGGATACAGACAAATGATGCCTAAAAGATGTAAGTCTGTATTGGCTGAATGCAGAGGAAAGTCCAACGTTTGGACACGTTAATGGCATATATTTATCGAATTGAAATATTTGATCTATATAATAACAAAGTATTAACCGAAAATTAATTGTTATGAAATATTTGATCTATCATACCAATAAATATCTCTTAACCGAATAATTATCTGTCATTGTACTGCTTTAATATCGCTTTACCAATTTCACATGAGGTGTTACACACACCACCACACACACACACACACACACACACACACACTGAACATATATATATATATTTATATATATATATATATCAACCGAAACATTATATATATATATATATATAAATATATATTATCTGTATATAATATATAGAGGTATATATATATATATACGACACTATATATTGTTCTATCTAAAGTCAGTGCAGGAAATAATCGAATTTAAAGGTGTTTTGTGTTGAGATTTTCCGTGTTGAGGTGTTTTATACTGAGATTTTTTCCTGTTTAAACGTTGTGTGTAAAGTTCTTGGGTGAGGTGGTGCGTGTTTCGGTGTTCTATGTTAAGGTATTTTGGATTGCGTTTTTCCGTGTTAAGGAGTTTTGGGTTGACGTGGTCCATGTTGGGGTGTTATGTGTTGAGGTGGTCCTGGTTGAAGTGCTTTGAGTTGAGGTGTTCTGTGTTGAGGTGATATATGTTGCGGTGTTCTGTGTTGAGGTATTCTGTGTTGAGGTGTTCCGTGTTAAGGTGTTCTGTGTTTAGGCATTCTGTGATGAGGTTTTCCGTGTTGAGGTAATCCATCTTCAGGTTGTTTGTGTTCAGATGATCTGTGTTGAGGTGTTCCATGCTGATGTGTTTTGTGCTGAGGTGTTTTGTGTTAAGATGTTCCGTGTTAAGGTGTTCCATGTCGAGGTGTTTTGTGTTGAGGTGTTTTAGTTGAGATGTTTTGTTTTGAGGTGATTCGTGCTGAGGTATTTTGTGTTGAAGTGATTCGTGCTGAGGTTGAGTTGTTTTGTGTGAAGATGTTTTGTGGTGAGGTATTTTGGTTGAGATGGTTTGTGTTGAGGTGTTCTGCGTTGAGGTGTTCTGTGTTGAGGTGTTTTGTATTGAGATGTTTTGTGTTGAAGTGTTCCGTGCTGATGTGCTTTGTGCTGAGGTGTTTTGTGTTGAGAAATTCCGTGTTAAGGTGTTCCGTGTTGAGTTGTTTTGTGTTGAGATGTTCCATGTTAAAGTGTTCCGTTTTTTGTGTTGATGTGTTCTGTGTTGAGGTGTTTTGTGCTAAGGTATTTTGTTTGAGATGTTTTGTATTAAGGTGATCTGTGTTGAGGTGTTTTGTGTTGAGGTGTTTTCTGTTGAGATGTTTTGTGTTGAGGTGTTCCGTGTTAAGATGTTCAATGTCGAGGTGTTTTGTGTTTAGGTGTATTGTGTTGAGGTGTTTTGGGCTGAGATATTTTGTGTTGAGGTGATTCGTGCTGACGTGATTTGTTGCTGAGATGGGTTGTGTTGAGATATTTTGTGTTGAGGTGTTCTGTGTTGAGATGATCCGTGCTGATGTGGTTTGTGTTGATATATTTTGTGTTGAGGTGTTTTGTGTAGAGGTGTTTTGTGTTGTGGTATTCTGTGTTGAGATTTTCCTGGTTGAGGTGGTTTCTGTTGAGGTGCTCCGTGTTGAGGTGGTTCGTGCTGAGGTGTTCTGTGTTGAGGTGTTTTGTATTGAGATTTATGTGTTCCGTGTCGCTGTGCTTTGTGCTGAGGTGTTTTGTGTTGAGAAATTCCGTGTTAAGGTGTTCCGTGTTGAGTTGTTTTTGTTAAGGTGTTCCGTGTTGAGTTGTTTTGTGTTAAGGTGTTCCGTGTTGAGGTGTTTTGTGTTAAGGTGTTCCGTGTTGAGGTGTTTTGTGTTAAGGTGTTCCGTGTTGAGGTGTTTTGTGTTAAGGTGTTCCATGTTGAGGTGTTTTGTGTTAAGGTGTTCCGTGTTGAGGTGTTTTGTGTTAAGGTGTTCCGTGTTGAGGTGTTTTGTGTTAAGGTGTTCCATGTTGAGTTGTTTTGTGTTGAGGTGTTTTTTGTTGAGATGTTCCATGTTAAAGTGCTCCGTTTTTTGTGTTGAGGTGTTCTGTTTTGAGATGTTTTGTGTTGAGGTGTTCTGTGTTGAGTTTTTTGTGTTGAGATGTTTTGTGTTGTGGTGTTTTGTGTTGAGGTGTTTTGCGTTGAGGTGTTTTGTGTTGAGGTATTCTGTGTTGAGGTGGTTCTGGTTGAGATGTTTTTTGTTGAGGTGTTTTGTGTTGAGGTGATTCGTGTTGAGGTGTTCTGAGTTAAGGTGTTCCGTGTTGAGGTGATTCGTGTTAATTTGTTCCGTGTTGAGGTGTTCCGTGTTAAGGTGTTCCGTGTTGAGGTGATTCGTGTTAAGGTTTTCCGTGTTGAGTTGATTCGTGTTAATTTGTTCCGTGTTGAGGTGTTCCGTGTTAAGGTGTTCCGTGTTGAGATGTTCCGTGTTAAGGTGTTCCACGTTGAGGAGTTTTGTGTTGAGATTGTCCTTTGTGTTGAGGTTTTATGTGTTAAAGTTAGCCGTGTTGAGGTTTTATGTTTTGAAGTGGGCCATGTTGAAGTTCTATGTGTTAAAGTGGGCCGTGTTGAGATTTTATGTGTTGAAGTGGGCCGTGTTGAGGTTTTCTGTGTGAGGTATTTTGTGCTGAGATGACCTTGTTTAGGAGTTTTGTGTTGATGTGTTCCATGTTAAGTTGGTGTGTGAAGAGATGTTCTATATTGTGAGGTGTTTAGTTCTGTGTTGTGATGTTCTGTGTTGAGATATTCTATGTTGAGGTGATTTTTATTGACGTGTTCTGTGTTTAGATATTCTGTGTATAGGTGTTCTGTGTTGAGGTGTTCTTTATCGAGTGTTCCACATTCAGGTGTTCTATATTGAGGTGTTCTCTTTTGATGAGTTTTTATTGAAGTGTTCTGTGTTTAGGTGTTCTGTGTAGAGGTGTTCTATGTCGAGGTGTTCCGTATTGAGCTGTTGTTGATATGTTCCATGTTGAGGGGTTCCATGTCGCTTTAGTTAGATGTAGATATGTCCAATTCTCCAAATGATTACAAAAACATAAATTTGACCGAAAGTAAACTTCCTGTTCTTTCGTTTTATAAATTCAAATTTACACTTTTTCTTCATTCAAATGCTTTTTCTGTCCTGTCACAACACAAATTGACCACACACAGTAAGGTTAAATTGATAGTGTACAGGAACAAAGATATATAAATAACACGTACCATTCAACAAACAATTAATGGCCTCCATTCGTGTTACATCGCTGTTACATGAATTCAACATGAGTAATCTAAAATTGCTTGATTCGTTTAATAATAGCGACTTTAGGAAATATTGACTTTATTTTAATTTCTGTTACATGACATTTTCGTTTTTTCTTGTCTTGCTTGACTTAACTTTGACAATATAATAAACAATGAAACAATGTAAATGAAACCACATCATTTGTTTTGTAAAAGTTCAAAGTTCGTGACAAAGATTGACCTTTAAACTGTAATCGCCAGTAACTGTGACGATTGATATATAAGTAACACCGTAGAGTTAGTGTCTTCGAATTAAACGGAAATTCTCGGTACATTCTCGGAACATTTCTTTCGTGTGCAAAAACGACGATAATGATATATCATATGTACTTAGATTAACAGAAAATGCAGAGTCACGAAAAGGGGTGAGGAAATCCTACGCCGGACTTACCCGATCCGGTTACGTTTACCGTTCGGACAAGTGGATTATTTTAGTTTGATTGTCCGTGGACAAGTGCTTTATAAAGAAAAAACATAAATCTAGAGTTGAAAGTCCTATGTACGTATTTCGGTATGTAACAACCTTGTCAGTAAATATCGGACAAGTAAAATTATTTCGGGCAACCAATTATTTTGCATTTACTTGCTTAGGGACAAGTGCATGGAAGTCATATTTCCACACCCTTGCTCTTCATTTAAGCCAGATCTGAAAATGTTGGATAACTGGTTAGAATTCGAAATATCACATGAAGTATAACGAATAGCCATTACAAGTCTGAATTGCTTTATATATAGGGTCATAGGTAAAACAACTTATCAGCAATTATGGTTTTTTTTATCTATATATTTTGTCAAATTCCAATCCCCAAAATATTTATCCTATCTGTATCCTAAACAAACACCATATAACACACAAATTGAGATCCGTAAATTCAATGTTTTGAAAAATAACACAAAACACTTTACCAATAAAAAATCGTGTGTCCATTAAATGGATCCGTGTTTATTTACACCAGCTTACGTTCATTGCTCAGTTGGTTGTAGTTTCACTTTGTTGTTTGTGACCCAGCGCTAGGTAGATTACAATGATAGGCACAGGTATGCTGCAAGTGTGAGCTAGGTATTGCCAGCAAAATGATTGAAATTCACGTCATTATCTAAAATCCGTTACGCATTCCACCAGCGATTGGAATAATTTAGAACTATTAACTACAGCTACTGAGTGTGGTGTAAGGTAGCATTATTTCCGTCATTAGGTTAATCCCAAGCAACATTAGATCAGAGGTGATTCGTGTACTGCTTGAAATATTCATTATTCGTGGCTTATGTTTTAACGCGTGTTATATATAACAGGAGCTTCAAAGTTTACAGGCTCTTCGGGAACTTAAACAAACAACTTGAAATATCCGTTTTATGTTTCACCATTGAAACACGAAAACTGTGCAAGTCTAGACCTTTCCTCTTGACATGATTTATGGACAAACTATAAACAATTTTGTAATGTTTTAACGCAGTGCTTGTGCGTTGACTTTTTAAATGAAATAATTGTAACGCAAATTTGATAAAACATGATAAAGCAATTGGTCACATATTTCATACACATCACTACCGTTAAATTGTCTGACGGAGCACTGGTCTCACAACATTTCGGTGCTTTCCGGCATAGGTTAAAAGGACCATCATGTCACATGATCCCATCGCAAGGACTCATCCGAAATAAAAATATGTAACTCTCATCAGGTCCTAACTGTTCCTTCGCTAGGCGCTCAGGAACCAGATGCACAATACATTCTTAAATTTAAACTATGGTTAGTCATTTGTTTTCACATTGGTTCAAATGAAAGTTTAATTTGACAAATATTGTGTAACCCAGTTCCCATTTAAAACATAAATCACAGACCATTCCGTCAGGACTCCCGAACGAGGCTGTTTCGACAGGAGTGACTCGTAGTACTTGAAGTAACATAAGTTTACAGCAGACGAAAAGTTTCATGACGTAAACCCACAACAGATACATGTACACCATCAGTTGACATTCTGCTTTTGTTATGATTACACTTCGCACATTACTTAACAGTTAACACTGTGAACTCAATGCATCGTACTGATTTATAAATTGTTTAGATTGGCCTACTTGTAGAGCGTTCGACTTGACAGCAGAAGGTCGGAGATTCGATTACAAGTATCAGGACATTCCAGAGACTTTGAAAAAAAGGCTGCGATAGACCTTTCGCCAGTCGACCGGTTTTAATTTTGATTTGATTTTTGGTTTTACGCCACACTCAACAATTTTTCAGTCATATGATGGCGTCCAGTTTTTATTGGTGGAGGAGAAACCCCGGTTACCCGGGTAAAGACCACCGACCTTCCGCAAAAAAACTGGCAAACTTTCCCAATTAATTCGAAATGACCCTAGCGGGATTCGAACCAGCCAAGCGACCGGCGTGAAAAGTGAAAGTTACGTGTCTTTTGGATAAGGCTTGAAATCGACGTCCTGTGATACTGTAGAAGAAACAGATAAAATAATCCTCACTGGTCTACTGTTAATCCAAAGCACATATCAAAATTTGTGGTTTTTCGCCTAAAGTGAGTTACGTCTCGATATAATTTAGATATTTTTGGTCGGATGTTAAACAATCAAACAAAAACTAGTTCATATCCCTTGTTTTGGAAGAATTACTTAAAAGGTCAGTTGAACTAGACACTAAGACATGCGAGAGCAACACCCGAGTTATGTCATATCAAGCTGGTAAGTACAAGGCCTTCATTCATTACATGACGTCACACCAAAATACTAGTATAGACCCTTTCACGATAACTGCGATCCTGTAGCTTTGAGTAGCAAACAATCAGTTACTATAACGACGTCTATGTTTTTGTGGGTATCTGTATCAATTTGCCATTCAAAGTCACAGAAACGAAGTTAACGTGAAAGCGTCAATAACATGCAGAAAAACTTTATACTTAACTATCATACATTGAACTTCGCTGATCCATTATAATGAGTCCTATCACGTTCCTGGTGGGATATTCAATTTTCATTCAATATATTTGTTTTTCAATATCAGAACTTTAATATGTAAAAATAGCCTAGCGGACGCCAGTCTATTTATCTATCACCGAAACGGCATAAATATTGACAATAAATGCATTCTGACAAGCTTTCATTAAAAATGTCAGTAAATATGAAAATAAAACAAGAAAACTGTTTTTGTTCTTTCATTTTTATTAAAAATAGTTCCATGTATAACGCATATAAAACATCTCTATAAACCGAATTAAAAATAATATTTCTATGTTTCCTTGGACGGACGTTGATAAGGCATTGGTGATCGACACAGCGATCGGATATTGAATACACTAGTGGTAATAAACAAGCTTTGTAATGGGACTAAAATTTTTACCATGACAATGATGAAATGTATGATTATCCTTCCACTCATATATGCTTCCTTTCGTTACTTCTATTTTGGAATCTGTTTTAAACAGATTTGAATTTTGAATGTTGTTTTACGCCACACTCAACAATTTGTCAGTTATATGATGGCGGCCAGATTTTAATGGTGGTGGAGACAACCCAGTTACCCTGGGAGAGACCACCGGCCATCCTCTGGTAAACTAACAAACATTCTCACAAAAAATCAATCTCAGGTTACAGCGGGACTCGAACCTGCGCTGACCAGAAGTGAGAGGCTTCATAGTTCAAAGCACATTGCTCTAACTACTCTGCCATAGACGCCCTTAGACATCTTTGTGAATTTAAACGGATATTGTAATTTGTAAAATAATGATTGACTATTTCTGTCCAGACTAGGAAGCATATACCAGATGTAATCAGAAAACGCATTTTACGTAGGTATTAATATTGGCTACCAAATCCCACACATACAAATACTTCTTGATGAAATGAATAAATAAAAGAATTTAGTAAATAACAGCATAAATAATGGAACCTTAAAGAACATAAATACAAGGCTATGGTTCTACATTCTGATATAATATCTTAATTCTAGTCCTAGAGCTCTATTATATATATATATATATATATATATATATATATATATATATATATATATATATATATATATATATATATATATATATATATATATATATATATATATATATATATTGGACGGATGTGATAGGGGTTGACAGGATGGGCACACTGTTCTGTAAGACACTATAGAATCTATATCTACACAGTAAATATCACTTCATCACAGCACGCTTTAAGTGAATTCAAACACAAATCACACATGGATATCAAACTGGTGTGAGAAAGTAAAGTAGAGGTATAACTTAAGATACGAAACTGTGGATATAGGAAAGCCATTACATGTAATACGAAACTGCGGGTGTCTGTAATTGGTTAGCATATTTCTAGCAATGTCGTTATTAATTCTAACAAGATTTAGAAATAACAATTAAAATAAATAGTGAGGTTTTAGAGTATAAATAATTTGTTTAAATGTTTTATAGTCTTCGTAGGAATTCGATTAAATAAGGAAATATATCAGGATAAATTAATAATAAGTTAAAAGTTTTGTTAATTTAAAATATATGTTTGTATTTCATCTTAAATATTGAATAAATATAGCTATATACAAAGCGAAATAGGAGCGGAAATTCATCACAGACTTTGTAAATATCTGAACTTAAAGGTAAATTGAAATACAACAGAACGATTAAAATTGAATAATCAAGATAAAGTGTATCATTTTCAGGTATTTAAATTTTACATGGCATATTGATCATTAAAAAAGAAAACATAATTTGCTCTAGACATCAAGTTCTTCTGTGTAAAGGGAAAAACAGATCGTCAGAAACAGAATTTTAGACAGAACCTAACTCTTCAGGCCTACAGACCCTAGTAAACTGGCCTAAACAATAGAATGAAGCATTCCATCTAGATTCTTATGGTTTTACGGGTAAAATATCAAGTAAAAAATTGAATTAGTGCACGTAAAATAGGATACGGACCCAAAATAATGATACAAATTAGAAATATCTGAATATATATTGAATAAAACTCAAAACAGCAGGTGAGAAAACCACGCACTTACAATATAACAAAACCTATTTACATTTCTATCTAATTTACATCTCTATACAACGTCTCTCTACCTACTGTATCACAGTCAAAGCGAGAGCTATACATTCGCGGAATGTATGAAGAAATTTTGTAACCACTTCACCCATACTGATCATGATAGACTTGTCCAAATCGAAAATAATAGAGCATTCCATCGAGATACGTAGAGGTGATGAGGTTAAGCAGAGGTTTTTCTAGATTATCTATCAACACATTAATTTTTCGCTCAAAATTTACACATTCGAAATAGATCATGTTAAGAATGTTTTCAATTGTTTCTTTATTATATTTAGCTTGTATGTGGACCTAGAGAAACCCCTTTTATTGAACACGTTTGGTAAAAATGAGAGGATTTACAATGAAGGCACACACATTGATGATTAATGTAGATGTAGATAGCACGTGAAACTGATCATACGATTTAATAAATGTGATCGCACCTGTCGAAGGTGCATCTAACAATGGATGAATAAAATGTTTTATAATTAATGAACTGGATTTCAAAATCTGGTATATGACACATGTACATATGTTACAATGGTATTGAAAGTGAACAGGCAGTTACATGTAGCTTTTTATACCAACAAAATGGGAAAATAAATAAATATTGAACACAAAAATACGCCAATAGGCTGTTTGTATCAATCGGAATAAATACATAATAAATTTAAACACATAATTTAACAAAAATATATAACTGAGACATTACAGTTGAGAGACCTTTGGCATTTCCATTGACGAGATAATGAAAACATCCAAGATTGTACGAGAGACAGAATCCCTATAAATACAATTTTCGGTTTCACCAAAAATATTTCGAACTTTGGACGGCATTACGATAAGACATTACCCAAATCACCGTTTGTGTGCATGCATATATACATACTCATAACACACACACACACACACACACACACACACACACACACACACACACACCAAAACCAAAATTAAACATGCACCAAACTTTAAGAACACATATTGAAAGAGTATAAATGTTCACCCTTTTAGTGCGAATTACTTTTGAACACTTACAGGCCTAAAACACAGTACTTAGTTATTTGGTTTTGGAATTTGTAATGTTAAATTGATTCAAAAAGAGAAAAACGTATATCATGAAAATAAATGTTGTATAGGTCAGTGGAAAAAAACAAAGGAGAGAGGCAATCTAATTTCGACTTATCTGGAGTTAAATCTATGCTCACAGAATTGTCTAATTTTCTTGACCATAGACAAAGATTCTGAGATGATACTATTTGTTTCAATAAGTTCATTTCGGAACTGAATAAAACTTTCAGCACTTCCGTCTTGTCGGCGAATATTTCTGTATGCAGTCTCTGCCATTTTTAGACATTCTTTCTCCATCAATGCGCATGTGCAGTTGTCTGGTATAACTTCCGGTTTCTCGGTGATTCTGCTATCGTATCCGCTGTCATTTTCGATTTGTCTTGAGAAACTGTGGAATTCATTGTCTGAAGAGAAAAATATGAAATGTTTAATATTTCGAACCTTGTGTTGTATATAACGTAAAGATGAGTTTGAAATCTAAGACATATTTAGGAAATGGTTACTGATAATGTAAATTATATCACTTGTACTTTAAATGAATGACTTGAATATATATTGTCCTGTCTCACTTTTGTGAAATTCAATAAAGCACATTACATATACTTCTTAGAAATTAATTACCTTTTCTTCTTCTTTTAGAACATTCCCTTTCATATTCATCATCACAACTACAACAATCTGAGGACTTCCGTTTCTTTCCTCTCAGGACGGAAACAATTTGTAAAAGCAATCGTGACGTTTCTTCTTCACGTGATTCCTCTTCTGTGCAAAGTGCAAACTGTTCTCTCAAGCGCTTGAGTGGACTTCGAGCCCGATCTGAACTGAAGTATAAATCTTCCATATTTCCAGTTGAAGCTACAAATAAGAATCGTTAATGAATTAGATTAGTAATTATGTAAAGACATACGAACATGGTCTTAAAATGGCCGTTACAAGGAAACGTTTATCAGTATCTTTCTGATCGAAATTTGAATAGGGATATGGGCTCGAGTGAAAACACCTGATCATCGTGGATAAAAAAAACCATTCTAAATGAAAATATGAGAAAGGTTTTAAACAAAAAAGTAAAATTGCTCAAAGTCAAACTTTACTTGTGAACTAAGCTCTCTATTATAATATATTTTAAAAATGTTAATTACACTTGTTTAGTATTTCGGAACCGCAAATACTGGTGTCCAATACGCAAATAGCATAGCTATCCATTTAACGGATAATTAACGGATAATTGCATGACGTTATGTATATTTATGTCTGCTTTTAATATGTACCTGTTCGTCTGTATGCCAGGCTATCAAAGTCCAACTGCTTTCTAGCACTGCGGTCTTGTCGATCACAAGATAAAGGGGAATCAACAGAGTCGAAGTCTGCCGAACATCTACGAGTCCCTGAGTCAGAAGTTATTGAATCACTGAATATTGCATCTGAAACCTTTTCTTTGAATCTTTTATCTAGGCTGTGGGGAGTTATCGGAAGTGGCGTATTGTTTCTTTGTTTTATTGGAGTATTTTCTGTAGAATATTGTAATACTTCCGGTTCATCTTCCATGGCGCTCTTTTTCGGAACACATCTGACAATATCATCGCCATCTGTTTTGTTATCTTTACGGGATTGTTCGTTCTAAAGAAAATAAACCAATCGTATGTATAAAATGATGCATTAATTATGATAATATAGAAAAAACATAAACAGGTGTGATATTTCTGCGGAAGACTTATTCTAGACATAAACATAGACAAATGAATAGTAAACAATCAGTTTGTATTTTATCTTTCGTTCTCCTTAGATCTTGAACTCGAGGTCGTCTTAACAAGATTGCGATAGGTGTAAGATTTCATAATTAAAGCTAACACAAAGGTCCTAAAACATGATAATAAACTAGGGTCACGCAGTTACTTTTAGCGGTAAGCTGACCGTTCTAATTAATTGTCAAGATGTATCTTACAGTTATAACTAAATGGCTTACTATTCGGGTCTTATTCTCACAAACAGCTTGTGAACTTGACATTTTGTTTTGCTACTGTCTGATACATAAAGTTGACATCGTATCGAAATACTGCCAACTCTTGTTTATGATCCTGATAATTGCAGTCGGGAACGTAACTACGGCACGTACCTAAAAAGTACTCACCCTAAACGTTGTAGGCGGAATGACAAATAATGACTACTATTTACTACGCGAAAATAAATTTGAATGAAAAACAATAAATCCATTTATCAAAACTTATTTTCCCATGAATAGTGGTTTAGGCTATCAAATTAATTTCCTGATATAAAGGTCTATGCATATGGTATATGTCGTCAAAAATATATAGTAGATATCTACTCTTGTTACATTGGGTGGTTACTTAATTTTGGGTAGAAACTGTATATTGCTTCTACTCATGAATGTTTTACCTTTTGTTTCATAGAAGAATTTGAATATATCACAGCACTGTTGAAATGATTTGGAGAAGTCGAGGTAGAAACTGGAGGAGATCTGGATTTCGTTCTGTCTAGTGGTAACCAATCGGTATTGTCTATGCTCTGACCACGTGACCCGATTGTGAACTTTGGCGACGGGAGGTAGTGTTTGATGTTGTTATTTTCAAGTTCTCTGAAATGTCTTGGGAATTTAAAAATTTGTCCTTCATGTGGCCTCTGATACAAAGTTCTATACTGTTCAAAAGAATCGAAACACTTTTCTACTTCCGTGTCCTCACGTGACCGTTTTGTAGGAGATACAACTCTGTAGCACTGAAGTCTTTCTAATAATTCTGGAGTTACCTCCCCCTGAGTTAAGATCTGTCTCGGATAACCGATGTTTTCTCGCTGTTCCATTTTAATGCTTTATATGAATCCTAGGCTGAAAAAAAAATATATATATATTATATTAATTTTGTATATGCCATTCGTATTAACTGAACATTTAAACCGTTTCTAAAAATTAAACATAAAATATTTCTGTTCCAAATAATTTGATACTTTGAGTATCGTAATCAGTAATCGTTCCGATGCATTGAACTACAGGGTGTGACAACAAGATATGTCAAGAACAATTTCTCTTTTTCTGTATTTTACCAAGCTTTATTGATGATGAATGCAATACGGGTATTACAAAGTCGACTGCGTTTTAATCCTTTACTTGATCTTAGTGTTTTATGCTATTTTATTTCTTTATAAAAAGGAGTCACGTGATAATCTTTGCCATGAGATGAATGGCAGCTAGTTAAATTTTGTTTAGAAATTTAACAAAATTATACAGAAAAATGCTATTTAATGTGTAAAAAGTACTCAAATCTGGAATAGACTTTAGATTATATGTGTTCTCTCTCTCTCTCTCTCTCTCTCTCTCTCTCTCTCTCTCTCTCTCTCTCTCTCTCTCTCTCTCTCTCTCTCTCTCTCTCTCTCAGCTAAGACAGCAGTCTATTAAAGTATCATAGTTCAACGCATGTCATTGGCAGGCGTTGTTTAGCTTATTACGTATAACAAGGACATGCGGATTTCTATTTCGCTAATTTTACAGACTTTACAACCGGGGAAACATAAAATAACCTGCAGCCCTATACTTAAAATGATTGTTTCTGGTATTCAATTCTTATTTAATTTTGTTTGTAAACAAAATCCTCCTGGGAATTTAATTCCATTCCGTGCGTTTTAATACTATTGGACAAACGAAAAGATCCGTGATGACTCAGGTCTTTGTTATTTCTGTTCAAATTCTTAATATCAACATTTTTATTGTTTCCTCTAATAAACTATTCCCATTATCCAGCATTTTGACATATTCTTTTCTACCGATTAGGTTTGAAGATTGCTCATCAGAAAGCCGGGAATAATCCGATTTTCTTATTATATAAAACGGGATCAAACTACCACTATCTATTGTTCTCGACATAACCTCGATACTTAATCAGTTAATAGGAATTTACTTAATATAATGATAAAATTACAAGATCCGCTAATTTTTCATTAAAATTCAAGTCATTGGTCAATTTATCGCCACAAATTGTCGCGTCATTTAAGGGCCACGCATCTTCAATTTGATTTGGAATTATTTCCGTTCACACTGTATGATAAACGAATATTTACATGCTCCTGCTAACCTACGGCGGGATAAAGTGCAAGAGATAATCAATTTCACAGGTTGTCAATATCGGCTTTTGTTTGTAAACATATCGATTTCCGTAAGGTAAACAAATTTTTACGTGTGAGAAAATTCAACGAAATTTGAAAAGACGCAGCGGTATGTCTAGATCTAAAAAATATCACATAATTTAAAATCACGAAAAGCAAATTCCGCTATGATTAAATATTTTGTTCTGTTCTCTCACCTCTGCCTATTGTCATCTGAGGAGAGAGAAAGAAGGAAATAGATGGCAAGAAAGGAGGGACGAGACTGAGAGATAGACAGGAATGTTTGGGTGAATGGCTACAGCCGTGATTTTGAGTCAGAATTATCGGTTGTAAATACAGCTACACACGATAGCCGTGAAGTTTAAAAGTTTCGATAAAAAATCACGTTTCACTTTTTGCGAGGTCAGCGCTTTAAAATCTAATGGTGAGAATTGATATTTTGCAGTGCATATAAATAAACCGCAGATGCTAATATCCACAATAACTTCATACGTAATTTAATCGTGTACTCGGGAGTTTTTGTGTTTTCTGTCCAAATCGAGAGTCTTTCTCACGTTCCGGATACATTATTTTGTTCTGTTACGTACCGATTTCGTACTGCTTTTTTCATAAACATGAATTATCAATTGTGTGAGCCATACAGCTTTTATTTGTCGTTTTTTGAATAGTGTAAATACATTTCAATAAGCAGCTTTATGCAGTGGAAATATCTAATTTCTAAGCCCTTACGATTCATTAATAATTCAGCAGATCGCTCCAATAGTTCTGCGATCAATCAAATATCCGAGTAGACTGAGTAAAAACCGTTAGGGATTCTAAACATTATGTGTGAAAGTTTTCGTTACAATTTTTTTTTAATTAAGGTCATCGGGTTCAAGATCTGATAATTTGATATGAAATCTTATATAGTAGTGGTTGTGTGTACAACATCAAAACAAGGCGATGTCAGTTTCACGCTCTTTAAACTCCATGAATGACCGTATTTATATATTGTGTGGGAAAGGTGAAAAATCTGAATCAAATAATGTTTTGATACAAAATCTCAAGAAATTAAATACTTTTAAACTGTGTTAAAATCTTGAACTTTCAAAAATTAGCGAGAAATCGGAAAATGATGAAAGAATGGGAGACGATTTTAGTGAATTTGAACTTGGTTTATTCCAGTGCTTAATAAACGAAACTGATTTGCATATTATATTTCGGTTTGCTTCTGATATTTAAAACAAAGTTTTCAATGAAATTAAAAAATGTTAGAAAGAAATAATTTTTCAAAAATAAATCACTCTCACTGGTAAACGGTAAAATAACAATTTACGTGTATTAAAGGTAAATTTACACAGGTGTATATAAAGGTGTATTTATCGAGTTGGAGACTGACATTTAGTACTAGCTGTACTAAGATAAAACCCAAACAAAAACTTGTTTTGAGAATTCAAAGCATATTAGCATCTTTTTAAAAAAATTTCTTGAAGGTATTAAAACACGGAAATCAACTCGTAGGGGCCGCCATGGCATCTCGCTTTGAACCATGACGTATTTCACTTCTGGTCAGCGCAGGTCCGAGCCCCGCTGGAACCTAGGCTGATTTTTGTGAGAATGTTTGGCAGGTTACTTTCTGAAGGCCGGTGGTCTCTTCCCGGGTACATTGTAGCCGGGTTCTCTCCTTCACTATAAAAAACTGACCATCGCCATGTAACTGAGGAATTGTTGAGTGTGGCGTAAAAAAAACATTCAGAATTCAAAATCAACGCGTATATCTATATTTTACTTACTTTCTTAGTTGTAGTTTTAAAATGGGCGCTTCGTTCTCTCAGTCTCCGTTGAGATGACTTCTGATAAACAAATAAATCGGTGGTATGAATTAAAGTTGGGAAAATCCAACATTTTATTGTTCTGCCTTGCAAATCAAAGGTCATCAATATAACTGATAATGTCGCTACTCCTGGATCCCACTTACGAAAAACACTCTAAGAATTGGAACCGTGAACACAAAGTCCAAAATTTTACATTCTCGAGCAAAGTGCACCCACACCCTTATCAGTGGCAGGGTAATATAGAACTTGGATGATAGGACAGATATTGCTAATCTCTCTCTCTCTCTCTCTCTCTCTCTCTCTCTCTCTCTCTCTCTCTCTCTCTCTCTCTCTCTCTCTCTCTCTCTCTCTCTCTCTCTCTCTCTCTCTCTCTCTCTCTCTCTCACTCTCTCTCTCTCTCAATGTAAAGAGTCGTTTTAATACTGTGCTTTTTTTCGGTAAACTTTTCAATTACGTAGAAAATCTAACATATATGATAATAAGTTGGTTCCTATTTTCACAATCACAAATCATTGTCCATCAAACGGGTACATAGGTAAATATCGAATCCTTTCATTGTACAGATGATCAAGGAACTGATACTTAATCCGCTAAATGGACATTTATTGAAGATTGACCTCTGTCCGAGCAACTTATTACAAAGTCCCGCCTGGTAATGGACCAGTGTTGTACTTGACTTTTAAGTGTCATTTAGATAGCCGGCTCATCGTGATGATAATGGCGGGTAATCTGTCCTGATTTATTGTTGATTCTCGGGAGTCAATATTATCACGTGTAAAATCGTTAAATTATAAAGGACTTTTATAATGGTTAAATGTCCACGAAAGAGATGATTGCCTGTATACATTAGTCGGAGAGTATAGTCAATATTATTCAAAATTATATCCGAATAATGAGATGGGTTGGAATGTATCTTCATTCATTATTTATCAGAATGGAAAACTCTCGCGTGATATAGATGTAACACGCACGTGGGTTTTTTTTCTTTTGTTTGATTGATACTTTACATCCCGCCAAGAATTTTTCACTTATATCCAGCTAATCGAAATGTCGCAAGCATTGGGTGAAGTGCCACAAATTTTGGCCTGTACAATGGAGTGACGCCATTACAATGAGGTATTTTTTATGTGCCACACCTTCTGCGAAACGCAACCTCGTCTTATTTAAAGTTTCATCTGAAAGACCAGTGACTTTCATTCCCTGTGCCGAGCGCCTGTCGAAGAAACAGCCACTACTATTTTAAAGTCTTCGGTATGACCCGGTCTATGAATCGAACCTGGGACCTTTCGCTTGCGTGTCGAACGCTCTACCACTTAAATGCATGCACGTAGTAAAACCTAAGTTGAACACATGACATTATGGTAGAGTACAAATTGTGTGACTCGGAAATAACCGCTTGAAGTTCATATCGTACAGAAAACCTATTACTCAACTATAGCCTCATTTTTCTCTGAATAACGTGCCGATAGATGGGAATTAAGACCGCGGGTATAAAGTAAATATGTACGGCAGTGTTCAATTGATAATATAAAAGACATTTTTAGCCCAAATTAGTTATTTTGGATTTTAATATATTTCAAAGATCCAGTCTCAACAAGTCATTAAGCGTTATAATTGAAAATCTGTCCTGTTTGCAGCGACTTACGTTGACAAATTATTCATTCTAACAGCAAAATATAAGTTTATCGTAAGCTAAGGAAGATTATATAGATATGATTTACGCGTTCTAAATAGTACCCCATTATAGAACTAATAGCGATAGGGTCGGTCGATCAATGGACACGTTTAAAAGCTGAAGAAAAAAAATGTCAGTCAATTTCGCAGTAAAAGTTCTCTGTCGCATTTACAGTAATTTTGGAAAACTATTCAAATAATGGGGGAAAATTAAAAGTTTAAAAGTTTTAGCAATTATTTTATTTTTACTTAAATTCGCTTTTATTTCGACAAGTTTTAAAAATCTACTTAAATTCTGTTGTCATTAAATGTGTATCAATCATCCATGTATTAACGTTGATAACATCAGAGAAGGCGGTAGATTTGCAGTTTAGCCAAATATAAATCGCCACAGGTAATCTATAATGATTTTATAAATATACCGAATGTAATTTACACATAACGCTTAAATCAAATATTTATGAAATCAGATGAGATATCGTCGATTTAACTATTACTGCAAATACAAGTAATCGGAGAGCGAACCCGACCCAGTGTTACGTATACGGGGTGGTTCCAAGCGAGTAGTTCTATCGTGTTTAAAAACCGTGAGTAGTCTTAATAACCTGATTATATCTAAACGTATTTTAAATTCAGTTTTCTTTCTATTTTCAAACGAATCTTGCGTTTCAAATCTCAATAAACTTTGTAGCTTTTTGAAGTACCTGTGTCTTTAAGACAAGAATATAAAGATTGAATACTATATTTCATGGACATATTATTGCGGGTCGGTACACCGATTTCTTCTTGAGGAACTGGGAGTTTAACTGAGTAAAATGGTTTTATTTTATCTACCTGATCGGGATTGAATGGCCGATATTATTTTAGAGATCGAACGTGATATAGAGAAATTAAAACACCCATAAATCTGGGTCGCTGTTAGACTTCACGGCACGATATATACAGCGACATTTAAATAACATGTCGATAAGAACAAACTGCATAGAAATGATTTGATTACACTTAAGTTTGTTTAAATGCTAAGTAAAGAATGGCACAGAGAAATCTTATTGGCAGTAATATTATCACTCTAAGCTATCAATGTTTAAATAAACAAACGGGCAAGATTCTATTGCTAGTAAGATATCCGACTTTGTTAGCTCGATACCGTTGCAGTGAAACTTATCCGAATTTAGACCGCAAATTCTGAATAAATCGTATCCAGGTTTTATAAGAATCGTGTTACTAATTATGAAAACGGGCCGTATTACGTTCGTTCCGTTACATTTGCCACGAGTTCAATTAACATAACAAAAAGGAGTAAAGATAGGCCTGCTGACGCAGAAATTACCAATGTCATGTCAAAAGTTAGAAATGCACTAACTGGACATTTAAACATATTAAATGATTTTGAAAATCAAAATGAAATCCAACTGCTCAGTGAATTTGTCAATGGGTTAAATTATCACTTAATGTCATTAAACTCCTGGTATATTTATGTGCAATTTACATGTTTATTTTACCAATCAAAATCACTTTCTAACATTTAATTTAAGTTTCGTATAGATCACATAAAATTCCTTGACCCGCCACAGTCGAACGAATGAGCAAGATGCAGTTACAGAAAAAAACTGTGAATACGCAATTATTTGTACAAGGAAGCTACTTGTAGGTATTTCAGTGCAGGATTGGACAAAGGTGTTATAACGTCATTCTCCATTTAGATCAGAGGCGTACCACTGTCTTAATTGTTTGCAAACATGACATAAGCACGTTCAGTCACGTCTGAGGCATGCAATTTATAGAAACATGTTTTAGGTCCCCAAAAAACTGTGAAGAAATTACACAACACTTCACACCCGACAATAGACTGAATTAAAATAAATTACACCCCGATATCAGATTAATTTTACGATACATTAAAGACTGTCAATTGCATTGGAATTGACATGTTCCATTTTGCAATTTAAAAATAATCAAAATACACATTTCATTTGACTAAGTTCGTCTATAAAAATCATTGAATCCAAAAGCATAAAGTATGCATGCAAATTACCGGCGATCGGTATGTAAATCTAGCGATATTTCTTAATACAATGTATCAAACGTTTATAGGTAAAAATATAGATAACGAAAATGAAATTAATTAAAAAATCCAAACTACGCGGCATAATTATATATATATATATATGTATATATATATATATATATATATATATATATATATATATATATATATATATATATATATATATATCGCATGAGAATCTTGTATGGTCAATCAAGTATCCTTTGGTTCTCACGAGAGATTTAGAAATTATGTCCATATTTTATAGAAATAAACATAAAATCTGAAAATAAATCCGTTTGATGTCGGCTTACCTTTAAAATAAAACTTCATCTTTAAACTTAAGATCTGTAGATAAATGCAGTCCAAAGCAATTGATGGTTCCGATAATATATCGATATTTCCTACATTCATTTAAAGCACACTGAATATTGCTTATCCCCTTTTTGATCGTGTGTGTAGCTCATCGCCGTATAACGGTCACTGCTCACATTTCTTACCTGTACAGGTATGATATAGTGTACCTGTGCAGGTAATGATATGTATAGAACCAATTATACCCCGGAGTCCCGTTAAAGTCAATAATATATAAACAACCCACGTGTAGAAACTCAACACTGCCGGCTTTCAAAAGAACCGTTACCATGTCTGGTTCTTACACACGCCAGTCATGCGACGAAAACAATAGACTTAAAGTGATGGTCGCCGCCCTCGATTTAAATTGACACGCCTTATTGGGAAAATTTTGCAATACTTGTCGTTTGTTACCAAGAGACTTGTCAAATAAAATGTGTTGAACTAAAGAACTCTCCGTGAGAACTCATGTATTGATTATTTAAAAAGTTTAAAATCCCAGGTAATCAAACACAACGGTCCCCTTTCAACAGTTTATATAGATATAAGCAATGTCTGTAGATAAATATAGAATTTATAAAGAATTTGTATTGTGAATTTCTGGGGCGGATCACGGTGGGTTGAAGTTGTTAGTAGCTCAGACGAGTGTTAGTGCGTACCCTGCTGGATTTGACTCCTTAATTGAATAAATCACCTGTCGAAGGTAATCAATTTCAATCAGAGGTTCTCGCGCGAATTAATTACTTCGGAGGCGATTGATTGCAAGTAATAATACGGCTTTATTACTAATTATTCTCAGATGATCCCGTGTCTGACCTCAGTATCCTCACGTAGGTGGAATCAGAGGGGTGGAGGTCAAGATACAACGGTTTACTTTGCATTTTATAACTTAGAAATTTATCATTTATCTCAAAGAAAAATAGAAATACAATATTTCAGTTATGTGTAATTATATTGAATTGCTACAATGAAGATTTTTAAAACTCGCAAATTTTCAGGGTTTTTCTTTCCCGTGTCGTTTTTTTGTAAAAGTTCGGTTTGATATTCAGACACCCCCGTGACCGAGAGTTTGCGGGACATCGCCCTTGAAACCACGACGTCTTTACCTCTCTTCAGCGTGGATTCGATCATCGTCGGAACCCAACTGCATTATGTGAAGAAATTTACCAGTTGTCCTTTTTCCGGGTACATAGAAACTGGGTTTTCTCGGAATCGAAAACGAATATAGCCGTTGTATGGCGTGAGTGGGATAGGATTGAAATTATACCAGCACACTGCATTGTTACCAAATACATGGAGTATTCCTGTTCTGTGTGATATTTTTACCATCGCATTTAATATATTTACAATGTTCATGAAACTGAATTAAATTAAACTTATGTTTCTATAGGAATGAAAATTAATTATGTATAATTTACAAAATCAGTCGGTAGTTCTGTGCATAAATGTATTACAATACCCTGTAGGATTAACTTAACTAAAATCTTAATGTATTCCCGGGTCCCATTGTCATTTGTCACCTTGAAAAACTCATATTTAGACAATTTACCAAATTTGATATCCTCATGTCGGCATCACATTTCGCACATTTATTTATTTTCAAATTTGTTGCGGATTCAGAATTCCATATAAAAATATTTCTGCATTTAAATTATATCCAACGACATTGTACTCACATTTACCATACTTTGGGTCTGTCGTTATTACAAATTAAAAATAAGAAAAGGACAGCTGAATGTAACTTGCATAAGTTTGTATGTTGAAAAGTACAGTGGAAGAATTACTACTTCTCGCATATTTTTTTCAAAAATGCAAACTGTACTTTATCAGAAAAAAACTCTACATGTGTCATTTTCTTTTGTTTGTTTGTTTGTTGTTTAACCTCCCGTCAATAATTTGTAACTTATATGACGATGTCAGCAGCTTTAGGTGAAGTGCTACAAATTTTGACTTGTGCTATATACTGACGCTAATACAGCGAGAGTTTACGTGCCACGCCTTCCACGACGCGGCCCCTCGATTGTAAGTCCTACCCGAAGGACCCTTACATATTTCATAGGGCACTGGGTTGTGTCATATTCCAAAAAGTCAGTATACAGCTAGTGTATGACAGATTCAACATTTAATATGACGTGTCAATAACCCATCGTCGTAAAACCACGGTCCGGAATCGTAGAGCATAGCGAATCCAGATCGTGGTTTTACGGCGATGGTCAACTACATGCAAAATTATTCATTTGACCACCCAATAAATATAAAGTTCAGAACCCAGGTATTACAATATTCTTGAATAGGATTATCATACTACTGTCCTTTGCTAATTTTTAAACATTAGTAAAGGACACTACGGTAAGTCGATCCATTACTCCGACAGTTTTAACTCCGACATTTTTTACTCTCTCTCTCTCTCTCTCTCTCTCTCTCTCTCTCTCTCTCTCTCTGTTTTTAGTTCTTTATCTCCCACAACCCGGATACGCTCCTGTCCTTCGGACTGAGACAGTAAAAACCGAGGTCCCGTGTCACAGTGAGTGTCTGCACGTTAAAGAACCCTCACTGCTCAATGGCCATAGGTGACGAGCATAGGCCAAAATTTGAAGCCCTTCACCGGCATTGGTGACATCTCCATATTAGTGAAAGATTCTTGAGTGGGACGTTAAACAACAATAAACAAACAAACAAACTTTATCTCCCACACAATCATTCAAAATTGGAAGAAATATTCATACCATCAAAAACGTCTCAATGACGGTTTACTTGTCACGGAGACTGTCAAAATCTGTATAGCATTTCATTTAATAATCATACCAAAAGATAGTAAACTATGCTGTATATCTCGATCCATATCAATCCATTTTTAACCAGTAATATTTTACACTGAAAAAGCAGAAATAGGCGATAAGTGAGGAATGAATTCCTAGCTAATCTTGTAAACAAACATTGCAAAAATACCCAAGGTAATTTATCACCAGGTACATTCAAACTTATCGTATTGGAAATGTCGAGTTTTTACAATTGGCTAAATTGACATTTCAGAGTAAACGCGTCGCGGCATGTCGAAACTTGATTAAGCCAATAACAACATGTCTATACATGAATTCGTCTAATTTTCATAGAATATCAAGAATTCGTTGTATTTACGATTAAGACAAAGCTATGTACCCGTTTTTACACCCGGTATTGTTGTTATTATTAGCATAATCTATCCGATACGTTACTATTGAGTCATAAAATATAAACGACCATTGTTTGTTTCCACGGTCAACGAGAAAAGATTATACTTTCCCTCGGAAGTTTATTTTTTACACTTCAACGACAAGAGTTCATACGCCTTTCAATGGGGGTATATTATATGCGACTTTTTCGTATAATACAATTAAATCCTTCATTCTCCTTTAATATAAATATTGATACATCGGGCTGAACGCCTGTTGACGGATTAGACCCAATTCGATCTGCCCAATGGTTTATGCACTCAATTGAAAGGCCATAGTTCACATTCCAAGTTTAATAGTTTTGGCTTAAATCGTTGTTTGAAAAGGGAGAAAAATCAACATTTGTGGCGAAGAGTAATAAAAATGATGTCACTTATATAAAGGAACATTGTCACGCTAACAATACGCCAATAGAACTTGGTTGACATTCTCCACAAAAGACTAACTGTAAATATTTTGAAAAGACAAATTATTAGAACCTATTACTAAAGTAAAATGTCTACATAGAAACCACTTCAGATGTTAATGGATATGATTGAAAGTCTTTAAAAAAGTGATCGAGTAGCGGGACTGACACTTCACCATATAAGTGTCAGAATGACCGCTCAGTCGATGACATTCCGGGTTCACGTAATGGTAAAAAATAAGACTCCAAGCCCGTTTTGATTCTATCCTCTCTCCGTAGCTTACGGATTCGAGTCGATAGGATGTAGGACCGATCTATGTTTTAATATCACTTCGAGACATTAGCGGAAAAAAGCAAGATACTTTAATTATCAAATCCACATTTAGTTAAATCATAAAAAAATTCTTCTTCTTAGCTTTTATATTTTATAATCTTTAACATTTTCTGCACAGACAAGGACCTAGGCCTTCCGTATGATGTTAAGGGCAGTTTGTTGTATATGATTTTCTATTTATTGTGACACAGTAGGAAGTCACGTGTCACTGCATTGCAGGGGGATCCCATTGTTTTGACAACGCTCTCATAGTACAGATCAAGTTTGTGGCATTCTATTTATAGCTGTTGATATGTTCATTTCACTGGGAAATCCTTAAACGACCCGAAAATACAAACTTGGAAATATTCCAGAAGTCACGATGAGGAATATTCCGTATTTGTATACAATGTGATTTAAAAAGCATCAATTCATGCAAAGTGGTCAGAGCATGCACCGGTCATTTAACAGTATACCGGAAGTATATCACTTCTAGTCAGCCAGGAACCGAAACTGTTTTGCCGGTGAGAAATTTTGCCGTTTTACAAGAAAATAGCCGGCTTTTTTCGGTGAAAATTGTTTTCCCGGCTCTGTCCATCTTCCACACCAATAAAAACTGGTCCAGCGCAACCGTATAGGCATAATAATCATGTTCTCACTTTTTGATTAACCAGGTTATTTACCAACAAGTGAGAAAAGTGAGAACATGATATGACTGTAAAATTGTTGGGTTTGACGTTAAACAACATTCAAACAAATAGATAAAGCGGGCGTCATATCCCTGAATCATCACACAGACACCCGGCTACCTGTAATTAAAGTCGTGAAAACGAAGAAAATATAAATTTGTCGTTTAGAAATGACAAGACAGAATTAGAAAACAAAATAGATAAAGCTTGTATACAACATTAATTGTCTTCACGGATGACGAACTTGATGGCACAACGTCTGTAGTTTTTAAGTATTTAAAAAGATATAAATTTCATATAGCTTTATAAATAAATCTTAAAGACATGTATATACGCGTAGCGATATCATAAATAGAATCACCACCACACTTTAAAAGCATTTTATCTGTGTAAATGGCTTATTTTTCCAGATTCTGAAAATTTGTGTATGCAATGTTGTATTGCCGCTTATTACCGGAACTTTGAAATTTTATCTAGTCGACGTCATCGGGTGCTAATGTACTTTTGTGTTTTACAAAATTTTGGTTTGAATTAAATTAAACAAGTTTTGATAGATATTGAGGTTTTAACACATGGTCAGTTCTTGTTTTTAATTTAATGGAATTAGTATAAACATTGGATACATTGCAGTATGGGGCAAAGTCTAATTCATTCTTCTCGAGCACATCACTAATTTAAATCCATGCTAAACGAAATTTAATATCTCTCATCTTCACTTTCAGTGTGTTCTATGCCACTCTTCATAGTCTTCAGTTATATGCTGTTAGCCATATTCTAATGGCGGAGGAGAGAAGCCGGTTATAACGTACCCCACAAGTGAAAAAGCAAACTTTCTCACAAATGTTGCTTAGATGCCAGCGGGACTTGAACCCGCGCTGACTAGAGTTGAGGTAGTCTGCAGTTTAAAGCTTGATACTCTAACTACGTACTGTGAGTCACGGAGACACACACACACACACACACACACACACACACACACACACACACACACACACACACACACACACACACACACACACTGATAAAAGTGTGGGGGTAACGCCTACCATAGAATCTACACTGGCTAATCCGATATCTTCGAGAACAGAGGACCAGGGAAGGATGCATACCTTTAAATTAATGTTTAACTCTCCAACATGGAAAACATTCTTAATCAGACATTACTGCGCAGAACGGAAATACTTTCAGAAGAATCTTAGTACACATGTTCTTATAGAATGCTCGAGATATTTATTGTCGAAATAATTTGTATGTTTAATTGCTCGATAAGATTTGCCGTGTAGTAATCTTGATCATTGAAATTTAAATCAAGATACCTACCTATACATTACCTTGTATATAAGGAAATATATAGACTATAATTATATGCGTGTTTGCCCCTAACACCCCCATTCCGCCCGGAAAATCCAGAATGTCTGAAACGCAACATTAATATTTACTATAATTTTTTCTTTCCAATATCTCCCCTGTGATTCAGCAACATTCGGGAATATACCGCAAACTAGAGTTTGACACACACATATGTTGATACATTTAATTCGAAAAGTAATGACTACGACCTGTACTACACGAGTTGTTGAATCGATCACACTGTGTCGTATCTGTCGAGAGTACAACCTGTGCTTCACGATGTGTTAAATCGAACACACTCTGTGTCGCATCTGTCGAGAGTACAACCTGTCCTTCACGCAGTGTTAAATCGAACACACTCTGTGTCGTATCTGTCGAGAGTACAACCTATCCCACACGAAGTGTTAAATCGAACACACTCTGTTTCGTATCTGTCGAGAGTACAACCTGTCCTTCACGAAGTGTTAAATCGAACACACTCTGTGTCGTATCTGTCGAGAGTACAACCTATCCCACACGAAGTGTTAAATCGAACACACTCTGTGTCGTATCTGTCGAGTGTACTACACGTGCTTCACGACGTGTTAAATCGAACACACTGTGTCGTATCTGTCGAGAGTACAACCTGTGCTTCACGAAGTGTTAAATCGAACACACTCTGTGTCGTATCTGTCGAGAGTACAACCTGTCCTTCACGAAGTGTTAAATCGAACACACACTGTGTCGTATCTGTCAAGTGTACGACCTGTGTTTAACGAGTTGTTGAATCGAACACACTCTTTGTCGTATCTATCGAGTGTACTACCTGTGTTTCACGAGTTGTTGAATCGAACACATTCTGTGTCGTACCTGTCGTGTTTGTTGTTTAACGTACCACTCAAGAATAATTCACTCATAATCATATGAAGACGTCACCAGATGCCGGTGACGGGCTTCAAATTTTGGCCTATGCTCGGCACTTACGGCCTTTGAGCAGTGAGGGTTCTTTAATGTGTCGACACCTACTGTGACACGGGACCTCGGTTTTTAATGTCTCATCCGAAAGACAGGAAACCAACCTGCCGCCGGCTGGACTCGAACTCACAACCCCACGATCAAGAATTGGGCGCGCTACCGACTGAGCCAGGCCGGCTCTATCCGTCGAGAGTACGGCCCGTGCTTCACGGGGTTTTTAATCGAACACACTCGGAAGCTTATTTGTCTAGGGTACGTTCTGTGTCATAATCTTTGTTTACTAGAACGGATCCGTTGTAAAGTTCGGGTCTTTTTGGATACGTAACTGGTTAGGTAGTAAAATTTGCCAGCTTACTTGGGTAAGGTCGGGGGTTGGTGTTGATGATCTTTCCCCGGAAGTTTTGTGATTGCATTATTCACTCAAAATTGTAAGTCACTGTACAACTGATCAGTTATTGAAAGTAGCATAAAACACGTGACACAAAAGAATTCGCAATAATAACTCAATTGACTGACCAAAAGGCTATTTACAGAATTGTACTGTAGAATTATACATTCATTAAAAATATAAAAATAATTGTCACCAGAAGTTAGCAAAGGACTTGATAAAACACAAAACATTATTTAATTTTCACTCTTCGAATAAAATAATACAAAGACAAAAACGAGAAGAACAAATAAAACATTTCTAAATTTTGGGGGTTTTTTTTATGCCAAACTGGTACCGCCAAATTTAGACCTTGATCCGCCACTAGCTTGAGTGCAGATATCGACAACACGTGCTTGTTTTGTGATTAGTTTGTGTGATAATGCTCTATTTGTATAAGGTCTGTAGTGTCACTGAATAACATGAAAATAAACATTCCACGATTTAACGTTAGTCGCCAGCGATGTTTTTTTGTTATTTTATCTTAAATTGGCTGTAAAATATTGATCAAACACTGCAAAAAAAAAAGAAAAATGTCTGGTTACGGCAATTACACTTAAATTCGGATCCGTATTGATGTCGTTTTTCTTCGGTCAGATAATGCTAAGAGATAGACCATTAGAATAAGTCACGAATATTAATTCAGAGGTCTCAAGATTTTATCGAATCAAATAAAACAGTCAATATTCCTGTAATGGGGAAAATTTTGAATTAAATTCCCAAATCTTTCATTTCATCTTTTCTTAACAAAGGAATTAGGTATACACCGGCCACTTTATACTTCTCCGTGGTACATTGGGGTTTTTAATATCATCCCCTAACGACACGCATTATCATTTTTTCCCTCTTCTCTAATCTAGATGAATTTGTTAAAATTTCTTAAAGGAATCGATCATGTCACACGGATATCCTTTACTGGATCAAAAAACTTTATTGCCGTGCCATCAGTACATTTCTCAGCGTTTAGATAGCCAAAATAATTGGAAATTTTAAGATATTATCGGCAATCGGAAAGTGATCTACTAATACTGGAAAAATCAAAACAAAAATGAAGTGCGCGGACGGGAAAATATGACTTCATACATCGGAACTCAGATACAAATATTGTCATGCTTTTAATTGTTTTTCTAAGCTGTAGTTATGAAAAATAAATGTAAAATAATTATCTGGTAGTTTGATTTTTTGTAACAAGTTTGTCCTGTACGGAGGCTGGTTTGTGCCATTCCGTAATTTCGAATTTTCGCCCCGAAAGGACGAAATTTAGTAGCTTACTGCTTCTTAACTCTCGACCTATATTTCTTTCGCGCCGAAATGACGAAATTTAGTATTTCTTGGTTCTCGTCATTTCATTGTTGTTATTGTTGTATTTTAGCCTCGAAAGAACGACATGGAATGGTTAGTAAATCTCGACTTTTCGTTATTTCGCCGCATGACACAAATCACCCACCATACTACTGACGACTAGTACAATCCTTCCATTATTGATTATCAGTAAGATTGACATGAGCGACGAAAACTCTCCTTTCTCCGACTGGATATTAACTGATGGATATATGGAGAAATATATATTTTGTACCCAAAATCTGAATGTATATTTCAGCCTAAATAATTACCCTATCTTATGGGATACCCAGGTCAGTTGTCAAAAAAGATTGATTTGATTGAAGATAAACTTAGTAATGTCTGGAAATACAGTAAAATATATTTGCTGCTTGTTTCGGTCCGTTACCTTAATGTAGTAACTTGACTATTGGACACTTCTATACGACTAGTACATGGTCTCTACAGTCACGTGCTTGAACACAAAATATGTGAACAGTCAAATAAAACGAATTTAAATCTGATTAATGATTAGCAGCCGTTGAAGGTGGAAAATAATAAATTAACGGATTCTAGATGTATTACTCAATTTTGACGATATCTGAAATTACCAAGTGCCCACTTTTTAATAATAAAAAACCCCTGGTAAACCAAAAATGGGAAAGTGATAGAAATATCCTAAAGTGGCAGTAAGCGAGTCCCAACACATTTGTCAATTCTAAAATCATTGAAATTCAGAAATATCCGGAATTGCAGGTCCCAACACATACAAATATGTACATGTATATATTTTCGGTCTTTTGAACATTTTTATCTTCTAAATTGCATCCTTTGGTATTTTACAAATTTATATACACACCGGCAAACATCTAAAATGTTGTAAATATGAAGGTGTGATATACTCTATCGGTAGCGTAACAAACATAATACTATAATTGACAATTATGTATGTATCGCTGCTATATGTTATAATTACAAATATTTCATATTCATCAAATATATCGATTATCATTTAGTCGAAGCCGCTGGTCAGTTTTGCGACATTCTGTCCCCAGCGGACATTTTAAGCGCTATTGGGATCCCGTGCATCGTTACGGTCATTTCATATGAAATACAAATTACGGCCGCGAAGCTTATCAGTCAGTAGATATCCCCAGGCGTTGTCACACATTCACAAAAATCAAATGTGTTGCAAAAATCAAAGAGAGATTGGGAACCATAAAGACGCTATAATCATGTACGGTGTTAACAAAATTGTCATTTGCTAATTTTCAAATAATTTTTTTTTTAAACGCCACACTCAACATTGTTTTCAATCATTTGATGGCGACCAGTTTTTAATGGTGGAAAAGAGAGCCCGGTTACGTTGTATCCGGGAGGAGACTATCCACCTTCCGCAAGTATAGAACATCCTCAACTATAGTATCCTAGGGACCTCCGTGGTCGAGTGATTTGAACCATGAAGTATCTCTCTTCAGGTCAGCGCAGGTTCGAGCCAAGCTGGAACCTAAGCTGATTTTTGTGAGAGTGTTTGCCAGTTTATTTGCGGAAGGCCAGTGGTCTCTTTCCGGGTACATTGTAACCGAGTTCTCTCCTCCACCATTAAAAATTGGCCGCCATCACACATAACTGAAAAGTTGTTGAGTGTGGCGTGAAACAAAAATCAGATCACACCTATAGCATCCTTTTGTTTGTTTGTTTATTGTTGCTTAACGTCCCACTCAGGAATCTTTCACTCATATGGAGACGTCACCATATGCCGGTGAAGAGTTTCAAATTTTGGCCTATGCTCGGCACTTATGGCCATTGAGCAGTGAGGGTTCTTCGGTTTTTACTGTCTCATCCGAAGGACAGGAAACCAACCTGCCGCCGGCTGGACTCGAACTCACGATCAAGAGTCGAGCGCACTACCGACTGAGCCAGGTCGGCTCCGAAGCATCCTCATCAACATTGCCGACGTATTGTATTAACTATCTATTGTAGTGTGTTCTACACAATTGTAATTAGTTTGGATGCTATTTACTATCATTGATTCCGATAGTTTTCACATTTAGTTATTATCCGCTTTTTTAACTTATTGTCCGAGTTCCATTTAGTCATATCGAATGACAATAGAAAATTGAATGTCTGTATGTTAAACCCGGAGGTGCATTAAACTCTCACCTGCCATAATGCAAACTGATTCTATCATGCAGAACGAGAACAAAGTGCTGAAGCAAATCCAATCGCAGCCGTGATGTAATATTTGTTCCGGATTCCGGTCCATTTTCACACTTTAGTACCATCTTTGATGCGTTTTATGGATCTACTAGAAATCGCTCGAATTCGTATGACTCCGTTCACACACGTATCGATAAACTATAATGTTAAAACAAATAATGCAGAATTGATGTCTATTGTAGCGCCAGACAGAAAAGAAAACAACTTTTAAAAATCCTATATTTTATCGGAAAAACGAATAACGATTTTGTTTCCATGAAAACATCAGGATGCATAGAATCCCACGGCGAATGATCAATTCTGTACCGCTCTAAATTCGGACAAGACGAGAAAACGGCACAATTGCGGATCGATGAGATAAAACAAACTACAATGGGTAATATCCATTGTTCGCAATACAAAATTATTTTCGCTGAAAATACTCGATTTGATACATACTGTTAAATATGGCTGTTCTCAGCGGTTATCAGCCATTTGTTAGATCAACGCTTTTTTTCACGTATATACCACTGTTTTTGGTAAATATGTCATGTTTTAATTTTTGTATTTACCCCCTCAGAGTAAATTCAAAAATTAAAACATGACAAATATTTGATGTGTTGGAATATGCCTACAGATAATTGTATGATACACAAAAACCCATTTTATCGGCATTTTCTAATGTGTCTAAATAAAGGACTGAAAGTGTTATCGTGTTTTAACGTTTTGTTTTTATGAAGGGTTTTACCAAAAAGTGAAACCAACACCCTCTGGTCAATTAGAAAATGAAAACATGATAGTATAATACATGTAGATCCTAAATCTGAGTCAACACCCGGAGTATTAATGGCGAATGCAAAAACTAAAACAATGAGATGAATGACATTTTCGTTGAATGAAAACCATGTTGATCAAGTAAAATATAATTTTATAAAATTCTGTGAAAAATCACTACAAGATTAAGGAATTCCGGAAGTACGTAGTTAATGATATTTATTCTAAAACGCGGATTGACTTTCCACTTAAGTCGAACGGTATAAAATACAGCCTTCTGCAGATAATTTAATTTACAAATGATTCTATGGAACTTGGACAATATTGTTCTGTGGTAATATTCAATTTACATCGATAGATTTACTGCTGCAAACACAGGATCTTGTGCTTGCAGCTGAGTGCACGCCGTAAATTTGAACTGGCGCCTGGAGCCGGCCTAGCTCAGTCGGTAGCGCACTCGACTCTTGATCGTGAGGTCGTGAGTTCGAGTCCAGCCGGCGGCAGGTTGGTTTCCTGTCCTTCGGATGAGATAGTAAAACTCGAGTTCCTGTGTGGCAGTAGGTGTCGGCACGTTAAAGAACCCTCAATGCTCTATAGCCGTTAGTGCCGAGCATAGGCCAAAATTTGAAGCCCTCCACCGGCATTCGGTGACGTCTCCATATGAGTGAAAGATTCTTGAGTGGGACGTTAAACAACAATAAATAAACAAACAAATTGGCGCCTGGCGTGAAATATATACCGTTACCTTGTCCTGTTTCCTTGATATGACTGACGGTTTGTATTGTTGAGAATAACTAGTATTTTGAAAAAAAAATCGATAAGCACAAATATTTCATTTACATGAGAAGAAAGCTAAACTGACATTGACCATTATTTAAGTTTTCGCGAAAAAATGTGAATTCGCAAACAAGTCTTTTCGAGAAGGTAAATCTCTAAACAATACCCGTGTTTTACAGTACATTATTGGCCACCGCTAAATTGTTAGTACATAACAGACCACTGTTAAATTGTTAGTACATAACAGACCACTGTTAAATTGTTAGTACATAACAGACCACTGTTAAATTGTTAGTACATAACAGACCACTGTTAAATTGTTAGTACATAACAGACCACTGTTAAATTGTTAGTACATAACAGACCACTGTTAAATTGTTAGTACATAACAGACCACTGTTAAACTGTTAGTACATAATAGGCCACAGCTAAACTGTCAGTACATAATAGTCCCGTGTTAAACTCTTAGTACATAACAGTCCCGTGTTAAACTCTTAGTACATAATAGTGCCGTGTTAAACTCTTAGTACATAATTGGCCACTGCTAAACTATTAGTACATAACACTGAGACCACTGCTAAACTATTAATACATAATAGTCCCTTGTTAAACTGTTAGTACATAATAAACCACTGCTAAACTGTTAGTACATAATAGCCCCGTGTTAAACTCTTAGTACATCATAGACCACGGCTAAACTGTTATTAAATAATAGTTCCGTGTTAAACTGTTAGTACATGATAAACCACTGCTAAACTGTTAGTACATAATAGCCCCGTGTTAAACGTTTAGTACATAATAGACCACTGCTAAACTGTTATTAAATAATAGTTCCGTGTTAAACTGTTAGTACATAGTAGGCCACTGCTAAACTGTTATTAAATAATAGTTCCGTGTTATACTGTTAGTACATAATAGGCCACTGCTAAATATAATATAAAAATATAATAAGTATATGGCACCGAAACTCCACCTCCAAGGGAAATAACTCCAAGGTAATCACGTGACCGTGGTATAATACCTTCGCTGCCATTGGTAACGGAAAATAATACCAGGGAAATAACCCCTTGCCGGCACATCTCACGTGCATGTAAATCGAACGCACTGTACATTGAACCCGATCACGGAGCGCATCCATTTTTCGGGTAATGCTGAGTAGAGTAAAATATATAGCATAAAACCATGATGTTGCATTTAATTCATGACTAATAAATAGCACATGGACTCTATTGAGTTTTAACACCAAGTGATATAGTCAAGACACTTAATATTTTATTTAAAACAATGCGTGAATGACGGGAGCATTTACGTGGTAAAAAACATTGGACATGTAAAACTGCTGATGTATGCTTTCGCCCTCTCCATAGGTTTTACCTATGCCTTATTAAGTTGATAAAATGTTGTACTCAAATATATTAAAAAATCTCGTTCAATTTTGTTTTTGTAATGTTTATTTCGGTATAATAAAATATTTATGGCCCTCTGTGTCGGAATACATCCCGAATTGTCTCCCTGGGAAGGGTCATTTCCCAGGGAGACAATTCGGGATGTATCTTTCCACAGAGGGTCATAACTGTATAATAGTTCCGTGTTAAACTCTTAGTACATAATAGGCCACTGCTAAACTGTTAGTACATAATACTGAGACCACTGCTAACAGTTAGTACATGATAGTCCTGTGTTAAACTGTTGGTACATAATAGACCACTGCTAAACTGTTAGTACATAATAGTTCCGTGTTAAACTCTTAGTACATAATAGGCCACTGCTAAACTGTTAGTACATAATACTGAGACCACTGCTAAACAGTTAGTACATAATAGTCCTGTGTTAAACTGTTGGTACATAATAGACCACTGCTAAACTGTTAGTACATAATAGTTCCGTGTTAAACTCTTAGTACATAATAGGCCACTGTTAAACTGTTAGTACATAATAGTCCCGTGTTAAACTGTTAGTACATAATAGGCCCGTGTTAAACTGTTAGTACATAATAGGCCACTGCTTATCTATTAGTACATAACACTGAGACAACTGCTAAACTGTTAGTACATAATATCCCCGTGTTAAACTGTTAGTACATAATATCCCCGTGTTAAACTGTTAGTACATAATAAGTCACCGCTAAACTGTTAGTATATAATAGGCCAACGCTAAACTATTAGTATATAAAAGGCCAACGCTAAACTGTTAGTCTATAACAGACCAACGCTAAACTACTAGTATGTAAGAAACCACTGATAAACTGTTAGTCGGTAATACGTCACAGCAAATTAGGGAACTTTCGAGTTAGCCCGGATTACCGTCATAATCCTGCTTTTATTATCGTCAGTTAAAGTGTACCTCAATGTTATTTCCGGTTTCGATAATACATAGATAGCCCCGATAGCATAATGGGTAAAAGTGCCCTGCAAGCGCTTGGAAGGTCCTGGGTTCGATTTCCGGTGTGTCCGCACATTTTTCCTCCTGCTACGTTTCAGTAATATGGCGTTCAACTAAATAAACCCACTGTGGTTTGTTTAAAGAGTCTCTTGGGTATCTTTATACAAAATAAATTTAATGCGCTAAAAAGTAAAAATATTTCCATTTACTTTAAATCCCTATTGTTAGTACATAAAAAGACACTCATAAACTGATGGCACACAGTAGAACAGTGCTGAACTGTTAGTACTTAAGAGCCATTTTCTCAAGCATCAAATCATGATGCAAACCTGTGGTCACAGATTTTTTGAAAATGTAAGTATAGAAAACGCCACTGCTAAAGTGTTAGATTATAATAGGCCACTGCTAAAATGTTAGTGCAGAATATGTCAGTGCCAAAATGTTATCTTCAGGGTTGTTATATTTCAGCACAAATATATAAAATATTCTTACAGTTAAAGCCTGCACATTTGTCATTTAACAATACTTCGACATCAGAAACACAAATGAATAATAAATAAGGTACGTAATAATGACAGTAGTTCACTTCCTTCTCGGGAAATAAAAACGGATGTCTTTCCTCAGAACGTATTGTGTCGGAATAAATAAATTATATATATAAATCACATATTTTTAAAACAGAAATGACAAAGCAAACACACACACACACACACACACACACACACACACACACACACACACACACATATATATATATATATATATATATATTATATATATATATATATATATATATATTTAAAGGCGGATTTTAATATCATCGGAATGACATTAAGTACAGCCGTGAATCATCGACTTATCTTTCCGAAAATAACATTAATATTGAATAGTTTACGTCTAAACCATCCAAAGGATAATTTCTTCTATTTAATGATTTGTGAAATTTTGATACTTAATTGCGCATTAAATGTAAATTCTTAAACAAAATCGTCTACAAAAATGTAGCAAAAATGCGCGCTCAGTGTTCCGCATGATGTAAATAAGTAAGAAGTATAGAAGCTTTAGGTTATATCGTAACTACAGTCAGGTGTTAAAGTTGACTATATCAAATGCATGTTTAGTACATATTATAGAAGTATGATGTATATGCCTGTTTTAATTGTTTAAAAGATATTATAGGAATATGATGCATATGCCAGTTACAATTATAGGAGTATGATGTACATGACAGTTTCAATTGTTTGGTACATATCATAGGAGTATGATGTATCTGCCAGTTTCAATTGTTTGGTACACATAGGTTTATTACTTATATACCCGAGTTTCTCCTGATCAGGTTTATTACATATATGCCCGAGTTCTCCAGATTAAGTTTATTACTTATACCCGAGTTTTTCCTGATCAGGTTTATTACTTATATATCCGAGTTCACCAGATTAGGTTTATTACTTATATATCCGAGTTTCTCCTGACCAAGTTTATTACTTATATACCCGAGTTTCTCCTGATCATGTTTATTACTTATAAACACTCGTTTCTCCTTATCAGGTTTATTACTTATACCCGAATTTCCCCTGATCAGGTTCATTACTTATATACCAGATGTTTCTCCTTATCACGTTCATTACTTATATACCCAACATTTTCCTGATCAGGTTCATTACTTATACATATATACCGCAGTTTCTTCTGATCCCGATTATTACTTATACACTCGAGTTTCTTTTGGTCAGGTTTATTACTTATACCCGAGTTTCTCCTGATCAGGTTTAAATGCAATTTTCTCTCGATCTCATTCGTACCATGGTTCTGCCCGTGATGGTCCAATAAAACGTCTAGATAGCTGTAATGAAATAATGTCAATAGTTCATGTTTGATATATATGGTTACACATACAGAGAGAGAGAAAGAGAGAGAGAGAGTAATACTAAATACTGATTTTTTGTTCCCGAATAATTCATTAAACATTGTGCAATATAATATATTTGGTTACACATGATGGTGTGGACGATTCCTAGCTAACAAGATAATACCTGGGTCTACTTGATAGTAATGTGTTGATATTGTGATGCCGAAGTCTGTATTGCTGAAGTAGAATATAAAAATTTCAGATACCAAAGTATAAATCAATAGAATGTCCAGGGCACAGATACAAATCCGGTAAAAATGGACAAACACGGACCTCTGGAAACCAAGAGGTGGGATCAGGTGCCATGGAGGAGTAAGCATCCCCTGTCGACCGGTCACACCCGCCGTGAGTCCACAGTCAAGTCCAACGAAACAAGTGAGGAGTGTATCCTCGACACATTTGGTTCAGACGTCTCAACAACCGCCAACGAAAAGGCAACTCAACATTTCACTTAGTGAAACAGAGTACTCGTAATCAAGACTATTATACCGACCGTAAAATTTGCGGAACGTTGACATTAAACGCGGTTTTCGATATCCCTGTTTCAATAATTTGTCAGTGAGTAGTTTACCTCTGTATATGAAATCTTCATATGTTGTGCACGCCCTGGCATATCGGATCATTTGTGAAATATAAACTCCATATGCGGGTGACTGAGGGATATTACTACTTAAATGTGGAAAATTTACGATGGGAAAGCCGAAATCGTCGCGTTTATCGTATAGCTTAGTTGCTAATTTCCCGTCTGTGTTTAATAATCAGGTGCGGTTTGCAGAGAGTGTATTTGTGACAATTTGTGTTAGTGTGCGAGAGTGTATTTGTGACAGTATGTGTCATCGTGTGTGGAAAATGTGTTTGTGTCAATGTGCGAGAGTGTATTTGTGACAATGTGTGTTAGTGTGCGAGAGTGTATTTGTGACAATGTGTATTAGTGTGCGAGAGTGTATTTGAGACAATGTGTGTTAGTGTGCTTTACAATGTGTTTGTATCAGTGTGCGACAGTTTATTTGTGTCTGTAAGTGACAGTATGCTTGTATCGGTGTGCGACAGTAAATTTGTGTCTGTGAGTGACATTATGCTTGTTTCAGTGTGCGACAGTGTATTTGTGTCTGTGAGTGACAGTATGCTTGTTTCAGTGTGCGACAGTGTATTTGTGTCTGTGAGTGACAGTGTGCTTGTTTCAGTGTGCGACAGTGTATTTGTGTCTGTGAGTGACAGTATGCTTGTTTCAGAGTGCGACAGTGTATTTGTGTCTGTGGGTGACAGTATGCTTGTTTCAGTGTATGTGACAATGTGTTTGTTTGTGAGTGACTATATGCTTGTTTCAGTGTACGTGACAATGTGTTGGTTTTAGCGCGCGTAAGAATGTGTCTGTGACTGTATGTATAGCAATGTGTCTGGGTCTGCCCAGTGTGTGTGACAATATGTTTGTTGGTGTGCTTGACAAGATATTTGTGTCTCTATGTATGACCACTTGTGTACCTGTTGTGTTGTTGTTCGCTTTGCTTAACATTGTTTTATTAATGTGCTTGTCATTATGTGATTGTGTCAGTGTGCGTGTGTTAAAGTGCACGTGTTGATAATAAATATGCACGTGTGTTAGATGTGTAGCCAGTTTTTGATCAGGATTTAATGTTTAAACTTCATGTCACCTCGCATTGAATAAGCAGAGATTTATATCCCGGGTTAAGGACTAGGATGAGCTTAAATATCTCAAACACGTATACATTTACGTATCTTGCGAATCATTGTAGTAAAAATCGATAAAAGTGATTAAATTATTCAAATACATACACATATCACTACGCTATTTATCATTTATTTTGACGTGAAGGGTGAAATGAACATGATCTATGCCTCGTTATCAATTAAGTTTCGTTATCATTTCAATTTATGAGATTAGTATGTAATGGAATTCTAATTATCCGGCGTCCCGTGGCGGATCAAGTGGTGGTACGTTTCGCTAATTTCGATTCTTATCTGATAGACCAGAAATTCAATTTACAAGTATCGGGAATTAAATATCGGTAGGTCCTGATATATTTAGTTACGTACTGACCTTGTCGAAAGGGTTATGTCACAACTGTGACCGTCTTTTATTTTCCTATGAAAGCGTTACCATATTATGTGTTTGTACGTGAGAGCTCTAAATAACAAAATATCTAGAATTGTGACACGAGTCATACTAATTTCGTAAGTGTATTGAAGGTATTGGCTAGACTTCTATCGAGGATTAGGTCTACGAAATGTTACGTGTATTTGGTTTGAGACTGAGAAACGAGAGTCCGTTTCCTGGATTTGAGAATTTCCTGTACTCCAAGAAGAAAAAGTTCAGTATTGTCTGTACTGTTACATTTGTAAAGTTAACATGCCTGTATTATTTCATGTGTTAAGTTAGTGTTTTCAGTAGTATTACATTTGCAAAATTATCATTATCATTCGGCACTATTACCAGTGTAAATTTAGCATTGTCCGTACTATTACACATGTGGTAAGTAAGCCGTATCTGTACTATTATATATGTACATTGAGCATTTTCGGTACTATTACACATGTAAAGTTAGCAGTTTCTGTACTGTTACACATGTTAAGTTAGCATGTTCTGTATCGTTACACATGTAAAGTTAACATTTTCTGTACTATTACACATTCATAGTAAGCATTTTCTGTACTGTTACACATGTAAAGTTAGCATTTTCTGTACTGTTACGCATCTAAAGTTAGCATTTTCTGTACTGTTACATATGTCAAGTTAACATTTTCTGTACTACTACACATGCATATTTACCATTGTCTGTACTATTACACATTCATAGTTAGCATTTTCTGTACTATTACACATTCATATTTAGCATGTTCTGTACTGTTACACATGTAATGTAAGCATTTTCTGTACTGTTACGCGTGTAAAGTTAACACTTTCTGTACTGTTACACATGTAACGTTAGCATTTTCTGTACTGTTACGCATGTAAAGTTAGTATTTTCTGTACTGTTACACATGTCAAGTTAACATTTTCTGTACTACTACACATGCATAATTACCATTGTCTGTACTATTACACATGTAAAGTTAGCATTTTCTGTATTGTTACAAATGTACATTTAGCATTCTCTGTACTATTTATTACACATGTAAAGTTAGCCATTTCCGTACTATCACAAATTTACAGTCAGCATTTTCCGTATTGTTACACATGTGCAGTTAGCATTTTCGGTACTATTACACATGTAAAGTTTGTAATTTCTGTACTATTTACGCATTTAAAATTTTCATTTTCTGTACTATTACACATTTAAAGTTAGCATTTTCTGTACTATTACAGATGTAATGTAACCACTTTCTGTTCCATTACGCATGTAAAGTTAGCATTTTCTGTACTATTACAGATGTAATGTAACCACTTTCTGTTCCATTACGCATGTAAAGTAAGCATTTCCTGTACTGTTACACATTTAAAGTTACCATTTTCTGCACTATTACAATGTAAGTATTCGACATTTTCTGTATTACTACGCATCTAAAGTTAGGATTTTCTGTACTTTACACATGTGAAGTTAGAATTTGTTGTTATGGCACACATTTAACATTAGCATTTTCTGTATTATTACACATATAAAGTTCGTACCGTCTGTACTATAACATACGTAATACTAGCATTTTCTGTATTATTACACACGTAAAGTTCGTATTTTCTGTACTATTACAAATGTAAAGTGTATTACACACGTAAAGGTAGCATTTTCTGTACTATTACACATGTAAATTTCACATTTTCAGTACTATTACGCATGTGAAGTTACCATATTCTGTAAATTTCGTATTTTCAGTACAAATATACATGTAAGGTTAGTATTTTTTGTACTATTACACAGTTCGTATCGTCTGTACTATTACATACGAAAAATTAGTATTTTCTGGACTATTTCACATGTGTATTACACATGTAAAGTTAGTTAACATTTTCTGTACTATTACACACGTAAGGTTAGCAATTTCTTTTCTATTACATTCTTAAAGTACTATTACACATATAAAGTTCGTGTATTATTACACATGTAAAGTTCGTATTTTCTGTACTATTACACATATAAAGTTCGTGTACTATTACATGTAAAGTTGACATTTTCTGTACTTTTACACATGTAAGATTAGCATTATCTAAAGTGGGATAAGAAGCGCATGTAGCCTTTGTTCTATACTGATACATGTTTATACATCTCGTATTTTTAACGATTTTGTAATTTTATCTCACTTCCTCTTTTTGACATATACTACTACCTAAAATAGCAGCGAGGTAATGTTAAGCTGACCTTGGGTCGCATTCTGATTCCTTTTCACACAGTGTATACCTAAACAAAAGGTGTAAATAATATTACTTTCCCATATATATATATATACATGTATGTATGTATGTATGTATTTATGTACATGGAAAGTGAAACAAATTATAAACGAAAAAAGTTCGGTTTCGTTTTGTTTATTATTTTCATTTTTGTGAAATATAGTACATAAATGTATTTATTAACAATGTTGGGAAATGAAACGTGTTGTGACCTCCTCTAGACTCTGCTGATACAACGGTAATTTTTGTTTTATAGCTAAAGGTAGAACCATCTCATTTTAGTGTCACCGATACAAATGGTCTGCCAATTTGATGTCCAGCATACTTTCCGATTTCACATCAGGTCAAAAATACAATATTTGACCTTAACACTGTGTATTATGTGTTCCCAGGGCGATGTTGAAATTCCAAGATGACATGCTGATCACGGAATTTAATGAATATTTGTATTGTAAATCTCTTTGATCTTCCATTTAATAAAAATGGTTCCCTAACTGTTTCAAACAGGATCATTGGATAAAAAATATTGACACAAAATTGTGTGTAAATTGATTTACCTTTGACCAGGTATTCACGACTAGGTGTCTATGTACAGGAGATCGAGGTGCAAATTAATTCGGACATAAGAGAGAGCTGATACAATGGTTTATTACTGGGATAAACCTCATATTGTCAATAGGTCAGGAGGCGAACAAGCGTATAAAAGCTGGCTCTCTTTAAGTCTTCTTGTTTATTTATAGTATATTTGACTATTGTCCAGTGTACCTCAATATATCTCGTGTTGAGTGGTCCACCATAAAACGCCCCGTGTATTCCATTTCAAAATAAAACCTCGGCTGAATAGTAATTTTTTCTTCTTAAATGGATTCTAACAATTATACTAAACGCCCCCCAAAATATGTATATATGATAAACATAAAACTTGTGTATGTGCACAAAATCGTATTTTATTTAGTTTGGTTTTTGTGATGAAAAGAAAAGTCTTTGAATGTTCATTTCCTTGTCAAAATATTTGAATTGAGTCGTGTGACGTCAGCGATACAAAATGAAAGGATGCCGCAGTGAAGAAAATAAAAGTTTAATTGTCGAACTGCTTTCATAAATGTTAAAAAGCAAAGCAAAATTTAACGAACGTGCACATTGAAAATTAGAGCAATTTAGCAAAATTGAATGTGCGTCCAGGACATTATGAACACAAAAGGTTCAACTTGTGAGGTCGTACAGTATTTAACTTCACAGAAAATTTCTTTTTTGGTTTCATTTTGAAGGTCTTTTTGTGACAATCGTAAAATTTACGGATCGATTCAATGAATCATTTCTGTTGTAGTTAAATCAGTTTAATATATTTTTCGTTAAAAATAAGCATAAAAAGTCTTTATTCTTTAGTACTTACATATTTCTATTTTGTAGATATGTACATTCATAAGTGAAACATATATATATATATATATATATATATATATATATATATATATATATATATATATATATATATATATATATATATATATATGAAGGTACACCGTCAATAAATTCCATAAAGAATGAAGAGAATGGTTTTCGGACATTATATATATATACATGTATATATATATATATATATATATATATATATATAATATATATATATATATATATATATATATATATATATATATGGGGCAACTGAAAATGCACTGTGATGTATACACAGAATAATAAATAGTATGTGAAATATAAACCGTCTTGACAAGTCCGTTCTCAGCTTAGGTATATCTCAAATATATATTGGTCCCATAACAAATGATTTATTCGACACAGATATTGAATTGCTACAAATGGTTTACAGCATGATGATATTTTCCATTCCATTTTCATACACAAATATTTTCATTTCGATACAGATGCCTCATACTTTCTACAGTTTAATCATATTTCACGTCTTCGTATTCTTCAACTTCTATATTATCTCCATTTACAGATTTTGATTGTTTGTCTATTACTGGTGTGTGTGTGTGTGTGTGTGTGTGTGTGTGTGTGTGTGTGTGTGTGTGTGTGTGTGTGTGTGTATTTTAGACCCACTTAAGTATGACTTACCTGTATCCATATTCATGTTTTGTTGACTCCAAATAACAAATATTATGAATTTAATAAATTCGACTGAAATGAAAATTCCTTTAAAACGACATCACTGGTTTCAGCATTTAAATCTAAAACGTAAAAGAGTAATATTAAAACTATAGATAACACTAAAATGTTAGAAGAACAAGATTAAAACAAAATGACACAGATAGGCGCGGGCGTATAATGAAAATAATACATTAAAATACTATATGTTGTGAAATAAGCAAGAGTGACCAGATTGTGTTATAGTTTCTTGGTAATTTTTCTGTTCACATTTCATTATATTATTCATAAAACTGTGGGAAATTCAAATTCACACTGTTGATTATATCATATTCAAAGTGTAAATATATCATGTATGTTTCCGTGTGCTGATTTCGGTTTTTAAGAAAAGAAAGGTGAAGTTATAGTTATGACAATAATGCGAAATGTTTTCTACTTTCATAATGATCTGATAGGTTTATATATTTTATATCTATACTGTCAGTGTAGATTGGCTTTTCGCGAAAGGTCCGATACGGCACCGATTGGCAAACATTTTCATTATGACGTCACATTAAGCTTTAAAATGTTTTCTGTACATTTGGTGTAAGTAAACATTGTAAGTCAACCACAACTATACTTGTGGTTTTTGGATGATATTTTATGTAATCAAACCTTACTAGATAGAACATCTTATACTGGCCCCATTAAGTGCACTAAATTTAGTGAAAAATAGGTTCAAATTAACATGGGTCCGTGTCGTCCGTGGACAAAAAGGTCAGAGCACTAATTAACCACTAAAACTGCTCACTAAAACAATATACAGTGCTTGTTAAATTTGCTGGCCAGATTACGAAATGTTTTAATGAATGTAGTCCACTAGTACATCAAATAGATGGATGTACGCAAATTATATATGACAAACCATCCACACGTTAAGATACACATGTATGTTTCAGACGTAGCTAAAATTACCCTTATTTCGTCTTCCGGTTAGAAAAATCAGAGAGAGGCTTATTTCAGCTATCCAGAACGGAAATGTATGCGCGTCGAACATCCAAATTAGAAAGATTACAATAACAATCACCCGGTGTCCAATCCGGAAAAAATAGAAGACTATTAGACATTTGACGGATTACAATGATCCAATCTGTAGGAAAGTTAAAATAATTAGTTTTCTAAAAACTATAAAGTTATCAAATATGTTAAATACTAAATTGTTAATATGGTTATTGGTTTTTCAGTAAATATCAAATACACATGTAAAACCAAATTTAAATCACTACATCCTAACTCTAATTCACATATCTTTACAAATGGCAAGCAGAGCGATTCTGTTTGTATATAAAATACATCAAATTTATACGCCCACTACATGGAATTATCTCAATAACCCTATTGAATGTACAGTCACATTTTGTATTTACTCTTTCTGCTTCCGCTTTGACAAAAAATTAAGTCAAATAGTATGACGATGAATATGTGATACAGCGACGAAAACACTCAGAAAAATATAAAACCGAATGAGTGTTTAGAAAATGAAGTACATGGACGCTATCAACATTGGGCTTTCGTAATAAATTCAAAAAAAATTAATACATTGTATATAGAAGAGTAAAAGATGAACAAATTATCCCGGAAATCAATTTTCCATCAATTTAATTTTTTTTCAGATTTCAATTCACGATAAAATATGAATCAATTTGGGGATTACGAGTGGTTCTTAAGATTTGTTATGTTTAACTATCAGGACTTCATATCATCAATATACTTGTATAAACATATTATGATTTAATCTTATATCATTCCGACAGAGCCGGCCTGGCTCAGTCGGTAGCGCGGTCGACTCTGGATCGTGAGGTCGTGAGTTCGAGTCCCGCCGGTCACAGGTTGGTTTCCTGTCTTTCGGATGAGACAGTAAAAGCTGGAGGTCCCGTGTCACAGTAGGTGTTGGCACGTTAAAGAACCCTACTGCTCAATGGCCGTAAGTGCCGAGCATAGGCCAAAATTTGAAGCCCTTCACCGGCATTTGGTGACGTCTCCATATGAGTGAAATAGTCTCGAGTGGGACTTTAAACAACAATAAACAAACAAACAAATCATTTCGACATATTAAGCCCTAAAGTAAGACGGGTCTGCTAAGTCACAAATAGAAAATTAAAATTATGTACTTTTGAATTTGTAATCCGTTATTTGGAGATATCAATGTATGTATAACCTTGAAGACTCTCTCTATTTATCACTCGTTAATGCTTAATAATGTCAAACCAATGATGTATTGAAGTGAAATGTTTAAATAACAAAGAATGCAATACCATAGAGCAACTTGAATTACAAAACAAAAATGATTGTGTGGTATGTTTCAAGATATTTTTTTTCAGTATTTTCTTTTCTTTTCTTTTTTTCTGTATTTCTCTACATTATCTTTAAAAATCCCATATGATTTATCATTATTTATATAAAACCCAATGCTAAGAAACATCTGAAAGGAAGACATTAAAATCATTTACTCCCAAGCCTGATGTTAATTCAAATGTGTTTTCAAAGGTATACTAATATGATCTGTTTAGCTTCCAAAACATAAAAAACACGAATCTGATATATTTTAAAGTACATCTAATTACAGCGTTGGTTTTTTATATTTGTTTAGTGATGCATAGCAACGTAATTTACACCTCAGTATTCCCGAACTTTGAAATAATTCAGAGTTTTCAATTAGGATCTGTTAAAATTGTTTACCTACCAGTACCATTTTTTGTATTTTATTTATTTACATTAATCAAGATTTTTTTAGCCATCAATTTTTGTTATATGCGGTAGATCGTATCATAACATTGCTTAACGAAACACCTGACCCAAGACCGATTAAATCACCTGTACTAGGTAATCTGATTTACCTGTCCAATAGTCCTGATGACAAGATACTCACGGAATTTTTCATCAATTATATTTGCCAAGAACAATATCCATAAGATTTAGTTAAAGCCCCAGACCGTTATATGGTATTGGTATTAAATTTTATCTAATGAAGGATTTAGTATGGAGATTGGTCGATATCTCGTCATTCATTAATTTGACAGTTATACAAGGATTCACAAATATTTCGGTTTAATATTACGATTATTTTAATCAGATTTTTGTCTTGTCTTCGTTATTTTAAACCGTCTTGTGGAATTTTTACACTGACCGTCGCCATGGTTATCGTGTAAATTTTACATATGTACCTTGTACGAATTTTGTAGTACAGGCGCACGGATTATATCAAACTTATATTTTAAAGTATAAACATAAACAAGAACAAAGATTCTTTATTAGTGAGAAATATGAACTACATTGGGACTGCATTTACAAAAAATAAAGAATATTACATTCAATTAATAAAAGTGTTGAAGCTACATTGGAGTGCATGTTAAATACACGTATGTATATGCTATAGCAAATTGCAGTTTATAGATCATTTAGTCTAATGGCAAAATATTTTAGTCCACTTGATTTTTTAAATAAGGTTTCTTTTCCTACTTGCCAATTTCAGTTACAGTTAATACAAGTGCGTATTCGACTTTCGATTTGTCCCGAAAGTACTGTCATACTTCCCAGCCACCCTGCCAATACATTGAAACATAGTAAAATCAGGAATTTACCGGTGCTACATGATATTACGACAGGAAAAATTTCTGGGAAATGTCTTGTGAAATTCGGTCAAATGCTTATGTTTACGTTCACAGAAATTCTTGAAAATCATTGTCATTATTTCTATAAAAATCTTTCTATTATCCGAAAACATTCTTTTCATGAATTTAAATTGCTTCCCAAACTTTAACGTACAAGTATAATACGGATCGACAGGTGCGTGCTGTGTTTTTTTAACATAAACTAATGTATATATAAATCCCATACTGAAATCGAATATAGTTTCTCTGGTTGTATATATTGTTGTAAGTCGTTTGTTTGTTTAGAAATGAAGTTTCACATGGCCGAGTGGTTGGAGCATAGCGTTTAGACCACTGATCAGCAATGGTTCGATTTTCACAACATTTGTAAATTTGTATCCTGGACATCCCGAAGATTAATACTTTGGTATCTGATATTTGTATATTCATTTGATAAACCTATTATATTGTTAAGTGGATTCTTACTCCTCCATGACAACTGATCCCACCTCTGGATTTCCAGCGGTCCGCCTTTTTCCAGTGTTCACCAGATTTGTATATTTGTCTCCTGGACATCCCGAAGATGAATGCTTTTGCATTATCTGTGATTTTTATATTAGTCATCACTTCAAATTACAGACGGAGGTACACTCAATGTTATGTGTTTTTACTCAAATTGATTATAAAATCAAAATATGTAAGATACCAAATTATTTATTTATCAAAACATGAACACAAGAAATAAAGGAGAAAATAAAATAAGCACTTGTTTGATCACTCTTTATATCTAATGGGCTATTCACAAATTCTGTAAAGGCGGTGATGATATTTAAAATCTACTTCTGTACCATACATGTTTTCAAATAATATCTATATGAAATTGAAATATTTCAAACTTATTAACAAAGCTATTCTTACACCACGTTATACATAAAAACTTTCAAAAGAGTGGAAATTCCGGAAAATCTTTACAATTGATATAGAATGAATCATCCTTAATTTTGAACATGACAAGATAGCAAAGCTATTTAATTAACTTGGATACCGTTTTATATATTTATACATAATACGTTTTTCAATTACCAATAGATCATAGGGTTTTGTGCTTTGCACTTGTGCAGTTAAATGGAATTTTAAACAAGTTTAAAGACATTTCAAGTCCACATTCAGCAAGCCCTGCAAGACAATAATTAGTATAAATCACATTCGCTAGCCCATTATTGCCAGATCTTTTGTCGAAAATGACGGCAATCGGGAATTAGGCTAAGGAAAACCAGACATATAAAACCGATGGAATTCGAACTCGTTCTGACACGTCAAGACAAAAATAAAAAAGGCAACCGGGTGGAATTTTAACGGAGTAAGACTTGAAAAGTCTAAAATTAAGATGCCTTATCCATTCGACATTGAGGTACCGGGTGTATCAAACAATGCATAAACCAAGGTGCAGCGTCGCTGTGGGCGTCATGTACAATAGATATCTCCTGCATAGACTACGTCCACATCGAACATGCCAAAAAACATGTACACATGTAGTGCAATATCTTAAATTGATTATTATTTTGCATAATAATCATACTGCTTCCAATTACAATACAATAACTATTTAAAAGAACCGAGATAAAATAAATATTTATTACATTACAGTAAACCAAAACCGTTTCCAGTCTATAAGTAGTTTAGTTCAAAACTAAAACGAGGCCAAATAATGTATCTATTGAAATTAAAAGTATGGATATAGTAGAGTATACAAACAAAACGGAATTAAATTTTCATCAGCTATATTTTGGTAAATTGAATTCCTAATTCCTAATTTCCCATTGCGAATGCATCAATTGAAATCCAGACACTTTACGTCTAACAGGATAACCCTACGCCAAAGTTTATAATATAAGTTGGTCTGACTCTATCGAGGGATCAGCGGGAGAGAGGAATTATTTTGTGTTTTACATTATTATCTGTTTTTTTCATATCGAATTTTATGTTTCATATTCACGATGTAAAATACGTTCGTACTTGGATGAAAGATATTGATAGGAGGAGTACATAGTTGTCTATTTTTTATTGCCAAGAAATATGTTGTGAAATACGCGAACATCAGTATAAACAAACTGCAATGCAAATTCGTAAGGGTTATTTTTCTCAAACCATTCACAAAATCATTATAAATTTCTAAAAACTGAAAGTAAACATCCACTGCGTTGTGTATGCAGAATGTAAGTCGTACTACTGTACAGGGGGGGGGGGGGCTAGCAGTATTCGCTATATAAGTCTGTTAATTTAAGAAGCAGTTCACAAGTTTATATATAATATACACCGTTGCAGGAACTGATGATAGTTTAAGTTATTCCAGATTCGCGAGTTCAAATAAACCCAGATCGTTGAGAGAGAGAGAGAGAGAGAGAGAGAGAGAGAGAGAGAGAGAGAGAGAGAGAGAGAGAGAGAGAGAGAGAGAGAGAGAGAGAGAGAGAGAGAGAGAGAGAGAGAGAGAGAGCGCATTACAACCCGCAGAATTAAACCTAATAATGTGCAATACAGGTAATATACTGTTTACGTTGATGTAGTCATGTTTATCATAACAATTTACCAAGAATATAAGTTTATTGAACAAATAATCTATGCAAACAATTTGTGTGCAGGAAGAGTGAACAGAAAAATTAATATTATGCAACTGTAAAATATGAATCATTAATTGTATGTACCGTTAAGTTAGATGGAAGTGTGGTGAAGTGCAGTCAACTCATACCTCTGCTAATGATTCATGTTAATGCAGTGAATTTTCATGATAAAAATAATATAATACTTCATCATTGTAATGAGATGATGATGATGTTACTACTACTACTAATCATCATCATCGTATTGATCGTCATCGTCGTCATTATCATTACCATCAATATCTAGTATGCTCATTTATAAGTACTCAAGTTAATAATTAATATTCAAAATAACCCAGTTAAGGTAAAGCTAGTTATGGAGACGGCATTGTAGCTCTTTTTTCTTAGGTCATTGACCTGTTCCTCTTCAAGTCTTTGTGCAATAATCATGACACGGTGCCGATGACCTTGTTAATGAATAAAAGAAATTCTAACAAATAACAATTGATTTGCTTAAAATCTTGGTCAGACGGATTCTTAACGATGTCATTCAAAACAAATACAAATTAATTGTTAACACCGTAACACGTGTATTAGTTTTCTAGTGACATGTAGTCAAGTCATAATTTTATTTTTGTTCTGGCCATTTCTTGCAAAGTAAATATAATTATATTCATTTTTAAAAATATAAATAAATCTATTTAGGTCTACATGTAGGTATTTTCTCCATAGTCTACAATAGTAATAACTGATATATACAGGACTATATTAGGTCTCGTCTCCATTTCTTTACATCAATAACTGATTGATATAAGTCTATAATTTGGTATTTTCTGCACTGTTTTATACAGTTTACATCATGACAACACAATTCGTCGTAGACTCGGGCTCATTTACTTCACGTGCATATTAAACGAGTATCATTTTCAAGCTACAACGAAATATATATGCGTAATGATAGAAAATTTGATATTGCAAATGGAACTGTATGAAGGAGCAATAATTTATTAAATATGTGAAGTTTTGAACAAAACACCATAAGTTTTGTTATATGCACTCAATACCCTTTCGGAAGTCCAACATTTATTAGTTTTAGTACACTTTTGTTTGCATCTTGTTAATCACGAGCCATCAAAAGAATCAGAATACTGGGGCTTAAATACATATACAACGAAATTGAAGTTGAATCGTTTTTTAATTACAATCATACTTTAATCCTGGCCAAACCATCAAGAGAATCAGCAGTTAATGTGCAAGGAAACAAAAATAAAATCTGCACCCAAATGATACAACGTTCCTGCCAACTGTTTATCGTCGTTGTTTGAAATAAACTTTGAAAGACGTTTTCCGCAAATTTTACAGTCGGATTAATAGCCGTGTTTGAGATTACTCTGTTTCACTAAATGAAATGTTGAGTTACCTGTTCGATAGCGGTTGTTGATTCGTCTGTACCAACTGTGATGAGGATTTCTTCCTCACCTATTTTATTTGGACTTGACTGTGGACTCACGGTTGGTGTGTCCGATCAACAGGGGATGCTTACTCCTCAATGGCACTTTATCCCACCTTTTGAATTGCAGAGGTCCGAGTTACTCCAGTATCACCCGATGTGTGTTATGTTGTATTCTGGACATCTTGTAGATATAAAAAGTCTCAGATACCAAGGTATAAAACATTAGGATGTCCAGGATATAGGTACAAATCTGGTAAAAATGGACAAACACGGACCTCTTGAAATCAAGAGGTGGGATCAGGTTTCATGGAGAAGTAAGCATCCCCTGACGACCGGTCACACCCGCCGTCACTCCATAGTCAAATTAAAATGAAATAATCGTCACAATTGGTACAGACGTCTCAACAACCGTCATCGAACAGGCAACTCAACATTTCACCTAGTTAAACAGAGTAGCCGCAAACAAGAGTATTATACTGACCGTAAAATTTGCGAAACGTTGACATCAAACGCGGTTTACGATATCCCTGTGTCAATAATTTTGTTAGTGAGTAGTTTACCTCTGCATATAAAATGTTTATATGTTGAACACGCCCTAGCATATCTGATCATTTTTTAAATATAAACACCATATGCGGGTGATTTTGGGATATTACTACTTAAATGTGGAAATTTCACGATGAGAAAGCCGAAATCGTCGCGTTTGTCGTATAGCTTAGTAGTTAATTTCCCGTCTGTGTCTATAATTACTAAAATGTCTTAAGTATAAAGCGTGTGTGCTTGATTCTGTTGTATCTTTAATTTCTAGTTCGATCTATACTTTGGTATCTGAGATTTTATATTTTGTAAAAATGTAATGATTGTTTAAAATGTATAAGTTTATAAGTATGAAAGATTTTGTTTTGCACTGGCTACATTACTTTCAAATTTCGTTTTGCATTGGTTACCTAACCATTCACAATTTGTCCAAAATTATGTCATTTGTTATCAAAACACTTTGTATCTATTTTTTTATCCATGTTTGTAAATAAGGGTTTAAAGTTCAATGTATAAATCTAAATATGAATAAAATATACGGTGTAAAAATACTAGGTATATTTACTGATTTGGGTTTGTTCCCATCTGACAATGATTGAAGTAATGCAAACCCTGAGAAATTTTGATTGAATTATGATTACACAGTAGAAAATGATGTATATTTTGTCGGACTTTGTCATTTATCCAAAAATTATCATTACATATTTAACAGAGCTTGAACATACGTATTCGTGTCTCAAATTTATTTTGTATAAAATAAATTTTTATCAATTCTTTTTACAGAGTCGATATCGTGGGAAATATGTAGATCACAGTTTGAAAATAGATAAATGCAAATGAGATTAACAAAAATTTGACATAGGTATCTCCGATAGGTGCATACAAAAACGTTTCTCCATTAAATGAAGTATAGCCTTCACTACTTGTAAAATTCACTAAAATATTAAAATCATAGAACATAGTATAAAAACACGATAGTTACGTTTTATTGCTGTGATAATGTGTGTGTGTGTGCATGTATGTATGTATATTACAGCAGACGTATCTGTCGTCTTTATTCTATTTCTAACCATACCTTATACCCAATGTTTATTGGAATTTTCCTGTAGACTCATTGTGGCAGAGAATGATTGTCTCCCTCTGCCTTGGCGTTTAGCTGACCCCGTTATTTTCATATTAATTTGTAAGTTTGAAATATTAACTCTTTGTATGCGCTATCACAAACGCTTATCATTTATTTGAATACTCTTATTCTAATTTCCATTAAATGCCTAGATCTAGTGTTTATCAATATACAATTCCGAACAAGAAGATTAAAAAAATTAATGAACTTTCGTATACGATGCTCACTAAGCTGTATTAGTTTTATTTAAAATAACAAGCGTTGAACTGCGGAGTTTGGTACTCGGTCTGCTTGTACTTCTATCTAGCGCTTATAAATTCGTCAACCTAATCGTACCTAAAAGAGTAATTTTGGGGAATGGAAAACTGCGAATTGATCCCCGAACAATGATTAATTATGCAATATTTGCCTTATTTCAAGTTACTAATATTTTTTTAGAATTAATTTCTACAATTTCTATATATATATATATGAATTTTTGTTTGTGTGTGTAAAGCACTAAAATGACTAAAGACACGAACAGAACGAAACGATTAAAGAAGGGAAAGGGCGTCCCGAAAATTTGACTACATATTTGTCCGTGTATATAATTATATAATTCGTTTCATGACTTTTATCTATTTGCGTGAACTAGATAGCGTTGTTCGTTTTATAGCATCGTATATATATATATATATATATATATATATATATATATATATATATATATATATATATATATATATATATATATATATATGTCAAATTTAAAAGGTTTGAAAGAAGGATGAAACAGCTTCACGCTTTAAGATCACGTTGATATATATAAAGAATCCGAAAGAAATCACAATTTTGTGTATTTAAACTTTTACTGATCATAAAGTAAATCTCTATCCTAAAAATTATAAGTAATCATTGATGATATTTGCATTTTATTTCTTGTGATAAATAATAGTTAATTGTAGATAATGTACCTCATATCTTAGTTGTACAAAAATAAATCAGTCATCCAACTCTTCATAAAGATAACTTGTTCATCCGAAAATGATTGTGCACAACGCTTTGATGTGACTTTGTGTGTGGATGGTACAAAGCAGAGATGCCAGAGAGTAAAATAACAACAAATTCCTTCGTAAAGATAACACAACAATACCAACCGGACAATCATAGATCAGATGTTATCCAACGTTGGACAGACGTACTTCCCGATTTGCCTAGCCAAAATTTCTCTGTCCACACCCTTGGGTGTAGACAAGCTACACGCGCTATTAAGTCACAATATAATTCCATTTCATTTAATATGTTATGGGAATACAGTGCATTAAAAGTTGCGTCACATTTTATTTACGTGCATAAACATGTATATGGAGCATGAGAGAAAACGAATCAAACATAGGTGTGCTGAGTGGAAAGGGAAATCGTAACACTCGTGGAGAGAATCTGTAAGTCCAATTCTCGGGAGACTTTTCATATAAGACTCTCAGATTCTTACCACATGGGTGGGTGGTTTCGTAATATCCATTCCGCACACCCGTGTAAGGTTCTATTAAGGTGGACCGGGAGTGATCATTCCCAGCTGCCATACTTCTCGTGAGTCCAAAGTCAAGTTTAGTGGTGTAAGTCATTGTGACATGAACAATATAATGCATCCCTTGATCCAGGAATACTAGTACATGTATTGTCAAGAGTACTCCAGTCATTATAGAACCTGTCTAGTGAAGTAATCAGAAAAACGCCGAGATGATCCGCAAAGATCAATATTCGGAAGTCCGTGACTACTGCCTTTTTGTATTTCTTATTTTCTACGTGTATTATCTCCCCTAATATTTCCGTCAATTTTCCCACCCTCGATATAATAATTTTGCATATTACTGTTTTTAAAATGTCAGATAACAAAGTATAAATCTTTAAGATTTCTAGGATGCATTTAGTTTACTTAGATCATTTTATGCATTCTATGTATTTTGTTATGTAGATCCCGTCACGTGTCCTATGTATAAAGTAACTAGATCATTTCACGTGTTATATGTATTTGATTCTTAGAGCATGAAATTCTTTGATCATGCCACGTGTTCAATGTATATGGTTTATAGATCATGTCACTTGTTCTATGTTTATGGTTCTTAGATCATGTCATGTGTTCTACGTATTTGATTCTTAGATCATGCAATTCTTAGATCGTGTCACGGGTTCAATGTATATGGTTCGTAGATCATGTCACGTGTTCTATGTATATGGCTATTAGATCATGTCACGTGTTCTATGTATATGGTTCTTAGATCATACCACGTGTTCTATGTATATGGTTCTTAGATCATGTCACGTGTTATATGTATTTGATTCTTAGAGCATGAAATTCTTTGATCATGCCACGTGTTCAATGTATATGGTTTATAGATCATGTCACTTGTTCTATGTTTATGGTTCTTAGATCATGCCATGTGTTCTACGTATTTGATTCTTAGATCATGCAATTCTTAGATCATGTCACGTGTTATATGTATTTGATTCTTAGAGCATGAAATTCTTTGATCATGCCACGTGTTCAATGTATATGGTTCGTAGATCATGTCACGTGTTCTATGTATATGGTTCTTAGATCATGTCGTGTTCTATGTATATGGTTCTTATATCATGTCACGTGTTCTATGTTTATGGTTCTTAGATCATGTCACGTGTTCTATGTATATGGTTCTTATATCATGCCACGTGTTCTATGTATATAGTTCTTAGATCATGTCACGTGTTCTATGTATATGGTTCTTATATCATGTCACGTGTTCTATGTATATAGTTTAGATCATGTCACTTGTTTTATGTATATGGTTCTTAGATCATGTCTCGTGTTCTATGTTTATGGTTCTTATATTATGTCACGTGTTCTATGTTTATGGTTCTTAGATCATGCCATGCGTTATATGTATTTGATTCTTAGATAATGCAATTCTTAGATCATGACACGTGCTCTTCATATATATAATTTAGATTATCACACGTGTTGGACATATGTAATAATTTTGATCATTTCATGTGTTCTGTGAATTTTATTGTTCACATCACTGTATTTTAGGTAAATTATCAATCTAATTATAAACCGATTTCTCACCGCTCCCGTTTTCAATTGTCACGTAGAGGTTGTAACGCAATTTGCTATGAGGTCACATGGAATAGCCTCTCGTAATTATGTAATGTGCTACCACTGAAACTAGCTACTCACAAGATTACCAAAGTTTATTGAATGGCAAATATATATGTAATTTATTATATAACAAAGAAACAGTCGGTCATCAGAATTCATTCAAACTATTTTTGGTGATTAGAGGTTATAAAAATAAATCTCTACTTCGGGATTTTGTGTGTTCAGTGTTGTTTATTATGTTAAAAATGTTTCGCGTAAGTCACATTTGCATTGGTCGAGGCCGACACATGAGGTCATTGGCATGTGACCTATTATAGCATTGCCTTAGATCCTCTACGCAACATATCTGAAAATGAGGGCAATGAGAAGTTGATTTTAATTTGATTAACATTTCCTATTTGTTTACATATATCACATTACGTGTGTTCTACATTAATGTAATTTCATTCACGTCACGTGTTCTTTATCTTTGACCACTTTGGTCATTTCAAACTTTCAATAAAATTAATTAAGGCAGAAAGTCGTTTTTAATTACGAAATTAAGATTACTTGACTCGTCAAGTAACATCACAAACAAGAAGTAAAGTGTCATGATTTGGAACGTGTTAAACGATACAACTGAGTATTATGTAACGTGCCACGCCCAAATTGACACGCAAAAGTGGTTTATTTATCACTAGAACTAATTTTGTTCTGTATTAAGAAGTATTAAAAATAAACACCAAATTTGAAAAAAATGTTTTAATTTACTACAACAAGAGTTTGAAATTAGTGGCCCTCTACCATAAAATCTTTGAAACTAAATCACATGACATTTTCAAAGCCAGAAACACATTATATCAACGAAATGACAACGCATCATCGTTGTTGTTGTTTTATTGTTGTTTAACGTCCCACTCAAGATTCCTTCACTCATATGGAGACGTCATTAAATGCCGGTGAAGGGCTTCAAATTTTGGCCTATGCTCGGCACTTACGGTTATTGAGAAGTGAGGGTTCTTAAACGTACCAACACTTACCGAGACACGGAACCTCGGTTTTTACTGTCGAATCCGACGCACCATCGTATTGAGATTTTCAGAAAATGAAGAAAAAGTATTCATTTCATCATTCATTTGTCCTTAAACAGATATTAACGTGGTCGTTTCTCTTCTATATATCATATATAAATGTGTGCATTTCTTCTGCAAAATGATAATGCGAAGTTTATAACGTTTAAACATTCCATAAATATGTCATTTTTCATGGGATAAATGTCCGTTCTTTTTTTTAAATATATTCTTATTCAAAGACTCAAAGCTAGGTAATCATCAATTTGCCATTATATCTACAATTATTCTTATTACAAAATTAAATCCCAAAACAATATTATGATTTACTACAATATGTTGTGACTTTAAATCGTATAGAGGCTATATCAGTGATGGTGAATCTTGTCCGATTGTCCGCCGCGTATTAATGGCGTTAATTGAGCCGAATCATAACAAGAACGATTCTTACAATGTATATTGCTTTAGCATCAATGCACCCAGACAAAAGATTCGCCTAGTTTCCCACCCTAATAAAACATTATACTCTGTAGTTAGCCCATGACAAAGATATCTCTGATCGTGTTACAATGACGCACATTTATGTACACTGTTTCTCAAGATGTGCACGAGTACCTCCTAAAATATTTATTTTAAATAGATCAGAATATTGTTTCTCCATTTGGAGAATTTTTCAATGGCAAAACTATTTCATTTATAGTTTTACAAAGCCTTGCAAAAGTAATTAGATTATTACCAGGGCAGCTTAATATAGTTAACACACAGTATACCATCATTGGTGTTTGCATTTACATTTCTGTATATTTTACATATAGTTTACATTCTTAAAGTAAAAATGAAGAAGTACTAATGGATAATTGTAACGTTAGAATGTTCCATTAGAATGCGACAAAAAAGAGGCCAAAGGGGTCTTAGGTCGCTCACCTGGCAAAATTGGTCAACATTGCAGAAAACATAAAAAGGTGTAAAAGATAAAATGGCTAATAAACATGAAAAACAGTAGGCTCATTGGGCCTTAATAATCACCCGAGTGAAATGTATTTTACTGACAATATACTGAAAAGCAACCAAAAGCATGAAAAAATCACTGACAATTAACTTCCATAAGGGTGAACATGCGAAATCCATTTAAAAGGGAAAATAACTTTCACACGGATCACCCTCACATTTTTCTGCACAATAATTATTTGTAGATCTTTGTGGTGAACACTGGATAATAGGGAAAAGCAGCCCAAAACATGAAAATATCCATTAAATGGAAAAATAACTAATAAGGGTCAACCTCTCAATTTAATTCTTCTTGACTTTTTTCGTAGATCTTTGCGTATTGAACATTTTTGCTTTCTCTTTCTCTCTATACACTTTTCAAGATAACTGGAAAAAAAACTGTCAAAAATATTAGAAACCCACATAAAAGGGGAAATAACTCCCATAAGGGGCGACCTAACAATTTCGGTCTTGTGGACATTTTTGTAGATCTTCGCGTGCTGAACATTTTTGGTTCTTTTAATCTATTATACTTTTCAAGATAATAGGACAAAACTCTCATAACATGAAAAATCCACCTAAAGGGGAAATACCTCCAAAAAGGGATGACCTTACAATTTCTATTAATTTTTTGTAGATGGTGATCATTTTTGCTATTTTCACTTTCACTCTACCTATTATACATTTTAGGACAATGTTAAAAAAAAACATAAAAAATCATGAAAATTCCATTTAAACCGGAAATAACTCCCGTAAGGGGCGACCTGACAATTTCGGCCTTCTGGACGTTTTTGCAGATCTCTGCTAGCTGAACATTTTTGCTTCTTTCACATTTACTCTACCTATTATACTTTTCAAGATAATGTGAAAAAAAAAAATACCAAAAGGTGAAAAATTCACAAAAAGGGAAAATAACTATCATAAGTGTCGACCAAACAATTTCCACCAAAATGAAATATTTGTAAATTTTTGCATGCCGATTTTTTTTCTCTAGCTTTGATAATTTTGTAGATACATGTATTAAATAAAAAAATATCTGCTGACTCATTCGTTCTATATTTAGCCATGGCAGCTATGTTTGGTCATTTTCAGAAATACGGAAATAAATAAGGAAAAACTCACATAAACAACAGATACTACAACGTGAACGTAAGCAGATACTACAACGTGAACGTAAGCAGACACTACAACGTGAACGTAAGCAGATACTACAACGTGAACGTAAGCAGATACTACAACGTGAACGTAAGCAGATACTACAACGTGAACGTAAGCAGACACTACAACGTGAACGTAAGCAGATACTACAACGTGAACGTAAGCAGATACTACAACGTGAACGTAAGCAGATACTACAACGTGAACGTAAGCAGAGTTCATAATACAATAAACATTGTGTAATTTAATAAAATATTCTATATTTTCAAACAATTATTAACAAAATAATTGTGAATCATACTACGCAATGAAGTTGATGCAAAAAGTTTATTTCTATAAGATAAGGGGTATAATGGTAATCATCGACATATAACTTGCACTACCTCTCAGGGTAATTATTTGAAACTTAAGTGTTGTTAAACTTTTTAAACCTACAACTTTTTGTAAAATGCTTTGGATAACTTTTGATCAAAAACCACAGTGCACATACATAGGTCACATAAAAAAGAATAAAATGTCTATGTATTTGCACTTGGTATTTTCGTTCTTTCAAATCGTTATTGATTTGATATACTACAGATACACTACATTTTACAATGTGTACGATATGACCTGCGATATAAGATCGTGTTTCTTAGTATTACTAAAGATGCGAAACGTCGTGATGTAAAGTGCGATGCTATAACCATTCGGTCACAAAGGTCACTGTGACAGATGGGAACAGTCTGGATTTTTTATGTTGAATGTATAGCATATTAAATGTCCGACAGATCTACTGTTAGTTATTAGGTTTGATACTGACGGTTAGAAACAAACCCGTTTATTTTTCTTTTTTGTCTCTGTCGAGTTCTGTGTTCCTTTAGTAAAACTACTATCCATAGAATTGTGAATCCGATCATCCACCATTTCCGTCTATTTTTTCACTGATCGTCCACAGAACCATGGAAGGCAATCACATGACCACATTTCAGTCCGAGGCAAAACAACAGCCTGTAAACTGTCAGGAGTGATTATACTGTTACGTTGAAGATTGGGGTCGGACAAGGTGTACAACTTAGTTTTATTGGTGTTTTACATATCGCCAAAGTTTTTTCGCTTATGTTGGGATGTAGCAAGCTTTAAGTGGAATGCTAATTTTTAAAACCTGTTCTATGGGTTGCCGATAACGCAATGATTATTCTTTTAAGTACCACACCCACCATCGCACGAAACCTCGGTTTAAGTATCATTCGAAAAGACCTTTTTCGTTTACTTTATATGCCGAGTGAAGAAGTAAACACTCCTGTATACCGCACAGGCCATACGGTGATTAATCAACCTAAGATGTATATCTGCACGATCAATCGTGAGCGTAAGACAAGTAAAATAACTCTTAAAAACAAGATGTTGGTAACATTAAAGCACAGCATTCCAAATACAAGGGCAACAATTCTAAATTCAAGGGAAATAACTCTCAAAAATTGCCCAGCAGCACATCTACATATTGTGATTTTCCTTTGTGCCAAGTTTCATCAAAATTCTTTCATGCATCTAGGAGGAATTGCGATGACAAAGTTATTAAACAGACAGACGGTCAGAAGACAGGTCATATGATAGTCCCTCCGATTTTACCTCCAGGGGACTAAATCATTGGCAGTTCAAAATTATCGGCTCTCTCCATTTCATTTAACGTCTTGCCTCATAGTAATCTGACATGTAGAACGTTTCATACTATAACTCAAGACCATTGTAAATAGCCATTTTTTCGTGTGTTTTTAATTTGTTGTTTAACATTGGAGCTCAACTGATGAAGTCTAATTGACAGAAACGATCGTCTTGAGCATTATAACTACTAGGTCGTTGCCACTGCTGGTGGACCGTTTGTGGGTATACATAAACCTAGTACCTGGTATTTCGGTACAAGCTGATAACCTTATACTAAAGTAATATTTGGCACTGATAACACCATTTAAATTCCGAAGTTTTCTAAAGCTAAGATAGTCATCTTTTTACAATGGTAACTCTTAGACGGATTTTGGCTATACTTTTAGATTTATTATTTGACCTTGTATGATACCACTTTCTCTTTAGAAAATACATATACGTTTTAAATTGGAGCTCAACTGATGAACTCTAATTGACAGAAACGATCGTCTTAATAACTTTGGTATTATGTTTATGATATTTGTATCCTTTTTCGGTAAGTAAGTAATCCTGACAATGACCAATACATACCTTATTTTAAAAAAAAAAGTATTTTATGAACCACAATGATATGATGGGTAAATGTATAGTAGATTCCTTTTTACAATAACATTAGTTGTTATCATCGCGTTTCACCGACCATTGAGTTACCTGTTCGAAAGTATCTGTGGCATCGTTTATACCGATTGTGTATAGATTTGACTAAGGACACGGATCGAGTAGTGATCCAAATGATCACTCCAGCATGACTCCTGATCCAAAATATGGATCATAAAGAAATTGGACTTTTCACCGAACTCGAGAGGTTTACATGTAATATTTGTGACAGGTGTGGTATGCTAAGAGGGGACGCAGACTCTTTCCAGACACCGGGCCCATCTCGTTTGGGATTTTCAATTGTTCTTAATAATGAGACCATTTGAATATCTAATTTGTCGTATTATAATGGGCTTAGAGTTTCAATTATCCACTATTTCTTTATTTTTTGTTTATTAGAGATCTGTTTCCGTGCATTTTTTTTTACCATAATCTTCCATGACACCTCTAGATTTTCCAGAGAACCATGTTTGTCCAATATTCACTAAATTTGTATACTGTTTCCTGAACCTTCCGAAGTTTAATGCTTTAGTACCTGTGTTTTCACATTATATACTGCCTTGCTTTCTCGCCGTTCAAAACTACCACATACTAAATAAAATGTTTTCGTCAGGACAATGAAGTCGACGAAATCTCATTTACATGAACATTTGCTGCACGTCGATTGTAAGTGACTTATCAACATGGTAACAGTATACATATCGTATACAACATAAGATCTTGGTGATTAGAATATAATTCAATTCAATCAGTTTTCAATCAGGAATACATTAGAGACTGAAATCCGGGTTGATCAATATATCACTTCTGGGGCATCGTGATGTATAACTTGATACCTCAGTGTAGACAGTTGTCAAATTCGTTAGGCTATATAAAAGATCTCAGATACCAAAGTATAAGTCAATAGAATGTCCAGGACATAGATACAAATCCGGTAAAAATGGACTAACACGGACCTCTGGAAACCAACAGGTGGGATCAGGTGCCATGGAGGAGTAAGCATCCCCCGTCAACCGGTCACACCCACCGCGAGTCCACAGTCAAGTCCAATGAAATACGTGAAGAGTGAATCATCGTCACAATTGGTACGGGCATCTCAACAACCGCCACCGAAACGGCAACTCAACATTTCACTAAGAGAAACAGAGTAGTCGCAAACAAGACTATTATACCGACCGTAAAATTTGCAAAACATATAAAATACTAATGTTTTGCTAATAGTCAGGTTCGTACAGTTATTAACTTCGTTGAGTTATCTGTTCGATGTAGGTTGTTGAATCGTCTGTACCAATTGTGACAAGAATTTATCAATCACTTTGGCGGTTGTGACCGGTCACTAATGCACCTGATTCCACCTCCGAACTTCCAGAGGTTCATGTTTGTCTTATATTCATTGGACTTGTATATTGTATCCTGAGCATCCTGAGGATTGATCATGTATCTGTGATTTTTTTTTATTATTGGATTTCAGGCTCAACTGCTGAAGTATTATTAATATAAAAAATTTAAAAAATTAACAGAAACGATCGTGCTGAGCATTTGATTCCTCCCCCTGTTTTACAAAACCTTAATTTTGTTTTATTCACCATACTTGTAAATGTATCCTGAACATTCTGAAGATCTATACATTGGTGTCTGAGAATATTATATTACGAGTTATTGGCGTTTGTTTAGTTCAAGACATGTCTAATTATTGTAGTATCTATCATCCATTGACAACGGGCGACTTTCTCTGACGACGGGTATTACTGTTAAATGATTTTCCCCGCGAAATTAGACACTGCTCGTACAGTATTTGTTGTTTGTTTATTGTTGTTTAATGTCCCATTCAAGAATCTTTCACTCTTATGGAGACTTCAACAAATGCCGGTGAAGTGCTTTAAATTTTGGCCTATGCTCGGCACTTACGGCCATTGAGCAGTGAGGGCTCTTTAACGTGCCGACACCTACTGTGACACGATACCGTTTCACCCGAAAGACAGGAAACCAACCTGCCGCCGGCTACAATCGAAATCACGACTTCACGATCAGTAGTTGTGTGTGCTACCTACTGAGCCAGGTCGGCTCACCGTACACTTATTTCTCCATTGCTAGATTGTTTTGTTTTACAACAAATATGTCCACGAGAAGGACTGCTACAGTCCCAGCATACAGTCAATATTGAAATGATTAAGATCGGTAACATGTTTTTTTTTTTTCAGATTGTACACATGGTAGCCAAGGTATTATTAATATAACATAATATGATAAACAGGGTACAATATTAATCTTAACATATACAAGATAATTAAATCTTAACATATACAAGATAATTAAACCAATGTGATAACGCTTAGAAACGACACTGAGAGAATATGATTATTAAAAAAACATATTCCACATTAAAGGCATGCAGACTGTCATTTTGAAGAACAAACCATACCCGGCGATTAAACCAAAACTTTGATCAACAAGACCTAAAAGATATATTGCTGCAGAACATTTTAACATATGACAATATAATAACAAGTTTTTTTTCAACCTGTGATTTCCTTTAAACATTTTAATTGTATAAAACTTTGAATGTTTATTTGAAACTTTTAATATAAATAAAAGTCTGTTATGACAGTTTGAATGCCTTTAACGATAACAAAGTCGCAACAGGTAAATTTACAATATAATGCAATTAATGGATGATCCATTTGTTTTACTGTTGGATATCAAATGATGAAAATTGCTTGAAAAATACATTTGCAATTGATTAACTCAGTCTTATTATTTGTGTATGATTACCACACCTGACCTGACTTTGTTTTAACAATAATATGTAGGAATATAAATATTTCCATGCCGGTTAACAACTCTTGTTTGCTATTGTACTTTAATTACAAGAAGTAAATGGTAGAAAACAGCGAATTATTATTTTTGGTAAACACGCTCAATGTCTCTTTCACGTTTAACAGTTTTCATTTCACTCGGCCAATGTTCAATGTTATTTTTTTTTTTCTTTTCTAATGAATATTACGAATAATTCTGTAGACAGTCTGATATTACTATGATTTCTTATTCTCATGGCCATTAAACTTTGTAATGGATTATGACTGCTATGGGAATAGCTTTGTATATTTGTGTACGCATGTGCGAAGCGAGTCTAATCAAATTGTTTCGCTGAAGCTAACTAAGTAAATTTGAAAGAGTTGGGGGAAATGACCTTTTAAAACATATTTAGCACCTGTGGAACAACAAAACGACGTAACATTGCGTGTCAATTCAGTCGGTTAGATAGAAATATTTATAAACATTACTTAGATGCAAACATTCAGAAAAGAATGTGAAGTACAGGAGAATGCATATAAATATTCAAGTTCGATTTCTTTCACCTTAATGGGTTGTTTGTGAAACAATTTATATATCGAACGAAAATTTACTGAAAGTTATTTTTGACAATGCGGAAATAGATCCAGAATATAAAGTGTTACTTATAAAATACTTTTTTCAATGATATATATATATATATATATATATATATATATATATATGTCTCATCAGTATTCATGATTTCTAAATATTTATAAAATGCATGCGTTCTGCATTTTAACCCGTATTACCTGTGAATTTGGTGTGACTAATTAACCATTTCTAAATATGTAAACAGCATTTTTAAAAAAAAAATCACTGAGATGCATAGCATTAATTCAAATACATTGTACTAATTCTACAACTCCGGTACGAAATTTTGAACGAAAAGACGAAGTAATATTAAGTCGACTTCGAATTTGTCACATGATTATTTACTGTTGTGTGAGGATCCACCGGAATGTGTTCCATGTGGATGCATTTAACCGTTTATAATATTTTAATTGACTGTTACGATTTTAAACATATTCGTGATAACTGATTTAAAAGCTTTATTTGAGAATGTCGCTTGCGATGTTATTTTAGACTTTTTTTAAAAAAAAAAAAATATTTATAACAGACTATTTGTTTTGTATACTTTTTATCAGGTGAACTGAATCATTTTATTATTCCGCACTCTAGTCATATTGCATTATTAAATATATATCAGAATCCCGCCACGATATAACTGAAATATCATTGAAAGTGGCGCAAAACAATACATAACTTATACAGTAATCATACGGCATTAGAAGTAACCCTTTGCGAGAAAGCATCAAATATTGGAAGAGATAGAGATATATTTATACCCCAACTTTAAACTTGAATAAAAATTACGCATTTGAGGTGGAACATTTCATTGCAAATGTCATTAATGAGATGGTGATTAATACTGAAACAATTCTAAAGTCGCACAACCTTATATATACACCATTTGCATCGATACTGGAATCTACTTATATATCTTAAATGCCCCGCCAATCAGAGCAGAGCTGAATATCAATATAGGTCATTTAAGTGGTTCAAATGTCTATCTTTAGATCATTATCGCTGTAGGTAGTCACCCGTCGTAACCCCCAAAAGCCTCATAAAGTAATGAATACTTCAGACTAATTTGCATATATGTAGCATTACTGACTTGTGTCTTTTTCGTTTTGTCTAAAAGTAACGGTTCGTAAAATCATCAAAATGTAAACATCGATAAGGTTGTAGACTGTTGTGTAAGGCGCGTACTTATGCTGCTGAGAAAAACGGATGGTACGAATTTCCCAAGACCTCTGCACAACTGATTCTTTTGAAATAAACAATCGGCGTATCTGTAGAGAAAATGATAATATTCGATTCACACATAAACATTAAGGACCTGTTTGAAGTACATACACTTATTTACCTACGTATTTGCCTTCTTTAGCTTTGCTTATATCTGTTCCAATAGCATAAACTTGCATCTATACAAAAACAGATAACCTTGGAATGACAACATCACCTCTTTTCAACTGGAATTCCAATAACAGTGGAAAAATAATGTCATATACATATACTATATATATATATATATATATATATATATATATATATATATATATATATATATATATATATACTTTGAAAAGTACATAACAGTAGTGGCAGGGAGGGTAAATAAAAAATGCTTATGTCTCAGGACAAGCTTTCGCAGATGTTCCGTGAATTAGTATTATGACTTTAGTATTATGTGTATAATATTTCTACCTGCGTCAGAAGAGTGTAATTCTGATCAAGCGACCAAGAGACATTTCCATCTCACCTGTGGGGATTAATTTTGCTCCTGTTTGATCTGTTTGTGTCTGAAATAACTATATATTGTACGATTTATGAATATTTTCATAACAGCTAAATTGTTTTTGTTAGCCAGACTAAATATATACTAAATATCAAATGTACAGAGAAATAATCTGGGAAGTTTTTATTTCAAAGAAATTGAAGATGAAAAATAGGAACTATGTTTTTTGTAGAATGGATCAAAATAGTTCACCTGTGTAAACTACATTACACTAGTGACTCCTGAAACCACATTTTGACTACTTCATTTGTATTGATAGAAAAGTCCAATGTCAGCATTCAGGGGTGTATATGTATAAAAACAAATTTTACAAATATTGTACTTGCATATTTCTGACAGTGGACCATACTGTTAATTGATATTGGTGAGTCTAAAATTGGATTTTTAAGGGGTTGATGATTCAACAAGTAACCTCACATTTATCAGACATTTACTTAAACAAGTTTTGTTGGAAATCAAAATAGTGTTATAAATTAAAATAGTGTTTTATTTTCTATCTACGATGCATGGAGTGGTTGCAATTACATGTTATGTATTTATTAAATTATGAAAAATGGGGAATTTTTTAAAGAAATTTATATTGTTTTATATCAATTGAGCTATGATCACCACAGCACGTTTATACAAAAAATAGCGAAAAATCGAATTGTGGTCTGACTGTCTGTGACGCTATGAATGGAAACCTTTAAAGAACACAATCTACTACGGTTTTGTAATACTAAAGCTATTCAAATTACAGATAATTACTTGTATTCTTCTTGTTCCATTCAGTACCGTTACTTAAAGAGATAAAAAACGTTTAATTGATAGAATAAATAAACATATTTAATCTTCAAAGATCACTGACATTAGATTCAATAGACATTTTAGAGTCATTACCCGCATTTTGATGCCGTTAAATATATCAAGTAGACATATCTATATACCGATCATTATCATTTTCTTCTCGGTCAAAGACCATAAACATAATATAGACTTATTGGACGCATTTGTAGCCTGATACGAGGTCGTCTTTCATAGAATGCTCTGTGTAGGTTTGCACTTCGAGAGAACGCCTGGCTTAGTCGGTAGCGCGCTCGACTCTTGATCGTGAGGTCGTGAGTTCGAGTCCAGTCGGCGGCAGATTAGTTTCATGTCCTTCGGGTGATACAGTAAAAATCCGAGGTCACGGGTCAAAGTAGGTGTCGCCACGTTAAAGAACCCTCACTGCTCAATGGTCATAAGTTCCGAGCATACACAAAGATTTGAAGCCCTTCACCGGCATTCGGAGACGTCTTCATATGAGTGAATGATCCTTGAGTGGGATGTTAATCAACAGTAAACAAACAGCTTGCACTTCGAAAATGAGAGATAGAGAGAAAGAGAGAGACTCTGTGTGTGTGTGTGTGTGTGTGTGTGTGTGTGTGTGTGTGTGTGTGTGTTTACGCCACATTCAAAATTTTGAGATATATTGTGGCGACCAGCTTTAAGTGGCGGAGGAGAGAACCTGGTTACAATGTACCCGGGAAGAGACAATCGTCTTTCTCACAAAAGCAGTTGAGGTTTCAGTGGAGCTCGAACCCGCACTCACTAGAGGTGAGAAATACCATGGTTTAAAGCGAAATGCTCAAACCATCGCGGACCTCCTGAATTTCGCAATTTCTTATTGACTTTAACTTCTACTTGAACCACATAAACATTTTTTAAAGATGAAATATTCATAATCCAGTTAAACTGAGAGTGTTGATAACTTGGACCTGTGATCAAGGACATATTAGATTTTGGTTTGAAATCAAAATAAAATATGTAAGATGGTACTACGTGAGGAATATTTCTGCAAAAGAACAAGGTTAAAATTGTAACCAATCAGAGTGCACATTTTTCACCTTGGCGTACACATTGGATTTTGTTTCGCCACCAAATGAAAATTTAATATGCATTCACCAAGTAAACATATATTTGATATAATACTAGCTGCAGATAAATCATATATAGTTGTTGATATTACCTTAGCCAGGTGTCTGCAATAAATTACAATTCCAAATAAAATGTATGGGACAAATCTATGTAAAGTTGTTATTTCTATTGAACCAAAGCATTGATACCATAATTCAAGTTTATGATTTCCATTGTCGCTTACACTTGCAAACCTACTTGATTTTGTGCTTTGTAGAGAGTATGAATGGCTTTGTAACGGTTGCCTTTGCTACACACATGCACACTTATTCATATATCTATATATTATATATATAAATATGAATATATTTATTTATTTCTCACACACAAACACACACAGATATATATATATATATATATATATATATATATATATATATATATATATATATATATATATATATATATATATATATATATACTCCTCCATGGTACCTGATCCCACCTCTGGATTGCCAGAGGTTTGTGTTTGTCCAATATTCGCCAAATTTGTATATGTATCCTGGACATCCTGACAATTAAAACTATGGTATCTGAGATTTGTATTTCTCAGTGAGTGCTTTATAAAAATGTCAACTAAAATAATTGTGATTTAAATCATATATTCAACGATAAGTAAAATAGTTTTGACGGTTTGATCTTACAATATAATCTAAAAATCTAACTTATATTTATCTGTAATATTTTATTTATATAATTTCTATTTATCAAATGGTGTATGGCTGATCCGTCAGGTGCAAACACATTATAGAATATTGTAATTATATACACCAAGAAAATGAAATATATTTCTCTAATAAATCAAAAGAAATTGACGTTTAAAAATAGCATAAACCAAGTCAAGTTGGTATTTTATTAGTAATTTAAAATCTGTGTGAGGTGAAATATAATGAAATGAAATACATGAACTCGAAATGCTATTAAATTGTCTTTAATCTTGGACTATATGAAATACTATTAAGTTTCATTATAAGACTTTAAAGCATTTGTTGAAAGTTTCGTTCCTCGATAATTCAAATATATTATATTTTAAAAAGGTTTATTTATATATCTGGAAATTATATAGATAACGCTTAATGTAATAGTAATACTGTTGGAAAGAGAACTGAAAGCCCGGACCCTTATTTCCTTCCCAAGACCGGAATGAACCATGCAGTCTTGGAATCATGATTACAACAAAATTACAACAGAATTATGTTCTATGTCTAAACATATAATTTTAATCTGAAGTTCTATCGAAAACCATAGATCCGCATGAAAAACCTGTTCAGCAATTATCCTGCCACCCGTCACATGTCACCAATTATTTTTGTGATGTGCCCTCAAACTTTATGTCAATTGTAAATCTGATTGGTGTTTGTATATCAAAAACAAATTCCAGTTTTGTCGATTATTATAGCTGTACCAAGTAATGTTAAAATATGTCTAAGGGTAGACATACATTAGTTTGATGTATGACCTCACGATAAATGTCATTTTGTTCCCCTTTAATTCCACCCTATCACGTTTCGTTTCACCCTGAACTTGATTGACCAACATAATACCAACATTTATAATATTTCACTTAATTTGTATTGGGAGTTTTAAATTATCAGCGATCGTGAAACGAGGTGACAAACCCTGTATTCATACCAGACAGCCGTCCCATTCGTTACCAATGTGCTGTTTCTATAACGGGCAGGAATTTATACTTGCACGGGATTAACTATGTCATTTGATTAAAATTTGAATTTTAAATATCACTTAAACGGCATTAGTTTATTGAATATTCATTTTAAAATCATAAAGGAATAAACTTTCTCAGCGATTGAATTGAAATTTATAAAATCACATCTTTCGAAAGAGAAAATATAGATATTATGTACATAGTTGCCGTACAATTTTATACTAATGACAATATATAGGAAACTTTTTACTTCAGTCCTAGAGAGGAGAGAAAAGACATAACAGAATGATGAAAAAAGTTAGCTAGCTAACTAGATAGATAGCTTAGAATATATATATATATATATTAGATAGATAGATAGATGGAATAGATAGACGGATAGATATATGGACAGGAAGATATTTTTATATAGACAGAAATGTAGCCTTAGACATAGATGATTTATATCAATTGATTATGAATCCTAGTAATCTTAATACTAGTATTTGTATAATACATTTACCTTTCATTTAAATATTTGGTGTGTATTTTCCTTCCTGTTGCAACATACAGTTCACGTAGTATAAAACTTACATGTCAACCTAAACTGTATGAATACGAAAGCCGTATGATTACATGTAAAATGATCAGTCAAAAAGTCAGAGCAAAAATAAATTTCATACCAATGGTAAAAATGATACATTGTCAATCCGTAGAAATATTCCAAGGTAGGAAAACGATCACTGAAATTTTATGAATTTATGGATCTATAGCCGTTCTAGTTTAGAAAGGTAATGCATTGAAGACCATATAACTTAGAAATATAAATAAACATGTTACAAGGAGGTTAATCTGCCGTCGGAGTGTAGATCTTAGGTTGGAGGTATTCCACTCTATACGACAATATAAACATAACACAGAATATAATTTATAATGATCCTGGACTATATGGAAGTCTGTGTTAGGTATTTGGGCGTCGACACTCTTTATTTATGGACTCATAATTGAAAACGAAAATCATAACGCCTTAAAGACCTAAGGTTCTATGTAAAAAACTGAGTGTTTTCTATTTAGATCATGATTGTATTTGTATGTTTGGTGTTTTAAAATTATTGCGTTAAATATACGAAATCGGTAACGCCCTCGGATATTTGGGCTATAATGGTTGACAAGTATCTATCTAAATTCAAATGGAATTTTATTTGATGCTGTTGTATCATTAATCTTTCAAAATTTTGTCTCTCGTGATCATATTGAAGTGCTGACTAAATCATAATTTGACCACCTACAAAACAACCATGTTTTACATGCAAGACAATGTCACCTGATATTACAGAATACATGGTACTATTTATTACCTCCACTCAAAAATTTTAGTTACATGATAGCGGCCGGTTTTTAACGGTGGAGGAGAGAACCCGGTTACAACGTACCCGAGAAGAAACTATTGGCCTTCCGCAAGTGAACTCGCAATCGTTCTCACAAAAATCAGCTTAGGTTCCAGCGGGACTCGAACCTTCATTGAACCTAAGTGAGAGATTATGGTTCAAAGCGCGATGATCGAACCATCCGGCCAGGGAGCGCCAGAATTATGATATCGATTATGACGCCATATAGTCATAAAGAACCATAAACACACGAACATATATTACAAGTGTAAGAATGTATAACATGACAGTTCTGAGTAGCATTCTTGTTTACGTCATAAAACCATGGAGAACCACAAACATATACGATGTTGGTCAACTTTCGAACTCTTTTGGCATTGCAATCTTAAAGGTAGTAAATAATAAAAAAAGTAGTATATATCTCAACTCATTAAATAGTGTAGGCACATTCAAAGAATTGTAAAGTCCGCTGTCAGGAGTGTATAATTTAGAACCCAAATTTCAAAATGATTTTACATTCAATATGAACTTGGTCACCGATGAATTTTGACAATATACTTTACAGTTATTGATTAGTCTAAATATGACCATAGGGGTAGATGAGTATATATATATATATATATATATATATATATATATATTATATATATATATATATATATATATATATATATATATATATTCTATTTAGTCATTCAATGGCGGTAAAAAATGTAAAATAATGCATTGGACAAACAAGTACACATCAAGGATTCATTGGAGTTTGTTCCATGTGTGAAAAAATAGTTTACAATTAAAAAGCAGGGTTAGCGGCGTAGATTGTTTACACGTGCCTTCCATATGCTACATATGTTCAATAATCCGACTAATGTGACATTAGTCGATTAATCCGTTAAACGTGCAGCAAACAAAACACAAAGTTGAAGTAAATACAATTCAGCAAACACACAAAGGAAAATTAAAACACAAAATATAAAAATTACACATTTTTGAAATCTCTGTTCATCTAAGTTTAATTCTAAAATTTGTCATCAGCATTTGGTTTGTTTCTAGTTTGTGTTTATTCCCGCCTAAACCTTGTCACTTACATCACCAACGATATATACATAAGTGAAAAAAGGTTTTTAATTGACCCAATCTAAGAACAGGACATCGGGTTTTAATATCACCCAAAAGGTTCTTGACCACAAGAATGCCACTGTCATGTTATATACGAATTACTTTTAGGATTTGGATTCGAATAACAACCTTTCACTTGCACGACAAATGCTTTTCTTAAGCTAGTGGTCAGACATAATATGAAGATCAACGTACATTAAACGCATAAACGCCTACTCGTACATTGTAAAACAATAAAAAGGCTGGGTTTTTCTTAAGATTGTAATATTACACTCAAAACGGCACGTATAAAAGATGAATATTTCCCTAAACTACTTTCCTATATGAATTCTGAAATAAATGTTTTTGAAGCTGACCAACAAAGCCCATGAGTCACGGGCCATGAAAATAAGTTTTTTTAACCGGCTTAACTATATTCTCGGACAATGTACAGGCGTATCTAGCGTTGTTCCAAGCCAGGATTTCTCTTTCCACACCCTAGGATGTAGACAAGCTACAAGCTCTAGAACGTCATTTCCTTGCATAAATAGGTATTTGATACATGGAAAGAAACATGGGTGTGTTGAGTGGAATCGAAAATCTCAACTATTGTGGTAATAATATGAAAGTCCAATCCTTTTCGTGATACCAACGGATTGGACAACCACATTTATACCACTCGTTGGAGATTTCCTTATTCTCTCCACATCTAAGGAAGTTCCTAATATTTGAAACTCAAGGATAACCGAATAAGTTGAGAATTATTCAATCTTGCATATCCACACGATACGCTGGACGAGGATGGACGACAAGGAATAGCATGAAAGACAAAAGATACTTGGTCGACCTGGTTTTGATTTTGAATCGTGCCTTAAGCCACACGCAGCAATTTTCACATATATAATGGCGGCAAGTGATAATGTTCCTTATGGCCTTCCGCAAGTAAACTGACTCACTGTCTCACTACGGTGAATTCAGTTTAGGTTCCAGCCGGGCTCGAACGTGAGCGGTCCAAAAGCGCGCCACGATGGTTTAATCACTCGGCCACGGAGACCCATGTCAGATACAATGACTTAGATACAGACTGAATATAATACACACGCCCAATGGGGTGAAATATTTGAGAACCAATCCCTTACTCACAGTTAACCTTGTTTGTCTCGATATAAGTTAATATCATTAATTTTCCATTGAAAATGTCAGAATAAAAGTACCAGCAAGAAATATACAAGACAAAGAACTACGTATAACGTTCACACCGACTTATGTAAATTACGGACATATCACTGTTTGAAATTTCAAAAGTGACAATAAAAACCCAGTGAATGTTAAATAATATGTAAGCATACGCAATCATACAATCTAATCCCTTTCAAAGAAAGACTGTCAATATCACAGGCGACCTTTCGGCTTGAATATACAAAAGTAAATATATCAGCACTATTTTTTTTTCTTTTGATCCCAGTAAATTGACAAGTACCTGTTTACAGAGAGAAATATATTTCTCCGTTTGATTTTTTTATTGATCTTGTGTAGCATTATGATAAATTGGCGTTTATCTTCGTTTCTATCTGAAATGCCGTTACTGAGAATTTGTAAATTGTAAAACTCAAGCTGCGTCACCGGTTTAGAATCGAAAAGAAAGCGTTAAATCATACATCATTATAAATATTCAACCCACAGGTATGTGCTCAGACAGGTGGAAATAAATATATATGTATAAATTAAATCTAAAAAAAAATCATAATGTATTCTGTTAACGACCTATCAGAACAAGTATCTGGATAACACTACCGGGTGTCATAAACAGGACACTCCAGTTATGTAAAGGAAAATATACACCTAAGTACATTAGACTTTGATAAGTAAAAGTATACTTGTATATAAAGCCGTGCATATTTTAGAGTCCGTAAGTGTTCGTCAAAAAGTAAAACAAATGTATTTGCTTTTATTAAATGGTCCGAATTAATTTACGATTCACCACGTTGGAACCTAAGCTGATTTTGTGAGGACGATCAGTTGTCTATTTTCTGGGTATTTTGTAACCTGGGGTCTCTCGTCAACCTAAAAAAAACTGGACGCCACTTTATAATTGATTTTTAATGTGGAGTAAACATCAGTTACACAAAACAACACATTTAAGTTTCACAAATGAACATTTCATATACAAAGACAAACTACGTACTTATAACTTGTTGGCACGGGTATATAGAGAATCGCGTTTGGTGTCAACATTTCGCATACATTGTGGTCAGTCTAATGGCCATGTTTGGAATTACTCTGTTTCACTAAATGAATTGTTGAGCTACCTTTTCGATTTATTTATTCATAACATATTTCATTTGAACTTTAAACTGGACTCGCACTAAATGTATCCGGTCAACAGGAGATGCTTACTCCCCCATATCACCAGATCCCACTTTTAGGTTTCCAGAGGTCCGTGTTTGTCCAATATTAAAGATTTGTACATATACTCTTGACATCCCGAAGGATAATACCGTGGCAACTGTGATTTTTATATTGTAATTTTAATCTTGCACTAAGTATTGTAAATCCGGAAACTTTCGCGTGACTTTATTTTCACAATACACGAGTACTATTTTTTTCGCGATATGACATTTTCGCGATGTTAAATATCCACTTCTTCATACTATAATCACACTTCATTACGCGGTAATAAAACCGGATTTACAGTACATTGTATCCAGTTTATTTGTCTCTTTGCGTTTTCATTCTTTTCAAATGTATGACAACGCCACTTCCTATTAGACAGGTACCGAAAATGTTCTTTGCATATGACATATTACAATGCACCGTAGACTTTTTATTCCGCCAAGATAGCATTTTTACTGGAATGTGATTAGGAATTCATTGCAAAAGACAGGGCAACCTTCAGTGTTACACCAAGCAATAGGCAAAAGAGGGGATACCACCTATTTGAGATTAAAACAAGTCGTAGGTAAAAGGCTAGATAGGAAATTGAACCCGGAAGCTCCAAAACGAAGACGTGTAGCTCTGTCACTAATCATTACAGATTAAACACTATGTTTCTAACATTATTCACAAATAAAACAATTTACAACTGTCATACATAATTATGAGATAGACCAGAAATGATAGATAAGAAGATTTAACCTCTATTTAAATATAACAACATTTATATAAATAAAATAAAATTGCTGACAAGAAATAATCTTCGATAATCAAAATATCTGAGTTAAACATTTGAAAACCAATGTCGCCATGGTTTATCATTAGTAGTGTAGAATATATCATCGTTACGGTCATAATGTCATAAAAGGAAAGACTGTGTACTACAATGTCCAATCAGGACACCGGTGTTAAGGAGCTTTCTGTGTATACAGACAAATTGAGAGATAAATGTGACGACATTAGGTATTTAGACAAGCGCTTATATAGACTTGTTATAATTAACACTAGGTTTAGATACAGTGAGCGCAAGGTAATATGAAGTATATACTCCTATAAAGAGGGTCAGATATAGGGGTTAATATGAAAGAGGGCCACATACAAACAAGGTAATATGAAATATATCAACTTATAAAGGGGATCAGATAAAGCAACGTAATATGAAATATATACACTTATAAAGGGGATCAGATATATTCAGCGCAAGATAATATGACATATATACACTTATAAAGATATCATTATTGCAAGTGAAAATAATGTGATACCTTAGAATCTTTCTGAAGTGTTTTTACGTTTTGTATCGAGTGTTTGAAGCATAGTACAAAAGTATATCTTAATTCAAAGGGATTTATGTAAACTATAAAACATAGTGTTTTAACATTTAAATTCCATACGAAAAACTCATGCGACATGAAAGGGGAAAAGTGATAAACTTAAAACAAAAGGTGATGAGGAAATCAAATGTTATCAGAAGAAACCAAAATAAATTGAAAAAAAAGATAGAAATTTACATACAACGATATCTATGAAACTGATTTTTCTACATTTAATGTAGCTTTTGAATATCCAATGTCATTTGTCTTGAGTAATTGGTAATATATATATATATATATTGTATGTGTCTATGTGAAAATTTGAAACTGAGTAAGTATTACTCTCCATTAAAATCCACCTCTGTATAAAAGGCACTTGACCATAAAGGTCATACAAAAGTAACTTTTTTTTAACTTGTTTATAACGAAACACCTCTTTATAATGGTCATCTGACTATAAAGGCTACTTTTACCATTTTGACTATATAAATCCGTGTTTGGCGTTATTATTAGTATCATACTACATTTTTCCAGTTATATGGCAGCTAAATTTGATCAGTGGAATACGTAGTTGCAATTCATTAAGGTGGAACTACAATTCCTCGCCAAAGGAATAAGCACATATCTTCACACACATTCAAAATGGCGTAAAGAAGGGTTTAAACCCTCTGATTACCATGGCGTCAGTCTATAATGGACGATGCTCTATCGAACCCGTCTACGGGATAACGAAGCGATCTTAGATTTGAGTAAAAATTTGAATACGATGTCAACGTCCTGGTGTCATTTACATAAATACCGTTTTACTGGGTAAGAGATTTTAAATCTTCTGTTTCATATATAGTCGTGTTAATGGTCACTATTAATTTTGTAAGCGAACGTTTGTTTTGTAAGGATGACTTGACATAACTATAACTACAGGTACTTAAAAAAATAAAAACCAATAAAGTCTAAAGTTGAGTATATGGAAACGGGATCTCCGTGGCCGAGTTATTTGAGCATCACGCTTTCAATCATGAAGTCTCTCACCTTTATTTGACGCGGGTTCGAGTCCCCCTGGAACGTAATCTGATTTTGTGAGAAAGTTTGCGTTGGATTCTTCCCGGGTGCATTGTAAACGGGCTCCCTCCTCTTACACAAAAAATTTAGCTGCTACCATATGACTGAAAAATTGTTTAATGTGGCGTAAATCTACTTTAAATAAGTGATAACCGTACATCTTCGAGGTTTTAGTTTGTTCTCAACCTACGGTAGTCATTTGATGTTAGATTCAAGTGAATTTATATTGTATCGACAGATAAAATATTAACAAATAAAAAAATATAATATATATATATAGTATTGTCTGTATAAAGATTTGAAATTGAGCAAGTCAATGGGGCCCAGCTGGCTCGGTCTAGAAGAAACCACTAGGTAATAAAGGCTCCCTGAAGCAAGAAGGTACATGTGAAGTAGGTGTATAATGTATTGCCTATTTCAAATACATGAGTGGCATCGTGTTTTATAGTGCGGTGTTCTTATAACAATCTCGGCAACGAATGTATGTTGAGATCTTTGTATACACGTGGGTTGTAATGTTTAAAATTTTAAAACATCTCATGGTGCATCATAGTAGAATCGACAGGTAAAAACAAATAAAACTGTCAAAGGTGAAATAGATTGAGATATAAAGTGCATGTATCGCAAACATTATCTTTATTACCCATTTATGATACTTAGAACATCCAACATTGATCAAATATTATTTTGAGTACAACGTTGCATCATCGACGAAAATGTCTTGCAGTTTTTAGGTCTGATTGAGTTTAAATTTATCATTTAGTTCATCTTTAACATAGCAACACATAACCCGCTATTCATGATGTAATTATAGTTCGGGCTCGTAGATACATTAAATAGTGTTGATAAATGTATGATTGATAAGACCAATTTTGCATTGTGTTTTCCAGAAATAACATGTTTGTTATTAAAGGTGATCAACTTTACTACTATAAGGTTAATAAAAATATTTAAACTTTTCAAAAATCTACAGGTAAAGGAACACCTGTACGCATACGGTACACACCTGTGCTATAGTGAAAATAGGAAACGTTATTCGCATAAAACAGAAAGATACCTCAATCGAAACATCAATAAAACAAACACAAATATGTAAGTAAGCACTTTTTAGGTGCAGAGTAAAGTTCTCACTTCGCTTTTACTTTTACTACAATAATCCATCAACCCCTGTGGTCACGTATAGACTCGTCCAAATCAATAGATGGCATGGTCTACTGTCATAATGTAGGAGTTAACAAGTTGATACTGCATGTAAAATTATTGTAAATTTGAACTTTACTATTATTTGAAATGGGCGAGTTCAAATGTGACCACATGGGTCGACGAGTTAGTGGTAAATCACAATCATCCGAAATGCCGCCTGGTGTTTGTTTAAAATAAAAGGGAGATGGTTACAATTACTTAGAAATTATGGTAAATAACTTTTGTAACAAATCCGATGGTCATGCCACTTTATTATGGTTTAAATCTAAAGACAAATATGTCAATTACTTTGTGGCAAAACTTTCATGGAAGATAAATAGAGTGCTGTATAACTGAGTAATACATAATCCTATGGGACTAAAACCACATTTAGTTTAAATATCTAATTATAATTTTACAGATATAATGTTATGATTTCAGTGTAGAGAACATGATATTTAAAATATCTCATCTGTCTGTGGTGGCTCTGCATTGATTTGGCGTGATTTTGAATAGTGTTTTACGCCAAAGACAACATTTTTTCGTGAGTCCAGTCGGCGGAAAGTTGGTTTCCTTTCCTCCAGATTGAGACAGAAAAAACAGAGGTCCCGGGTCACCGTAGGTGTCACATTTTGTCAGTTATATGGTGGATAGAACCGAGGTCACATGTAGGCCTACTTAGGATCAGACTAGTTGGCATTCGCAAGAAAACTGGCAAACTTCCTCACAAAAAAAAAAAACAAAACAAAAAAACGGCTAAGGTTCTAACCAGAAGTGAGATACAACATCATGGTTCAAAGCGGGACGCTCTAACCACTCGACCAAGGATGTTAGTGTTATAACAAATACCTGGCACATTTAATTATTTTGTTTATCATTGTAAAACCTCGCGCACATATATGCCGCTTACAGATGAACTGCTACAAATAAAGACGAATGCTATGGCCATGCTTGACCATGCCACGCCCTTCATTGCTTTCACAAATGAAGTGGCCCTTATGACTCAACTCCAGCTCATTCACTGAGCAAAAGGTTAGAGATCAATCCGTGACAGTCATCCAAGATATAACAGCCACAACAGTGCGAAATTACGGCGCAACTTAGATGCCGTTATTTCTGCTGTTTTCTTCCTTTTGATGGTTTTAATTAAATCTTGATTAAAAGTTAATCTCAGTGAAAGCAGGTGAAGTGAAGCCTAATTTAAACGTTGTGTATTTTCCTTTATAGCGTGTTAAGTATAAAATGAAAGCTTCCATTCATTGTTTCTTTTATAACTGTTTTATTGAATTGTTTAGGACAACACACAAGTTTAATTATATCAGAGACATGCGGACTCCACCTATACATTGATGTTAATGAAATAAAATCATTTGATTGGTCACGTATTACTTGTCATAAAACTGGATACAACGAGTTAATGTTCAGTTGTATTGTAGGATATGACAGAAATAAAATAGCTGTATAGGTCAACTCGAACAAAGGGGTGGATCCAAGATTTTATAAAGTTGAACGTTGTATAAAATATATACATGTACTGCCAAAGGAAACTAGGAAACGGACAAAGCACAAATCCATTTTAAAGCCATTCTGTCCATTTACAGCTGCATCAATGGGCAATTGTTTTTCCAGGTTTCAGGGAGATCTTTGATGATTTTAAAACGGTCACAATTCAAAATCAAAATTCAAATGTACAAATATTACGCATGGGTTAAAATAATTCAATAAAGGGATACAATGCAATAGATACGATAGGAAACGTCAAATGTTTTGAATACAGAGTCGGGTATTGAAAATTGTGTCAATTTTTTCATTTGTGAACTAAATGATGTAATGTCTGATTTTCATAAATTGCCAATTGTAAAAGTTAACCAGAAGTCAAAACAACGTAATTGTGCCATTGACAAAATTAATTTTAATAAACCTTGGTTTAACTGAACGTTTAAAAACTTCTATTACATGTATAAAAATGCATTAAAAATATGTTTAATGTTTAACTTTAATGTATGTAAATCAAGTGAAAATCACTCAAGTCTATTTAATTGTAAAAAGGAGTATAAGAAAGTTCAGTGCAAATTGAAAAGAAAACATTTACTTGATCAAGGAGATATGCTTGATTCATTACGGAAACACAATCCTAAGGATTTTTACTCTCATTTAAAAAGCAAATACAGTAACTATGATGTATCTATAAACAAATTTTCACAACATTTTAAATCTTTTTGTGGTGAAAATAATGGCAATGCCTTTCCTGGAAATAACTTGGACGAAGATGAGGTTATTTTTGAAGAAATGAATATTGAAATAAGTAAAGATGAAATTGCCGGAGCTATTAAAGGTTTGAAACGCAACAAAAGTCATGGGTCAGATGGTATACTAAATGAATATTTTATAGAATTTGTTGATATATTGTTGCCTTTCTTACACAAAATATTTAATGCCATGTTTGATAAAGACTTTTCCCCAACTATACTATATAATGCTCTAGTAGTTCCTGTTCATAAGAAGGGTACTACTGCAGACCCCCAAAACTATAGAGGAATTAGTCTTTTAAGTTGTATGTGTAAGCTGTTTACATCTATCTTGAACTCTAGGTTGTTATTGTGGTCAGAAAGTAATGATGTAATTATAGATGCTCAATTTGGTTTCTGCCACACGCAGAGTATCGTCGACGCCATATTTGCTTTGAATACAATCAATTACTAAATAACTTTGTAATAAAATATATTATACTGTTGTTTTAAAGATTTTAAGCAAGTTTTTGATACTATTAATAGAAACAAGTTGTCCAGCGTGTAGGTCTGATATCGAGGACGAATTCTATTTTATGTTGAAATGTCCGGCTTTCAATAACCTCAGAAAGTTTGTTTTTTTGAAACCTTATTATTATTATTATCACAGACCCTCTGTCTATATATTAATACAATTACTCTCCACAACAAAAGTCCAAGAATTATGTAATATGGGATAATACATTAAGCAATCATTAAATGTCAGAAAAACTTTTTTCAACTGAATAATGAAATTTACAATAACTTGTCTTATACATTATTTGTGTCTTTCCCACGTAAAATTATTATTTGTATTTACTATAATTTGTCTTATATATCACTCGTATCTTGACCACGTTATAAAAGTATTATTTGTATTTGTGATACATTGTACATCCATAAGCTGTATTGCTTCTGATGAATATATATATATATATATATATATATATATATATATATATATATATATATATATATATATATATATATATATATATATATCCGGATACTTTATGAAAGATAAGACACATTTCGGCTAATATATCGTCATTATTAGGATAGGTAAGAACCGAGAAACAAAGACTCATAATTTATCTATAATCACCACGATCAGTCATAAGAGAAAGAGAAATGTGGTCCCTCAAAATCCGAAAATTATACCCATCCTTCTCTTCCGGTAATCTATATGCGCTAGGATATAATGTGATATAATGTGATAAGCACATTGGTACAATGGGATATTGACGGGTGATATAAGTCCATACAATAAAATATCGCGTCTTTCCACTATATCATACAAGTGTTGTGTTGTGTTTGCTGTATTCTTTTCAACTTTTTAATTACTCATGAATTAACAAAGAAAGTGGAGAACAGGGTACAACAGTTTCCAATATACCCGATAAACCGATAGATAAACATCAACGAAGGCTGGACTCAAATTTATGTATAAAAATACTAAATGTTAAACAGATGAATTTTGTCACATTGAGATATAGAGATCGTGCACCCATTTTATCATAAAAGTGTTTTCTGCCCTAAAGTGAAATTTAATCAACTTTGAAGTTTACAAGAAGGGTATTGTAATATTTTAGTCAAATAGTTACCTTTTTGTTTCAGTTGTTCGTACTTCAATTGATTGATGGCGAAATGAGAGAAAATTTATAAATATTTAATAACATATCCGGTAATATTTATTTCAACCTCTACATTAAGTACACCGCTAGAGCAACACTCGTGCCTGTTATATAAACAAGGGTGGACTGTACCCCAGAACAACGCGTGTGTGTGAATAGAGACGGGTGTGTGTACACGGCACGTGTAAAGAAAAACTGCTGTATGATATTAAAACGAGAAGGTTACATTACATTAACTTTTTTGTTTGTACGAATTGATTCCTGTTCGGATTTTGACAATAATCCTCTACCTGTATAAGGTATGTGTGTGTGTGTGTGTGTGTGTGTGTGTGTGTGTGTGTGTGAGAGAGAGAGAGAGAGAGAGAGAGAGAGAGAGAGAGAGAGAGAGAGAGAGAGAGAGAGAGAGAGAGAGAGAGAGAGAGAGCTTGTTCATTTGTTGTTTTACATTCCGAAAATAATTATTCACTTGTATGGAGATATCATAAACTTTAAGTTAAATGCTACAAATTTAGCCATTGAAGTAATATTTTACGTGCCAACGCCTTAAGGTGACACGGGTCCGGTTTTAAGTCTCCGTGACTTTCATCTCGTAAGTCGGTCGCTTGGCGAACGATCAGTCACTACCATTTCTTAAGTCTTTGATATGAATCTGTATCGGGAATCGAACCCGGGTCCTTCCGTTTGCGAGTCAAACGCTCTAATACTTTACCACCACAAGAGCTAGCGATTAGAATAGAGAGATAGGGGTATATATAGAGAAGAGGAAGAGAGGGGTAAAGAAAGAGAAACGGAGAGAGAAATGTGAAAAACAGTTCATAGGAGAGAGATGAATAGCAGTTTATAGGAGAGGAGAGAAATAAGGGGAGGGAGAGAGATATGAATAACTCTATTAGTTTATAGGAAAGAGGTAAATAGCAGTTTATAAGAGAGAGAGGGGGGGTAGAGGTGAAAAGCAGTTTATAGAAGAGAGAGATGAATAGCTGTTTACAGGAGAGATGAATAGCAGTTTATAGGAGAGCGATGCATAGCAGTTCATGAGAGAGAGAAAGAGAGAGATGAATAGCAGTATAAAATAGCAGAGAGAGAGAGAGAGAGAGAGAAACTTTATTCACATATAACACTCATGAGTACTCCATCTGGTACTCTTTAAACTTATAATCTCTTTATTCTAAAAAAATAATAATATCCATTTATAATGCTGTTGATATTGATTTATTCCACACTTGTTTGATACCTGCTAGATGTAAAAGTAAACATTTCAAGGAATATTCCCAGATTTTATTACAGCCCTCCTACGATCGGTTATTATCGTCTGCTAATTTAAACATAAATACCTTTAATATCTTGTACACAACCACAATTTGAAGATATTATCACAAATATGTCAAGTGCTTGACTTTTATTTACAAATGCGATGTCGACAAGTGCTCGAGTGTTTTCCAACCCTTTCCAAACACACTCCAAGTGTCATTAGTGTGACGAGATAATTGCTGATTATATAGCGGTAGTCATCTCTCTCTCTCTCTCTCTCTCTCTCTGGAAATTTGTAATAGATAAATTGACGATTTCATTTCGATTTTGACTGGTGTTTTATGCCACACTCAACATTTTTCAGTTATATGTTGGCCGCATGTTTTCTGTGGAGTACAGACCCTGGTTACAATGTACCCGAGAATCGACCACCGGCCTTCCGCGGGTAACCTGGTAAACTTTCTCACAATATTCAGGTTAGGTGTCAGCAGGGCTCGAACCTGTGCTAACCAGAAGTAAGACACTATGGTTCAAACTGCGATGCTCTAACCACTCGATCAAAGAGGCGTTGAATAGGATAGCATTAGATCTACATATAAATATAATGGACTTGTCTGTATACATCGATTTTTTTCATTCAAACTTTGTGTAATTTCAGGAATACACATTACACATATAGAAAAAGCAGGACGGATAAAATTAGAGTACGAAGTAAGAACGGATATTGGAATACTGATTATTGTGCATTCGTTTCAGCTCCAGTAGAATATACAAACTTCACACTGAATCACAATAATAACAAAATATACAAGACAGATGATGAAAAATATAAATAATAAAAGTAAAAAGTGAGATCACCCTATAAAGCTCATGTTTATCAGCTTCAGATATTTTCATAAATTTTCAAGTACATTCACATCTTGAACACTTAGCAACAAAACAAAATACAGGTAGAGAAACGCATACAGAGAGAGAGAGAGAGAGAGAGAGAGAGAGAGAGAGAGAGAGAGAGAGAGAGAGAGAGAGAGAGAGAGGACAAAATGAAGTACTTGAAGAAGTCAACAAGTTTGAAATCAACAATTATAAAGTAATCATCATCGTATAAAATGATGATTGATTTATAACATAAACCGCCATTACGCTACAATCACAATACAACACAGTATCTTGTCGCGACACCATCTTAAGTGTCCTGATGGTCGACCACCATTGTAATCATCACGGACTTATAAACATGTCAAGAGACGTCGTACAAATATTTGTAAATATTGCAATAATTGTGTACAAATATTTGTATACAAATCTGTTGAAAACGAGAAGTTACCATATATACAAAGAACTTATTCTCAATTTATTTACAGATTTCCGTAATCCCTCTTCTTAACACCATGTCCTAGTTAGGCTAGTATAAGAGGCGTTTTTAAACTAAGTTACCATTGTGACAGGGAGTTTGATGAATATTTCAATAAGCTTCTTGCAAGCTGAACTAAAATCATATACCGATAGGCCATCAAAATGCGTGGAATGTCTGTCCAAACGAATGCAATCTTTTTAAAACTAATACAAACACGATTTATGGAGAATTATGAAATATTCATGAATGGTGTCGGTGTTTTCGGAGGGTATTATTCAGAACGACTGCAACGCCACCTGTTTGAGCCTTCGCTTAACAATATAGTAGTATCAATTCCTATCAGAATTCTGCTATCTAACCATGTGAATGTGTCACACACAAACACCCCCCTGTGTCCGCACCACAAACATTCGCAGATAAATGTTACATAACTGCTACCAAATCCCAAAGGCCCGTTGTAATTAGTATTTCATGGTATTGTTTTAATTCATAAGTTAATGTCACGAGTTATTTTCCTTTTCTCTTTAATGTTAACGCATGGATGCTTGTTTGTTTATTATTGTTTAACGTCCCACTCAAGAATATTTCACTCATATGGAGACGTCACCAAATGCCGGCGAAGAGCTTAAAATTTTGGCCTATGCTCGGCACTTACGGCCATTGAGGGTTCTTTAACGTGCCGACACCTACTGTGACACGGGACCTCGAGTTTTAACTGTCTCATCTGAAAGACAGGAAACCAACCTGCCACCGGGCGGGACTCGGATTCACGACCTCACGATCCAGAGTAGAGCGCGCTACCGACTGAGCCAGGCCGGCTCCGCATGGATGCATCTCCAAGAATATACTATACCACTACAATCATTATCTCAAAGAGACATTAACTGTATTGGATCTTTTCCCTGTTTTTTTCTACTTGTACTGGACACTAACAAATAACACCTATACACAGGCATAAAAATATCATGTATTTTGTGAAAATAAGGTCAGGTCCAGAGTGATATTCATATACAAATAGCAAGGTTGAGTTAAACAATTGCAGTTGAAAAAGTACCAAACCTGGGTTTCTTCAGCAGTTTTCAAAGAATAATAATATATAGGAATTTTAGAAAGTAAATGCCTGCGTATATCTGTTTTTCCTTTTTTTTCTTCTTAGATTGTATATCAATCTAAGAAATAAGAAAGGAAAAACAAATTTTTGAGGAAAAAAAACCCACAGGTAATTTCCCTTCAGCATAATTGAAATTTAAAGAGCAATAAATGTGTCGAGAAGGGCACTTAAAATGAAATTCTGGTGTAATGTCAAATAACTATTAAAATATAAAATTGATATTACATACTTAACACGTGAAAGAAATCCTTAAAATAGCTTTTTTTGGCATGGATTAAATACTGTATTGTAGTACAGTATTTTGGTGACGTAATTGTAATATGCATGTGTCCGCTAGGTCAAACACTCCGAGGACGTTTACTATGGATGTTTCAATATAAGCTTAGTTGGGAACGCGGTCCAACGCTACATTTCCGATTCAAATATTATAATTCTATTTCACGTGATTATTAAATAAATTTAAAGCAAATCGCACGTGCTTTCATGATACTCGGTAATCTTCGAAAGTTAATTAGTGATAGCGGATTGAAATTGAATCTAACCGCTTCATGTTAAATTTGGTAAATTCATTCTTATAAAACACACACTCCGTTATCCACCAGGAGATATCTTTCTGATATGTATTTAATAAAACACTGCATAGCATCAGCATGTAAAATTTCCATCGACGACAGCTCATGCTGCTTAAAGTTTATATATATATATATATATATATATATATATATATATATATATATATATATATATATATATAAGCTAAGCTGATTTTTGGGAGACCGTTTGCGGGAGGCCGGTGGCCTCTTTCCGGGTACATTATAACCGGGTCCTCTCCTCCACCAGTAAATAATGAAAGCGAGCATGTAACAGAAAAAAGTGTTGAGTGTGGTGTAAAACACCATTCAAAATTGATACACGGGAATTAAAGGATTGGAATGAACAGTCCATGTGATACTTTAAGACTTCTGTCTATTTTATCTACCACACGGGAAATCAAAACATGCTGTCATGGTTTGGACACAAAGCCAGCTATTATTTGTTATCGAAAACTGTACATTTTTGTGTTAATATGACATGTAAACACGAGTACACCCTCTTCTCGCACGCGATCGGAAACACACTTTATTCGAGAAGAGACTTCCACGAGTAAGTGTGAAATTCGACAAGCCACAATACGCCGTGACAACGTACGCTTTTAATATTTAGATTAGAGACATTATGTCCATCACTACCAAGTTGTCGCGTTAAAAAACTAACAAATCAGTCTGTGTTATTAAGTTTATCTGTTAAAGCATAAAGTATACTCAAATTGCATCTTTCACGGGACATTTGATCTTAAAGGTCGGAAGTAAATCGGTTTTATGCGTCATGCAAAGTCATGGTATAGTAATCGCAACGCTAAACTGAATAAAGAAAGATAACTCTTACTGAAATCGAGAATCACCTATCTAAGAGAATCTTACACGATTGCTCATATGTTAAAAATAAATAAACAGTGGTTGTCTTAAAATAATTTATTGTTTTGCGGTACTCTCAACAATATTTCAGTTATATAGTGACGGGACTGATTATAATTTACTGTCTTTTTAAATAAAACATTATGCGTATTATATAAATATATATATATATATATATATATATATATATATATATATATATATATATATATATATATATATATATATATATATGTCACATCCCGGTGGATCCTCCCCAACAAAAGATATTCAAGTCGCATCAGTCTTGCTTCGTCTTTTCGATCATAACATTGGGTAGATGATGTACAGGTAGAATATGGATAAATGTTATAATAATGCAATTTATAATATTTTTTTGAAATACCTTTCAATCCTATATATTATTTGTTATTAACTTGGTGGCTTCGTCCGCTTTAGTATTTCTGAAATCCAACAAAAAAAAAATAATGAATTGTTTCGAGTATTTCTAACAATATTGTTAGATTATTGCATCCTTTCGTCAGATTTAAAGACATAGTATCTACGATTTCCTCAAATATTTCAATCTCAATTGTTTGGGTCAAATATGTTAGTATTTGGAGATAAAAAACGAAAAATTGTTGAATTAAAACACATAGAAGTATAGTTTTATTGTATTTCACAACTTTCCACGTTTTTTTTAATTTTTTGTCGGTACGACAAAAATTCGTTTGCAAGCCCGCCCATATTCATATAACTTTAGCGTGACCTGTATTTGCGCATGCGCATTTCCATTGTTGATAGTGAAAAGCATGGCGTCCAAAGCAAAAACAAATCGTGGCCGACCTGTTAAATTGACAGATTCAGCTAGAAAAAGAAATCGGAAAGAAGTTCTGGCGAAATACAACAAGACCAAGATAAATATTGGAAAGGAGCATGATCGATGGATAAGCCTCAAGGACCGTCTAAATGTAGGATCTCACGCCGACGTCGCTAAAATCCTGATCGATTGGTACGTAATTACATTTTCAAATAATTGATGTTTTAGGTTAAGGAAAATAGCCACAACAGGATTAAATGATAAAATAAAGTTAATTTCATGCAAACCGTTAATGTAAACGATACAATTATGTATAAATATCGAATTGTAAATAAATCAACACGTGCTTACCTCAGCATCCATTGATTGATATCGATACGATCTAGGTCATTGCGTGTGCTTCTGGGATTGTTTCTGTGCATAATTAATGAGTTTGATTCTTACAGACGACGACAACAAATCAGCATTTATCCGTTAATTACGCTAATTATACAAAAAAGTGTCGACGTGGAAGATCATTATTCAGTCATATCTTCGATATTTCCGCAAAATTGCCGACTAAAAAAAAATAACCATTTTCGTAGATACTATGTCTTTAAAGCAAGACGGGGAATCTGACTATAGGACACATTTGCATAAGGTCGTATTTTGAATATATTTTACTGTTCTAAATTTCGCTGTAGGTTCTGCTATCTTTTAGGTAAGATTTCAAAATTTCATAGATAATCATTGCAACGACAGAAACGTTCTTTTCAGTTTTAAATCCGTTAGTTTATTGACACAGGAATACAGAAAACTGCACTTGATGTCAGCGTTCCGCAAATTTTACTATAGTAAGCAGTTATTAGTAGTATAAATACAAACACATTACATGTCCATGTAGGGCCTACATACACTTTTTAAAATGAATTTAGTATAACCAACGTAAATCATGCTCAGTGTGGGGGGGAATACAATTAGATGTATATTACTATTTTCTGAAGTTGTGCAACCATTAATTATTCTGGAAAACATTTTATGAGCCCAGTGCTGCTTTTCCTTCTTGTATAATAGTCTTGTTTGCGATAACTCTGTTTCACTGAGTGAAATGTTGAGTTGCCTTTTTCTTAGCTGTTGTTGTATGTACCAATTGTGACGAGGACTCGTTCCTCAAGTATTTCATTTGGACTCGCGGCGGGTGTGGAATGCAAATGAAAGCAGTTCATCATCACCTTCGTCATTTTATTGCAATGTCAAATGTACCTGGAAAGGATGCTGTAATCAAAGTGTTGAGAAAGGAAATTAAACTTTCAAGAAGATCCTGGAGAAACATAAAAGATCAAGTCTATAATCTCATTAAAAACAAAAAATGTTGAGCAAATGCATGACTTCTAATTTCAGACATCAAAATCTTTGTCAATTACGTGTTTTCATACAAGATTATTTCATATACTTTGACACATCTTTCTCTACAAGTGTTGTATTTGTCTAGACAACCAGAGGAGGGGATCCAGATTTTGTCAAAGTATGTCTTGGGGAGGGGAGAAGTAACCTCATTTGTATTGTTAGAAATTAGCAAGGCATCTTGAAACATTGTTTCATTTATATATGCATCTGTAAGACAAGTTATCATCTGAAAACCAAAACATAGCTGTAAATGTCATTTTATTTAGTAACAGTGACCTTCATAGTTGACCTTTTGACGTGGTACACATTCTCAAACTAGTTTACCTCATAAGCTAACAAAAGTGTCAAGTTTCATTCAAACATAGCATCCCTAACTGAAATTGATATGAAACTTGATTCTGTGTTACCTTATGAGTTAATCAAATGTGGGATTGTGTATGGTTTCAATATGTCAACTATCAAAGTCACTTGTTAAAAAATACATGTTTATCACCATATTATGGATTCCTCATGTTAATTTCCAGATGATAACTTGAACAAGGGTTTATTTGTTTGTTTGTTTTTGTTTAACGCCACTTTCAACGATATTTCAGTTATATTGTGGCGATTCGTGTAAAATTATTTCTTTTAAGTAAAACCATAGTATGTCTATTCTCTTTAAAAACTTTTGACACTTATAATTTGGTAAAAGACAAACAAGTTTGTGAATTATTGATAAAATACTAATTAGATATTTCAAATTTTTGAATACAAACCAATATCTTTAGGCTATTCTAAAATGATGTCGCCAGCGACGTTATTAAAAACACTATTAAGATCTATCTCGGAGTATATTTCTCACGAGTAGTTTCAAAATCTGTACATTCTGTTAAAATGTGTTTTAATTGTTAGCCTTGAAACGTTGGTTGAGGATTTTGACCCATCAGTGAAAATAGGTAAAAAGTTGTTGTCATAAGTCTCGTTTAATTCTAAATATTGTTGTTTCAGATCTATTAGATTTGATTCAGATTTTTTATTTTTGTTTAGAGACAAGTCAACAGTTGGTTTTGTTAGTTCCCAGGGAGGTGTTGTGTATACATTTAAGTCTGAAATAGTGTAAAGAAATAAATCGCAGTCTTCAGTATGTTCTTTAATTCTAATGCCAAGTGGAGCAATAGTCTTTGTACGATTTTCGTACATTTGTTCATACAGTGGTTGAAAGACACAGTCGTATGCCGGATTGTTAGGATCGGACTTTAATTTTGTAATATACTGTAACGTTAGTTTGATCCATCGTTGTTCTAGAGGCACTTCACCAGCTTCTACATACAAACAATCTACTGGTGATGTTCTAAATGCACCAGGTGCAAGACGCATGATGATGAACGGTGATAAACGGTATCAAGTATTTTTAAGTAGGAACGACGAGCAAAGCCATACACAATGTCTCATAAGATTTTTCAAAAAGGTGCCCGAGAATCTAATGATTAATTTTTTGGCCTTACATATGGCCTGCTGGTTTCAAAAGAGAAGATTTTTTTTTAAAAAAAAGTTTACGCCGAACGGACGCCAAGTGATGGCAGGTAATCTAAAAAAGGTAGAGATGTGTTGGGCAAAGAAAACGGATGGTGTTTGAAAGCAAGAAAAATGAAATAGAGGAAGAGCAAGAAAAGGTATACAATGACAAGGTTGAAATATTTAATAAATATCCCAAACGTTTACACATAACTTATTATAAGAATCAAGATACATTTTTAACTTTTCATTTCATATGTAATTACATCTGGTGTTAAAGATGCTTTGTGTAATATAAAAAATCTCAGATACCAAAGTATAAATCAATAGAATGTCCAGGACATAGATACAAATCCGGTAAAAATGGACAAACAGGGACCTCTGGAAACCAAGAGGTGGGATCAGGTGCCATGGAGGAGTAAGCATCCCCTGTAACGGATAGTAAATTTACAATGCAATTAGTCATTACCAATACAGATGTTTTAAACAAAATAAATATATATTATAAAAAAAAAAAATTAAGAATCAGGTTCATTTATATAAATGTGTTACTTTTATGAAAAAACAGAAGAAGAAAGTATTGAACAAAAAGAAAGGAAGACAGATAGAGAATAACGATTTGTGTATACATTGTTCATGCTTTGAACCACCTTCAATCTCAAGTGCCATTGACGATATTCATTGTTTTCAATGTTTAGTCTGCGGCGAGTGGACGTGCAAATCCTGCAATACAAGAATTCGATGACCTTATTTGTACTGAATAAATATCATTAGACATTTTAATTCTACCGATTTCGGTGCTAGTCTACCACTTTTAAGATCGATCTTCCGACTACCGCTTTGCTGTCAAAACTTTTCTTTCCGGTTTCTTTACATTTTTATCAAAGCTCAGTATTTTTCCCCGAATACGCTTTTCCAGTATCCCTGTGTACATTTGATCCTAGAGTTCATTATATTTGCACACTGCGTTGTTTTGACAGTATGCACGCCTCCCGCGATACACAGACAAACTGCTAAAGAATTACTAATTGTCACGTCTAATTACCCATAAGTAAACTGGCCTATCCATCGGTATCAAAAACTAACAGACAGCTCCAGAGAGGACATTCCTCCTTAATGCCAAGAACAATATACTCACACATTGTACTTTCATACATAGACTGGCAGGTATAATAGGCATACGTGTAGGCTTGGAAACTGCAGTTTCTACATCTACCTTAGTACATGAGGTATCTGCAACGTTAAAAATATACAAGTGTTATTTATGGGTCGGGTAGTCTGTAAGGAAGAAAGAAAGAACAGAATGAAACATTGATATTTAATGGCGCCAAGGAATACGCATGCCTCTAGCGCAACTCCCCGTATGTAGCTTAGGCAACTCTTATGAAAAATAAAATATAGGGATACTTTTATATGACAAATGAATGTGTGAATGCTGAAGTCGGATTAGACATTCATCAAGAAATATGTGAGAATATATATTTCATTGTAATATGATGCTTTATTATGAAATTGTTTAATCTTTAACATTAGTTTATTAGGTAATATAAAATTATGTTGAGGCAGGCAAGTGTTCAGTATTAACACAGCTGTAGTTGGTTTTAGTGGTTTGTATATATATATATATATATATATATATATATATATATATATATATATATATATATATATATATATATATATATAAAAGAGTGAAACATACTACTAAGTGTCATACGATGAAACTGAGATTATAGTGTGCAGCACCATACTGTCACTCCGTGACAAATAGTGTAAAGGATTATTTCTCCAACTTCAATATGAAATAAAAGTCATCCCATAACTATAATTCCAAATTAACTTTTCTGTATTACACTTGTATACTTTTAAGTGCTTTGGCAATACAAATACAAAACTCGGCCAATATGAAGTCGAGTGGCTATACAGAAATACAAATTGAACCGTACGCGCATCTTTTCTGCGCAAAATTTATCTAGTAGGATTTCACATTCTCCGAGTTTACTATCTTGTGAACAGCATTTGATATTTTATGAAATAAAATCTACATATCAGGCCCAGGTTTGTGTACATTGACCTTCGGCTTCGCTTCAGGTCAAGGCAAAGGCAGGCACTTTTTTGCTCTAGGTGCATACATATTATCCAAACATGATTTACACATCAAGGGTAACTCGGATAGCCTGAGGTAATTTGCATCAAATCAATTTCAGAGCTCCCAGAAAAGAAGTTTGAACTTTGACGTCATGATTATACTATAATTATACTATCAGCTGATAATCTTGTACTAAAGTTATATTTGGCACTGGTAGCACATTTAAATTTCTATATTCTTCTAAAGCTAGGAAAGCCATCTTTTTACACTGGTTACTCTTAGACATATTTTGATTATACGCAAAACTTAGATTTATCAATTGACCTTGTCTGATACTACTTTCACTTTAGAAAATCTATTTAAATTTGGAGCTCAACTGATGAAGTCTAATTGCCAGAAACGATCGTCTTGAGCATTATAACTTTGGTATAAACCACTAGGTTGTTGCCACTGCTGGTGGACCTTTTGAGTCCCCGAGGGTATACATAAACCTAGTCACCTGGTATTTCGATACCAGCTGGTAATCTTCTACTAAAGTAATATTTGGCACGGGTAGCACATTTAAATTTCTAAATTCTTCTTAAGCTAGGATAGCCATTTTTTTTACAGTGGTTACTCTTTGAGGGATTTTGATTATACGTTTAGATTTATTACTTGGCCTTGTCTGATACCACTTTCACTTTAGAAAATCTATTTAAAATTGGAGCTCAACTGGTGAAGTCTTATTGACAGAAACGGTCGTCTTGAGCATTATAGCTTTGGTTTTATGTTTATTATATTTAAAAACAAATAGTTTTACAGTTTATTTATATACATCGGTAGGCTAGAGCATGACATTACAAAATCAACTTTGTTTGTTTGTTTGTTTTTGTTTAACGCCACTTTCAACGATATTATATCGTGGCGTGATAATTTGTTTCTTTTTTATGTAAGAACAGTGAGCATGTTTTCCTTATAAAACTTTTGAACACCAAATTTTTTGTTTTGTTTGTAAATAAAATGATGTTGCCAGTAATCTGTAATACATGGTTTAAGATCTGTGAAAGGAATTTTATTTTCAGACGGTAAATTTCTCATTACTAATTTTGCAATTTCGTCAGCTTTTGTTTTTCCTTTAATGTCGATATGACAAGGAATCCAACAGAAGACAATATCTGTACCTACAGATGTTAAATAATGTACTATCTATATTATTTCAAAAATTATATTATTAAGAAGGTTTGTTCTTTCAATTGATTTTAATGAAGACAATGACACATTTTCTGACAGCTTTTGTCTTTATATAATTCAATGCCAGTAAAATTGCTGTGGCTTCAGTGGTGAAAATAGAGGCATCACGCGGCATGTTCGTTTTGAGAATTTCGAAGTTAATAATTGCTACAGCTGAACCGTTGGTTGAGGACTTTGATCCGTCAGTGAAAATAGGTAAAAAGTTGTTGTCGTCATAAGTTTCTTTTAATTCCAAATATTGTTGTTTTAAATCTATTGGGTTTGATTCAGATAGGTCCCACGCTTCCCTGCGTGTCGTAAGAGGCGAGTAAGTGGGAGACTTGTTGGCCGTGAGTTTATACCCGTGTCGTGGGGGGAAGAGATCCTGGTGGGTGAGGGAAGGAGGGTCGCGCATCCTCTGGAACACCACTCCACTTTGGCCATTTTGACCTCTGCTAGTCGGGAGGTTGGATTGGACCCGATCCAATCAATCGGCTGGTCACGTCTAGCCCTGGACTGCTTTTTACACTCACCAACGCATTCAGAAAAAAACATTCGTGTTTACATAAAATACCAATTTCAATAATATACTCATTCATGGCAACTGATCCCACCTCTTGGTTTCCAGAGGTCCGTGTTTGTCCATTTTTACCGGATTTGTATCTATGTCCTGGACATTCTATTGATTTATACTTTGGTCTCTGAGATTTTTTATATTTTATTTTTGTTCAGAGTTAAGTCAACAGTTGGTTTTGTTAATTCCCATGGAGGTGTTGTGTATATATTTAAGTCTGAAGTACTGTAAAGAAATAAGTCACAGACTTCAATATGTTCTTTAATTCTAATACCAAGTGGAGCAATAGTCTTTGAACGATTTTCGTACATTTGTTCATAAAGTGGTTGAAAGACACAGTCGTATGCCGGATTGTTAGGATCTGACTTTAATTTTGTAATATACTGTAACGTCAGTTTGATCCGTCGTTGTTCCAGAGGTAACTCTCCAGCTTCTTCATACAAACTATCTACTGGTGATGTTACAAATGCACCAAGTGGAAGACGTAAACCTTGGTGATGAACGGTATCAAGTATTTTTAAATACGAACGACGAGCAGAGCCATACACAATGCATCCATAGTCAAGTTTTGATCGTATTAATGGGCGATATAATTGCAAGAGAACTGTTTTGTCTGCTCCCCAACTTATATTTGAAATTACTTTCATAATATTTAAAGCGTTTAGACATTTTACTTTTCATGATTTCAAATGAGGAATGAAAGTAAGTTTTCTGTCAAAAATAAGACGTAGAAATTTTGTTTCTTGTACTACTTTTATTCTGTTACCATTTAGATATAATTCAGGGTCTAGATGAATACCCCGCTGATTGCAAAAATGCATGCATACTGTTTTTTAATTGGAAAATTTAAAGCCGTTTTCTGTTGCCCATTGTTCTACCTTTCTGAGTGATATCTGCGCTTGACGTTCTATAGTATGCATGCATTTGGCTCTGTAAGACATGACAAAATCATCAACATAATGATCCCTGCATGTCTTGACTTAAAACTTTACTCAAACTATTTATTTTTAAATTAAAAGTGTAACTGACAATATACTACCTTGGGGAACGCCCATTTCTTGACTGTGTCTTTCAGACAATGTGCTATCGACTCTGACTTTAAAATTACGGTTTTCTAAAAATTTTGAAATAAAATTTGGCATTCGGCCACGTAACCCTGCTTCATATACGTCTTTTATTATACGTATTTCCATGTCGTGTCGTAGGCCTTTTCAAGATCGAAGCAGACTGACACGGCATGTTGTTAATGCAGGAAAGCATTTCTAATGAAACTTTCAAGTCGAACTAAATGATCTGTAGTGCTTTTCTTCTTCCTAAAACCACATTGTATATTTGATTAAATATTATTATGTTCGAGGTACCATACCAATCGATCATTGATCATCCTCTCCATAGTCTTACAAACACAGCTTGTAAGAGCTATGGGCGATAGTTTGTTTGGGTCACTATGGTCTTTACCAGGTTCTGGAATTGGAATGGTGGTTGTTTCCCGCCAAGTGTTAGAGGATTTCTCGGTTTTTCATATATCATTAAATATCTGTAGTAAAATATGAAGCACATCTGAAGGTAAACGTTTTAAAAATTGATAGTGTATTTTATCAGGGCCTTCAGCAGTGTCGTGTGCTTTGTTTAGAGATGTTTTTAATTCATCTATGTTGAATTCATTATTATAAAATTCTTTATTTGGAGAATTAAAATTGAGGTTTTGTTTCTCTTTTTTACGTTTATGTTTGCTAAATGTGTCAGAGCAATGGTTTGATGATGAATTGTGTGAAATTGTTTCAGCTAATTTATTTGCGATATCGGTTGTTTGTGTAATGACAGTACTTTTAGATTTTAGATGCTGTATTTTGTTTTTTGACCTCTGATTTTATTGACCATTTTCCAAACTTTGTTCACAGAAGTGTTACTATTAAGTTTTGAAACTTGACTGTGGACTCACGGCGGGTGTGACCGATCGACAGGGGATGCTTACTCCTCCATGGTACCTGATCCCACCTCTTGGTTTCCAGAGGTCCGTGTTTGTCCATTTTTACCGGATTTATATCTATGTCCTGGACATTCTATTGATTTATACTTTGGTATCTGAAATTTTTATATTTCTAGCAGTCTCTTCGTTTTTGTTTTATTGTTCTTCGTGATTTTGCTCGTGCTATACGGAAAACACTTAGATGTATTTTAAGTGGTCTGCGTCTAAATGATTTTTCTGATTTTTTACGTTGCTTTATTAGATTTTGACAATCACCATACCATGGTTTACGACGTTTTGGGTCTGTCGAAGTGTGGGAAATTGTATTTGTTGCTATGGCCATTATAATTTTTGTAAATTCGCCCATTGGATTGTCACAATCCAGAATATTTTCATTTATGTTTAAAGAACGCAATGTTTTGAAAGTGGACCAGTCTGCTTGTTTTAGTTTCGTTTCCATCGCTGGTGTGTATCATTTTCATCTTCATTTGTTGTTTTAATTATTATTGGAAAAATATCACTTCCACATAAATCATCATGTACTTCCCACGAAACACTGTTAAAAATATCTGGAGTTGTAAATGAAAGATCAATAGCTGTATATGATCCGTTTCCTGGATGCATATACGTATCTGATCCATCATTCAACAAACAAAAATCACCTTTTGTTGTTATATTTTCTAGAAGTTTTCCTTTTGTATGTTATTTTACTACCCCATAGAGGGTTATGAGCATTTAAATCGCCAAGTAAAAGTATTGGTCCAGGTATTTGTTCTAACAAATTATTTAAAGTATTGCCATCTACGTCAAAATTAGGCGGAATATAAATAGAGCAAATAGTAAATACAAATGACAATGTTACTCTAACAGCAACAGCTGGTAGAGTTGAGTTAATTTGTTGTGCACTATGGACAATAGCTTGTCTTATTAGTATAGAAGAGCCGCCAGCCGCCCTCTCGCAATAGTATTAGCAATTGTATTATAAAATTCATATCCCCGAACGGAAATATTATTGTTAGTTAAATGTGTCTCCTGAAGACATATAATGGCTGGGTTTAAATCCTGGACCAATGAAATAAGTTCCTCAAACTTAGATTTAGATTAAAATTATAATTAGATTCAGATTCTCCGAAAGTCTAGAATTCCCGATGCAGTCGGATATCATGTCCCATGAACTTGACCAACGTTACTTGGTGGTCTTCTTTCAAACCAAGGATTTGAGACATAGATGCTAGGTGTTTTCTTAGTATTGTTGAAGTTAGATACTGGACTCCAATTTTACACAACACTTAACATCCTCTGATGGGCTATCAGTCTTCATAAACATACATTTTAACTCATTTGGTCTCTTGGCCAACATAACATCGATAATGTTCTTAACGTCTTCTGTGATTAACACAAGAACTTTCCTATCCGTGTCCCTTTTGATTTCTATGTGATAATATATCACACACAATTGCTTCACTAATTTGTTAAAAACTTCTGAACTTCTTCATCGATGGCTACACTATTTTCCTTCATCCCTTCCCTGTAATCTTTCACTTCAATTCTTAGGTTTCCCTACTTCTTTTCCTATTAAAAAGCATAAGGGCTAGGACCAGACATGGCTGCCATGGCTAAACATAGAACGAACGAGTCAGCAGATAATTTTTATTTATTACATGAGCCAATCTCCAATCGTCTTTGTTTGTCGTTAACATTAATATTGCTAAGAACCAGAAAAAAACGCTATATAGCATCCCCATATGAGCAGCTTTGCGAATGAAAAAAAATCTACCAATATTTTATTTCTGTAGAAATTGTCTGGTCGACCCTTATGTGAGTTATTTCCCCTTTATTGGATTTTTCATGTTTTTGGATGTTTTTGACATTATCTTGAAAAATATAATAGCTAGAGTTAAAGTGAAAGAAACAAAAATATTCGCTACAAAAAGATCTACAGAAACGGCAATCAGGCTGAAATTGTCAGGTCACCCCTTATGCGAGATATCTCCCCTTTTAAGTGGATTTTTCATGGTATTAGATGTTTTCTGACATGACATTATCTTAAAAGTGTTTTTGGGTGTTTTTGACATTATCTTGAAATATATAATGGCTAGAGTAAAAGTGAAAGATGCAAATATGTTCAGCACTGAAAAAATCGCAGATACCAAAGTATAAATCAATAAAATGTCCATGACATAGATACAAATCCGGTAAAAATGGACAAACACGGAAAAATGGACAAACACGGACCTCTGGAAACCAAGAGGTAGGATCAGGTGCCATGGAGGAGTAAGCATCCCCTGTCAACTGGTCACACCCACCGTGAGTCCACAGTAGAGTCCAATGAAATACGTGAGGAGTGAATCCTCGTCACAAAAAAGATCTACAAAAAGTCAATAGGGCCGAAATTGTTAAGTCACCTCTTATGTGAGTTATGTCCCCTTTTAAGAAATTTTTCATGTTTTTGTATGTTTATTGACATTATTTTGAAAAGTATAATAGCTAGAGTGAAAAGGAAAGATCTACAAAAATGTTTATAAATGTCAAAATTGTCAGTCTTCGCTTATGGGTGTTATCTCCCTTTAATTGGATTCTGATGTTTTGAAAATGGATTGTCAATGAACGGTCCACTAGGAGTGCTTTTTTCTTCATGTCGCCATTATCCTCTCTAACAATGTACAGTTTCCAAATGTTTGTGCATATGCTTTGACCGTCCCAGTTTGAGTGGTAGAGAAACAATGTCGTAAACATGAGTTTCTTTGTTATATCCTGCAACTTCCTTCACTCTCTGCAGAAGCTTGACCCAATTGCAGGCAAGAAGAGAGTATGAGCGAGTCTGGTGTAAAAAGCTGCCTTATGTGAATTAGAAATCGTCCCAATTCTCTAAACTAATTGTAAATATATTGATTTTGGCGGATATTTTGTTGTATAGTCTCTCATCGAAAAGCAAAATTCTCCACAGCCCTGGTGATGGCATCATTCCTCATTTTTGTAACGTTTTCCTACAGCTATTGATTTGATCCAACCAAGGGCAATGACAGTTTTCCACTTTGTACCATACCAAAATACTCAGATTTTGTTTTCTGGATGTTTTCTCTACATTTGCATGTCTTAGCGTGATACCAAAGATCAGTTGGAACAAACATGCTGAAGCAGAACTTGCTCGGAACATATTTGGTAATACAATCCTTGTTTGTCCTTAGTCTATATTTAGGTATTACCACTCCCTTTTTTGTTTTGCAAAACTTCAATACTGTAATTCAAGTTACCTTTGTTGACAAGTTTTGCCCACATATTTTTTCCCGGTTTTGAATAGAGCCAATACCTTTGCAATGTCTGTCTCTTTTAGTGCACTGGAGTATAGTGCCGTGATATTCGTGCATACATTCGGCAGCAATAGAGACATGAATGGAGCTTGTCATTCGTCCTGTTGTTTGTGTGTTGTCTGCTGGATGATATTTGCATTAGTACTGCATTTGGCGAGAACCTCCGACATCCAACTTGATTTTGTTTCTTGTAGTAATCAATAATATATTTGCAGATTCATTTTTGTCATAAAATCAATTTTGTCAACAGGAGGCCCAAGGACTGGCTCTTTCCTGCAACATGTGGAAAAGAAGTAAAATATATGCATATATAAGGCTATTAAAAATAAAATCCTAGTTTTTCAGGCCCTCACAAGTCAATTCTGAACCTCCCTCATCATCAATTGTATTGGAAAAATAAAAAAAAACTATTGATGCGGATGAGAAAGATCAGTAAAAATCCTTTTGCTTCACTCATGGTCAATTCTAAAACAAGAAACTGCAAATTGTGGTATGGCCGGATTGCTCCCACTTTTAACTTTTCCACACCACTTACAATAATGATATCACGACTGTTCTAACAAGGTTCTGGTAGTAAACTTAGAAAACGAAGTGAAAGTAAGTGAGGAATGTCTTGAGTCACTTAATGGTAAAATCTAGGTCAGTTCGAGGTTGCGGCTTATTAACATTAGCTTGTAAGGTAGACCTTATGACAATCGACATACCAACTTTGGGTACTGTAGATCTAGTACTTAATCTAAAACCAATGCAAACAAAAATTTAAAGTGAAGTGTATTATTGTTAATGTTAGATGGACAGACGGACGGCTTTCGTCAATCCGCCAAAAAAGGATCTACCTTTTTTATCATGCCTTAATTTTGAAGCCCTGCAAACGAAATAGCAGAACCTATGTCTCGCCTTCCATCTTCGCAACCGCTTTCGTAAGTCGGTGGTGCCTTGATATATAGTTCACTGTCTTTACGTTTGGATCCGTCCCAGGCAGTCATTTTAGTTTGCGGTAGCGAAGAAGGAAAAGGGGAAGAACGATGTCAATAAATAACAGCCAAATATCGTGATACGGTTGTCAGATATCAATGCATCACGTCACATCTAACTGCAGTTCTATACATTGATTGTTACACCCTATCATTGGCGTACAGGTCATTGCTCTGTGAAGTAAGTACTGTATGCGCCTTTATGTGAATATGCCACTGACAAGGTAAAACTTCCCGAATGCCCAATGAAATGTTATTAAGATACCGAAATGCCTCAAAGTGTTCACATTAGGTTTAAGAAGGCCTATTACAGGATGTCATTAAAACAATGGAATCCTTCGGAATTAAGAAAATGAAAATAAGACATTTGATTAGACATAGTTTTTCAAAATTCAGAACAGCTTTGGGCATATTTTGAATTTCCACCACTATGTGAGTCCTCATCTTAGACACACGGGACTCGACTTAAGCAAATAACAACACTGCTCTGTTTCGTTTATTTACTATTGTGTAACGCCGATTCCAACAATATTTCAATTATATTTTTGCGATGCATGGTAAAAACTGAGTGAGTATATTTTTCTTATAAGGCTTTTGAACACTAAAATTATTCCTAAAAGATAACGTGTCTATGAATTATTAATAAAAGACTATTTAGAAATTTTAGAATATAAACCAGTGCCTTTCAGATAGTCATAAATATTATAAACATAATACCAAAGTTATAATGCTCAAGATGATCGTTTCTGTCAATTAGACTTATCAGTTGAGCTCCAATTCAAAATGTATGTGTAGTTTCTAAAGGCAAAGTGTTAAATAGTATAGCCGAAATCCGTCTAAGAGTAACCACTGCAAAAAGATGACTATCTTAGCTTTAGAAAGATTTGGAATAATTGATGCCAACGGCATTATTTAATACACTATTAAGATCTCTCCTGGAGTAATATTTCTCACGAGTAAGTTTTAAATCAGTACATTCTGTTAAAATATGTTTAATTGTCAGTCTGGTTTCACATGGTATATATTTCGGTGGATCTTCCTTAAATGATAAATATCTAGGTGTTCTAATTACCATGTTCTGTAAATAGCGGTATGGTGTCCCATTTTTTCTGTAGATTCAGATTAGTTAGATTAGACAGGGGATGCTTACTCCTCCATGGCACCTGATCCCACCTCTTGGTTTCCAGAGGTCCGTGTTTGTCCATTTTTACCGGATTTGTATCTATGTCCTGGACATTCTATTGATTTATACTTTGGTATCTGAAATTTTTATATTAGTTCAATTGAAGTTACTGGGATGAATGGACCCGTGGGAAATTTCATGATTTTGCAGACAGAGCTTCAGTATCCTGGGTCCATGGTTCCCTTGGTGCTCATTTGTGTATTGCTTCTGTATATATACATTAAGTGTTCTCTTGGTATGGTGTATGTATAACATCTGTATATATACATTAAGTGTTCACTTGGTATGGTGTATGTATAACATCTGTATATATACATTAAGTGTTCTCTTGGTATGGTGTATGTATAACATAAGTATATATACATTACGTGTTCTCTTGGTATGGTGTATGTATAACATCTGTATATATACATAAAGTGTTCTCTTGTTATGGTGTATGTATACATTAAGTGTTCTCTTGGTATGGTGTATGTATAACATCTGTATATACTTTCAAAATATTTAAAATATTTATGTGACCGAGAGTTGCTTTCTCCTCCATGGTACCCGAACCCACGTCTGAATTCAGAAGACCGTATTTGTAGAGTGGCTACTGCGACTCCTAATGATAAATACTTTGATATTTGATTTAATATATCTATTCGTGCAATACTAAAACCACTTGGATTGGCCCTATAATTAAACAAACGTTGAAACAAATGGTCGCGGCAAATGGAAGTATTTACGATTAAAAGCGATGCTTTTAATGTATCCATTGATGGTAAATTGTTGCGGATGTAGAAGAAGAATGGCGCGTGCATCTCAATAAAAGGAAATCAATACGCGAATTATAAAACATAAGATACAACTGCATACTTATATTTCCGGTTAATAACGTTTTTTTCTGAATTGTTGTAATCAATAACAACTTACATTAACGAAATTAAAAGTCTAAAGTGATAGAGATGGAAAATAAAGCATTAATTATGATCAGAAATGTTTAAAACGTTTTTATATTAGCTACTGGTAGTAAATGATCGCATTGGGAACAATTCGTGTATTCTACTGAAGTGTACATTATCAATACGTGACTGTCGTAGCAATTAATATAAATAGGGGTATTTCTGTTTATTTACTTTTTACGAAATCATACAAAAGTTGAGACAATATACCGCAAGTGGATTCAACGGCGAGTTCACTTATTTAGTCATTGAATTACAATCTACGTTACACTTATTGAACATTTGTTTTAGAGATCACTTTGTGTCAGAATGTTGGTGTCAGTTCTTCTATTGATGATGCAAACCAATTTCGTCATCTCGGATCCCGAGTTTAGTGAGGGGTACTTTTCACGTTTAAGTAACTTTGACAACCTGATTCCGGTCACACCATCAGCAATAACTCTGTACAATGTTTCCACTATTCAGTGTGCAGGAGTCTGCAATTTTAACTCATTCTGCTGGGTATATTTTCACAACAAACAATCATATGCTTGTAAACTGTACGATGTGCTTCATTTTGATGTCATTAATTTCGTTCCGGAGGAATTTTCAGCTTCATTCCAGAGAGGTATGATTTTAATTCATTGAATAAAATATTACATTTTGATAACTAGATTTAGTGTATTATTATTTGTATATCGGGCGATGTTTCACTTGCTAAATGTTGAGTAACCTGTGTGACCGAGGTTGTGAAGTCGTGTTTATCAAGTGGGAGTGAACTTCTTGTTTTTAATTGAACTTAACTATGAACGGGCATCGGATTTACCGACCAACAACGAGTGCCGAATCCTCCCTGGCACCATAAAACTTTACCCAAACCGGAGAATATTCTAAACTTGGGCTCTTCAGCCAGTCAGATTTCAGGATTAACAAAGGTTGTGTACAATTTTTACACTCAAGTAATTCTTAAGTTTTATGGCGCTAGGCCCGGATCTTCAGGGGGTACATGTTTGTTCAATGTTAAGAAGATTTGTATTATATATTTTCATTATCGAGAGTTACCACCCGTCGTAACGGGTATCGATTGTGATGTCATTTGTAAGTTTGTCAAATTGTGAAGTCATATGCTTGTGTGAAAAACGACGTTGTTTTCTTACGTAAGGACATAATACAATCGATACCAATTCTGCAAGACTATTCTGACTAACGGAAAGACAGAACGTTAACTCTTTGACGATCTGTATGTTAATTCTTTGAAATGAGTTTTTATATTAAAACTAAATATGTGATTGAAAAATACTTAAGCTTTTATAGGTTCATAAGGTATTTTTGGTCTTATATCCTCTTCAAACATTATAGAATATGTCGTACCTTTTACTGTTATAAAGCGTCGTATCAAACATTGCAGCTTTAAACAGTGAAGTCTTTTCACCTCTCGATGCAACAGATTGTTCTACCATCTAAAATGCTTTGCGGGTTCCTTTTGCCGTTAATGTAAAAATGTGATTTTATCTAACGCAATTCACGATACCCCTGTAAAGACAACTTATCAGAAGGTAGAACTTGTTTGGATATGAAATGTTCATATGTTGAACACGCCCTGGTAAATCTGATCAATTACTATATATATATATACATATATATATATATATATATATATATATATATATATATATATATATATATATATTTATATATATATATATACATATATATATAGATTGCAGGACACTGTGGAAAACTGCCCGGGGAGACGAAATCGTTGCGTTTGTTGTGCGTCTATATTCAATGTACAAGTAGGAAGCGTGTGTGTGCTTGATTCTGTTGTGTTTTTAATTTCTAGTTCATGTGGGATATATCGCATTAACATATGTGTGAAAATTGACATTATTAATTGATAAAACGTCGTCGATATATCCAAGGGTCAAAATAAAGGTCACTGCTAGCTTCTTCTTTTGATTCATAAATTTTGTCAATTTCAGTGTGTGCAATAGACGGATTTACTTCATATTACGGCATGTGCGTCCGTGCATCGGAGAGTAACAATCTTAAAACTTATGATGAGGCCAAATTAGAATGTGAAATGTACAAATCCACGCTTCTTATACTGGATACGATTGTTAAATACGATCTTCTGCTGCAGTATCTGACATATGAAGGTGAGAAGACTATGTATATGGTATGAGGTGATTGACATTGATGTCCGTATGTTGTGCTGTTGTTTAACCTTGAAAACGGACCTAAATATTCAACGTCGTTCAATATATACATTTCGGTGCATATAAATGTATAGGTGTATGCATACTCCTCGAAAGCCCGAGTTGTTCGACTAGAAAAATTAGCAAAACCTGGACATACCACGCTCGGCATTTTCCAGTTATATGGTGGCGGACAATTTTAAACAAGGGAGATAAAAACAGTCATTGTACCCGGGAAGAGACCACCGACCTTTCAATAAGCAAACTTTGTAACAAAACAGGTTAGATTCCAGCGGAACTTGACCCTGCGCTCACAAGGGGACACGGGTGTTCCTGGAAATATGTGAGAAATATTACTCTGAGACAAATCGTAGTGGCGACCTAATGTTAGACTATCTAAAATACGTTAATTTGAAATGTATTTTAAAAATGTATTAATAATCTTTTATTGATAATTTATATAGTCTCTACGAAAACTTTTAGTGTTAAAAAGATTATAAGAAAAATATACTCCTTGTTTTACGATTAAAAGGAATATTTTATCATGCATCGCCACGATATAACTGGAATGTGGTTGAAAGTAGGTTTAAACGACAATAAACAAACATATTGGAAATACTTTAAGAAAGTACTGTACAGTGGAGAAAAAAGGCTGTGTATTAATTCGCGTTGTGGCCAAATCCGTGGATTTAAGTAACGGTGAATTACTTGTAATGAAACAATATACGTAAGGACCATTTGCACATCTAACTCGTCGTGTTATAATGGACTTGAGTTTTTGATTATTGATTGGTACTTCTTCAATTTTACTTCAGTGTAAGTTATTACCGGTTCGCGAAAAAAAAACGTTTAAGAGAGAAATAACGTGAAAATTACAACCCGTGGAATTAAACTCCTTTACAGTCATGACTAAGCAATTATCTGACAATTTCCGGTCCGTAACTTTAGTCGTAACTAATGAACAAAAATATTTTCAGTAACATTGAAACATTCTTATGATAAAATTGTTTAGTAAACAATGGAATTCTGTACAAAACCATCATGGAAGAGGTCATCCGCATATTTATACATTTTGAAAAACTTTGTGGTTTTAAATCACAAATTTGCTGTCATAAGTAACGATGGCATATGTTTAAATGTTTCAATTACACCGAATGCAAAAGATTTTCATTTGCGCCGGGTGTGGAATGCTGGCAGTGGACGCCGACTACTTCCGGCCACCTGGTCCTCTCCCGTTTAGGATTCGCAATTGTTCTTCATGTTGAGACCATTTCAAAATCTAATCGTAATCTAATGGCCGTAGGAGTTTCTATTATCCATTGGCACTTCATCACTTTCACTTCATTTACAGGTCTTTCTGATGAACCTTATATTATTGGACTGACTGATAGAGTAACTGAAGGTGTGTGGTTGTGGGATAACTCGAACCCTGTTAACATGAGTATATTCGCGGCAAACCAACCAAACGACAACGACGGATCTACAGGATATGGGGGACTAGGAGCTGACTGTGGCACGATTAGTTTGAGACGCAATGGAGTAGGAGACAAACATTGTGACAATCAACGGCAGTTCATATGTGGATACTTTTACGAAAATTGACATTTTACCTATGGTTCTTACAGTGAGAAAGGTACCAAAACTATGGTCTTCTTAAAGCATTTTAAAGGCCAAAACTCTTTGAAGGACTGCCATTAGCCGTTTATTCAATATTCTGAATAAAATTGTGAAGTACATGTAATTTTTCATTACATTATTCTTTTAACTAATCACTCAACCACTGCCATACTATCTTACAGCTGTCATAAATAAAAAAGAAGTGATTGATTTCAGTGGTATATGGGTAAACAGTTTACCGCTATAAATGTAGATCACAATCAGCAGGTCTGTTTGTTTGATTGATTGTTTTACATCCTATCAAGAATGTTTACTTATATGTAGAGGTCACCAGCTGCAGTTAAAAAGCTTAACATTTTGACCTGCGCTATGGACCGACGCCAACGCAGTGAAGATTCGTTGATGAGCCATGCCTTCCACATGCCATTTTTAAAGTATTTGGTATGACCCTGTCCGGGAGTCAGTAGTGCGCTTGACTATGGATCCTGAGTTCCAGTACCCCCACATACACTATTGGATGTGTTTTACCATAACAATCAATAATATATATGGTTTAAGAGTAGGGCTATTAAAGTTTTAAGTTATAAGCAAAAATAAAAATTTCAGGGGTGGGGCAGGACCCCTATATGCACAACTAACTGTGACTCCCCATAGGAATCAATAATATGTATGGTTTAAGGATAAGGCTGTGAACAGTTTGTAAGTTAAAAGCAAAAGTATAAATTCCAGGGGGTGGGGTAGGACCCAGACATGCACCACTAATTGTGATACCAACCGCCTGAAAATGTACAGTGCACAACTAGATCTCAAGAAGATCCTATACGTCAAATTTCATTAAGATCCCGCCAGTACGTTCTGAAATATACACTGCACAACTAGACTTCAAGGAGAACCAATATGATAAATTTCTTTAAATATCCCTTCAGTACTTTCTGAAAAATAGCGATAACAAACTTTAATTGTCAAAATTCAAGATGGCCGCCTGGCAACCATTTTGTGATCCCAAATGTACACTACACAAATAGACTTCAAGGAGAACCAATATATTAAAATTTCTTAAAGATCCCTTCAGTACTTCGCCAGTATCTTGTATTATAATATATATCCGGATCAGTCAGTCTCTGTCCGGATTGACTCTGTTGGTTAAGCGGTCTTGCTTGTTTCCGCCCTCTTTATTAAAACCTCGTGGTCTACAAACTGTGTTGTTGTTCTCATGTCACATGTGTGATTGGTCCCTTATTCTGGCGTGGTGGCAGCAGGATTCGACTCTGCGTCTACGGCATCGATACATTCACAACCTTGGCGTATACAAGCCTGTGTAAGGGACGTTTAGTCATTCAGTAATATATTGTTTACTGTTCGTGTGTCAACTACACATAAGTAGATTTATTCATCGTCAATGGCGACCATTCGAGCATCGAAGCAGTGGTGTTTGTCGAACTCGTTTGAAAATTGGAGACAAAATCTCATATATAAATTGTCATTAGATTAATTAATGGCGTTCACTGGGACAAAAAGTCCAGGGCATCCCCTTTCCGAGGTAGCAAAGTTTCTACACTGAAATTAATGCTCAGGCAGATTGCTAACTATTGCCCTGTTTTTGCCCGTATCGCCACTGTTAAAAATTCAACTTCTATTGACTATATTTGGTAATCCATTAGACAACACTATGGTTTCCAATCTATTGATTTCTCCGCCATCCGTCTTAAACCCGATGAGAGACCGGAAGACCTTTACCAAAGGCTCATGGCATTTATTGAGGATAATCTTCTCAATCGAGACATGGGTATCTTTCATCATGGTGAGATCCTACAGGAGGACGAGGAACTTACTCTTTCCCTGAAAAATTTCGCAGTATTAACTTGGCTCAGGCTTATACATCCTGACCTCCCAACGGCACCGACCTTAGATCGCGTACACTGGCTTCTATAAAACCTGAAATTTCACAGGCACCTGAATCCCTGCTTGACGAATTACAATCATCTGAAGATACGAAAGTTATGAAAGCAGTCGTCTCAATTTCCAGATCGCAAACAAAGTTTACAAACCGACAACAGTCTGCCAATTATGCCCACTATGTAAAGAAGCAGGGAGACTTCATGACCATTACCTTAGTAAGTGTAAATATTTACCTCATCAGGACCGCAAATACCTCGCTAGGCCCCGACGTGTAGTTGGATTTACATCAGATACTGATGGCGACACCTCTGAGCCCAAGGATGACCCTCCGTCCACTTCCGTTATTCAGAGTGCAGGTTCGTCAAAGCCCATACCTAGATGCATTCAGTAACCACCAACCAGTTCTCTTGACCATCGACAGTGGCGCCACAGGCTACATGATTAAGGCTTCAACTGCGTACTCTTTCGGTGTGAAAGTCACAAGCTCTTCTCAGTCCATCAGGCTGATGGTTCTTCGCCTTTAAAGGTTGTTGGTGAGACACACATATTTACTAGAGACTCTCACAAGCTCTACTTTGATGGATTAGTCGTTGAAAATTTGGACACTGAAGTTTTGACTGGCATTCCATTCATGGAAAGAAATGACATTACCATTCGTCCCGCCAAGCGTCAAGTTATCGTTAGTCAGGGCAGTGTTTACACTTATGGTTCAGAGGAAAATCATTCTTCCCGTCACACCATTCGAAGAACTCATGTTTTACGCGCTTCATCTCGTACTACAATTTGGCCTGGCAATTACATGGAACTCAACAGTCCTCAAATAGTGATGACATATTTGATTTGATTTGATTTGATTTTTTTGTTTTACGCCATACTCAACAATCTTTCAGTCATATGATGGCGTCCAGTTTTTTTTTTTTTTTTTTTTTTTGTATTTATTTTATTTATGAAATTTTATATCAATACAGAGTACATTAACATTAGAAATATCCAACTTTGCTCCATATCCTTTTCACAGTTTTTTGTCCTGCATGCATGCACACCAATCCGTTCATACATTGAGCTCAGTACAAACATTTAGAAACCATCCTCAACTAAACATACAGAAATCAATGTTACTTTCACAGTTTTTACATCCTTGCATACATGTATACGTATGACCACACAGACATATACACATCTAATATGCCTACATATATACTTGCATATTATCCATGCTCCTACTTTATACATTTTATAGCTCTTATATACATGAATATATACACTTAAATACAAACATACCCATATAAAGTTACATTGTGTTTCTATGCATGTTAATTTTCAGACTAGATTCATTAAATATGCACATCTGTATTGTGTATAAAAAGAGAGAGAGAGAGAGAGAGAGAGAGAGAGAGAGAGAGAGAAGTACAAAATTGTAAAACATCAAATTGTAGCTAAAAGCACAACATTAAGATATATATGTAAATGCAGACCAACAGTATGGCGTCCAGTTTTTATTGGTGGAGGAGAAACCCCGGTTACCCAGGTAAAGACCACCGACCTTCCGAAAGAAAACTGGCAAATTTTCCCACTTAATTCGAAATGACCCTAGCGGGATTCGAACCAGAGGTGAGAGGCCATGTGATTTAAAGCGCAATGCTCTAACCACTCGGCCACGGAGGCCCCTGATGGCATATTTGCAATTGAGCCGCACATCACCACCAAAAATGATGATTGTGACACATGTTGGCCTCAACCACAGATTCTCTCAAGTGTATCTGGTAAAATTCGAATTGCCAATCTTCTTCCAATCACAAAAACCGTCAAGCGCAATGGTCACATTTGCATAATTCGCTACACAGCTAAATCCGATTGTCATGACAACGATTTGGATACGACTGCTGCATGTTCAGTTGCAACCTCTCATGTTACGGACTGTAATTCTGCTCTCGCGCGGTCAACAAAACAGCTGCCTACACACAATCACTATGACAGAGTTTTGTTGGACCCAGATAATTTACTCTGAAATGATATGAAGACCAATGTTAGCAGATTACCGGACCAATATGACGATGTGCTTGACCCAGATTTCAAGGGATACAATGGCGCTGCAGGCCCATTTCAAGCGAAAGTCAACATGGGACCTGTCCAGCCCCCACAACGCAAAGGACAAATACCTATGCGATTTTTCAAACACAAATCTTGAATCGAAAATACAAGCAGTTTCATATAAATTATATTTTATTTTTTGTCATTGATAATATGTATCCGGACACCAGCGAGTGTATTTTATTATGAAAATTAGAGATGGGTTAGGCGTAAGTCATTTGGCCAATTGGAAAGTTATTCTCTGTTGACAAACAATTAGATTCTTTTTTGTGAACAAAGAAAACAATTATATAATTAAGGACAAAATTTTTAAATAAAAATGTAAAACATTTAGTTACTGAATTGAACGATTTACTTCACATTCAGAGACTAAAAACCTTAGAATTAAGTTAGAGATAGGAGTAAAGTTTATAAACCCTTCATTAATCAAGTATATTCAGGGTAATGAAATTATATATGACTTCAGAAAAAAATTATATTAATAAGGTCCATTGAATAGAGTTCGCAAAACATGCCAAAGTAGAGGATAAATATTTCGAAGGTGAATTAAAACAAATTATAGGATATTTGAATGTTTTATTAGAATTAAGATATATCCCACTAAGAAGAGGGAATACATGTATTTATTCTCTTCCTTAGGAGAATACGAATATGTATCTCAAGTTCATTTTCGCCGTCTTTCCTATTATTTGTACCGCACTAATAGTAAAACAAAATATATTTGAATAAATTGAACGAAATAACGAAGCACAACAACTAACAAATCAAAATAGATGATTGCCTTCCATATATCAATACTCCGTATAAGATCACATCAAATAAACTAAATTAAACATGACGCTGCAGACACAAGGAAAGTAACAAGTGAATTTATGGACATAATTATTAAAAAAAATTAAATCAGACGCATACCAAGACAAGAACTTATATAAAAATTATATGAAAGAACAATATAACAAACTTTGATAAATTTGGATATGCACAGTGCCAGTATTCCTCCCGTTCTTCGTTGATCAGAATGGGCTAGCTGCCGTTCCAAAAGTAGGTGAACATGATAAAAGTAGTCAAGAATTTCGATTTGAGCATTCCATTTGGACTCCTCGTTGCAAGTGTACATTGGGCGAGAATAAAAATATTTTTAAAAAGAAACAGATGCCATTGTTAACGTTTATAGCGACTGTATGACGATGGCCTACTCAAGAAGCGGAGTCGGTCAGATGTGGATCCTTAGAATTCAAAGGAATTGTTGGAACATAAAATCTCCAAATTTCAAACACATTACAAGCATCAAGTCTTTTGATTTTTTGACGCTTTACACAATAATCCCTCATCAAAACAGATTAACGTCTATTCTACAAAACTCTTTTGTATACAAAAATGGAAATCGTAGATATTAGTATTTGGTGTTAGGTCATGAAGAACCTTATTTTGTCAAGGAACATTCCGATTCCAATAACAAGTACACTGAAGACGATATTATCAAGATGCTGGGGTTTCTAGTAGACAACATTTTCGTGGTTTTTGTGGGAAAAGTTTTCCTATTTTTTGTATTCATATAAAGCGGAATTTATAGTCTCTGATCTCCAAGGGAAACAAACAGCATGTTTTTTTTTAGAATTAAGATATATTCCACTTAGAAGAGGGAACACATGTATTTATTCTCTTCCACAGGAGAATACTAACATGTATCTCAAGTTCATTTTCGCCGTCTTTCTTATCATTTGTACCGCACTTATAGTAAAACAAAATATATTTGAATGAAATGAACAAAATAACAAATCACAACAACTAACAATTCTTTACAGGTATATCGACGATGTTCTGACCATTAATAATTCAGAATTACCTCGGTCAGATGTATCCTGTTGACCCAGAGATCAATGAGACGACAGAGAGCAACACATCTGCTTCTTACCTAGATTTACTCCTTTGGGTTGGAAAAGACAGTCATCTTGACACATCCTTCTATGACAAACGAGACGATTTCAATTTCCATATCACAAACTTCCCGTTTCTAAGTAGTAATATTCCAAATTTTAAGAAAAAATATATAGTGTTCATTTAAGTTTTGCCTCGTTTTTAAATTGATATAATTCAAAGCGTCTGTCTGTCTTGTCCGATATTATTGCTTCCGTTATTACATGCTAATTCATGAAACCAGAATCGGCAAACAACACACGATGTGTTCTGTGACAATTTCGGTCATGAAGAAAAAGGGTAATAACACTCAAGACAAAATTTTATTAGACAGGTCCATTGAATAGAGTTCGCAAAACATGCCAAAGAAGGGGATAATTATTGCGGAGGTGAATTAAAAAATATATATAGCATATTTGAATGGTTTATTAGAATTAAGATATATTCCACTCAGAAGAGGGGATACATGTATTTATTCTCTTCCAGAGGTAGAGTACGAAAGTGTATCTTAAGTTCATTTTCGCCGTCTTTCCTATCATTTGTACAGGAAAATATCATATTTGAAAAAATGACTGAAATAACAACTACCAAATCAAAATGGATTATTGCCCTCCATATAATAATAACTACGTATAAGACCATATTAAACTGATTAAATAAAACAACAGACACAAGAAACGTACCATTGAACTTATGGACATACTTATTAAATAAAGGAAATCGGACGCATACCCAGACCAGAATTTATGTAAAAGTTACGTGTAAACATAATACATAAACATTGACAGACTTTGATATGCACAGCACCATTATCCCTCCGGTTTTTTTTTTGTAAATCAGACTGGGCAAGCTGCCGTTCCAAAGTAACGTGAACATGACGATTATCAAGCATTTCACTTGGACTCATGTCCAAAAAATACAAAGCAGAGTTTGATATAAATTATATGTTTTACTGAAACGTAGAGATGCTATTGATAATATGTATCCGGAAATCAGAGGGTGTTAATTACAGATGTGTTAGACGTAAACCATGATCAAGCATTCCACTTGGACTCCAAAATAAGGTCAACATGATGACGATTATCCAGCATTACACTTGCACTTCTCGTAAAGAGGAGTGTAATTGGGTGAGGTCAAAGTATATGTTCCCTTATGCGATTTTTCAAACACAAATCCTGCATCGTCTTGAATCGAAAATACAAGCAGAGTTTGATATAAATTATATTTTTTACTGAAACGTAGAGATCTATTGGTAATATGTATCCGGAAACCAGAGGGTGTTTTTAATATGAAAATTACAGATGGGTTAGGCGTAAGCCATTGGACAAAGAAAACAGTTACTTATACAAGTTGAAGACCAAATTTTTAAATACTGTGAATACACAGGTCGAGCATGTAAAACCTTTAGTTAATGAATTTAAAGATTTACTTCAAATTCAGAGACTAGAAACCTTAGAATCAAGTTAGAGATAGGAATAAAGTTTATAAACCCTTCATTAATCAAGTATGTTCATGGTAATACAATTATATATGACTTCAGAAAAAATATATTAGGAAGGTATTGGATAGAGTTCGTAAAACATGCCAAAGTAGAGGATAATTATTGTGAAGTTGAATTAAAACAAATTATAGCATATTTGAATGTTTTATCAGAATTAAAGGACTCCCTACATGAATTTTTTAAAGTCAAAATTTGGTTAGTAAAACATTCAAACAGATAAATAAACATCCCATATCTATCTCGGTGATACACGATTAATCCTTTTGTTTACATAGCATATTTAAGCGCCTAACCGAGACTCCCGATCTTTAATGAGATCAAGCTGGTGACGTCAATTAGGAGGCTGCTTCAGTGTTTTAGTATTAGGCGAGAAAACAAAAATGGAAGACTATAGCTCGGACACTGATAACGCGTTCCTATTTTTACCGACTCGGGAAGTTCAACCGTATCAGTTTGAACCTCGGGCGAATGATAAAGTATCAAGATTTACATCAATAGACGAAACAGATGAGGACGACGAGGCAGAAATGAGCGATCAGATGCAGGCGGATCGGGACGAACAAGTCCAAGAGCGGCAAGATCGCCGTCTAGACAACTTGGCGTGGTACGTCTATAAATCATTTTATAACTAGAAGTATATTATTTCTACATTTTTTCCTGCTAATCATACGCAAGCAAGATTATTTATATTTTATCAGCAGTGAAACTGTACCAGAGTCTAAACTCCTTTCCTTTCCTGTATGGCCACAGCAAACGTTTTATAAAAGCTCACTGGTCATTCAGCGACCAATTCTCGACAATTGTTTTAACTTGCGTGGGACATTCAAACACTTGTATACATTTTTTGTGTTTCCTGCAAAAGACACTATTTTGATTGCCGATAGAAACCAGGAAATATATGTATAAGAATAGAACAATGATGTTTGTAATTAGTTGACAACTAGATTGTATTTTTATTGGGGGGTAAGGTTTAAATTTAAAGTACTAGGGCATCACCATTTGTGTTATTTTCTTCATTGTTTTATAAAAAACCCAACAATTTTTAAATACTGGTAAAATCCACAAATCATACCAGAATTTGTACAAATTTTTAGTAGCATAATTTCGAATATACAGCCTATGCAGTTTTAAATTATATTTATTTACAGAAATGACAGTATTTTTCTCTCCGAGTAATTTTGTAAATTCCATAATTATTCTTCCAGTCTAATGAAATATGTCAAAATTTACCTAAATAGTTTTATCCTCCACAGAATAATTATTTTCTCAAAATAAAAAAAAATAAAAAAATAAATAAATAAAATTATGAATTCAGTATTTGAAACATAGCTTAAATAAGTGGATTCTTTGGGCATTTAAAAATTGTTGGTTTTATATAAAACAAAGAATAAAATAACATAAATGATGAATATTTATATCCCATGATTTAGCATACATATCCTTTCCTTTCCGTTGGTTGAGAAAGTGCTAGCTGTGCTTTTCACAAAATTTGCACATGAAGTATACCTTATTATAAGTCTCAAAGTGATCAGTGTATGTGTAAAATTGATCACTGAAACTGTAAGATCTATACGATTCATTGTAAAATTTCACGCATTGATCCTTTAGTTTTGTGACCAGATGAAATCAACTGACTGTATTGTAATGTTTTTTTTTCAGGTGTGACTGTAAGCACTGTGAAATTATGCCAACTAATCTGTAATGTGTATGTTGTCATGAGGTGGGACCCATTGAAACCATATTGGATGAATCTGACTTGAACTGCATAACTGAACATGAAGGTTTCATAGGAAATTGCCTAAATCGATATGTAATTCAAGTTTCTTTACTAGACTATGTAGAAATGGATGGCCCACTTGATGATACTGCACCAATCCATGAGTAAGTATCGGCATATTGTTTACCGACGCCTCACTCGATGGATCTGGCTTAGATTAGGAAGAGGGCAAAGAAAAGTGGTCCCTGCCTGTGCTGTTAAGAAGATCAGAGATGCGTTCCCATCGGAAAAATACACTGGCTTCAGATATCCTAGACCTTGAGTTTTAGAAAGTGACAAAACTAGTTCTCTGGGATCATCATTTATTCGCTTTATTACATTGTTGAAAATGTGAATATTGTTAAAATACACAAAAGTATAACTATTTAGTATTTTCGTTATCCAGAGTTACCACCCCTGTAGCAGGTATCGATTGTGATGTCGTTTGTTTGTGTGTAAAATGAGAAAAGTTATCAATTGTGACATCATATGTTTGTGTTTTTCTCACGAAAAAACATGACATCACAATCAATACTTCCTGACATGGGAAATAACTCGAACCGAATACACGAGAACAAAATTGATATATACATGCTGACAATTATTAAAAATTTAATGAAAATAAAAAATCATCTGTCTCTGAAATAAAACTAGTTTTCACTCTATAATTCTCTTGTCCTTTTTTCCCAATAAGTTAGACTGTTTATTGAATCTTGATCTTCTATTTTCGATTAATTGCTTCAGGTTGAAAGTACTGTATGCTTTTGTCAGTGACTGTGGCTCCTCTGCTCTATCATGCAACAGTGAGGGTTGGGAAGTCTATGCGCCTCTGAATGATTCTTGCCACCAGCAAATCCACATAACCTAAAATGTTTATAATTATTGTAATCAGTACAGGCAGTTGTAACTTGCAATAAGTAATACATGTGATTCAAGTAAATGAGAACAAGAAAAGAGGTCGCATAATTATCGTAAGTTATGACAAAATGCATACCGAATGTTGGAGCAACTCTCTGGGGCTTAGCTACACATTCTGTTCCTTTTTTTGGCTTTTGGAAAACATTTTTTTCACTGGAGACGCCCATCCCTTGTCACTGACTGATGTCTGTTACCATTTTCATTCAAATGAATTGCTGCCACATACAACCTGTAATGTAAGAAAAATGTAATGTAGCAACTCAACTAAAGTAACTCAGTTCACTAATCATTAAAGGGTACTATTAGCTGTGTTTGCCAAAAATCGAATTTTTCTACTTTTACTACTTGTACTTGATGTACAAATACAATAACAAATAAGAGCTATACACAGGCATTACAATCTGATATTCCTATATATTTTGTGATAATAAGTCAGGTCCAGTGTACGATTCATTTACAAATGGTAAGGTTGAGTTAATCAATTGCAAGTGAAAAACTGCCAAACCTGGGTTTCTCAAACAATTTCCATTAAATATATAGGAAGTTAATTTTATGCCTGTGTATATCTCTGTTTTGTTAATTAGCATCAATCTAGGTACAGTAAGGAGTAAAAAGGAAAAACAATTAATTTTTTGAAAGAAAACAGTTACTGCTCCTTTAATTTTGTAATTGTAATGAGTAAAATTAAGTTTGAGTAAATGATGGTGGATAATAAAATTCATGTACAGTGATGCCTGCTTTAGCGACCACCTGGTCACAAAAAAAAAAACAATTTTTGCTGCCCCCAAGGGTACTATTTGTGTACAAATCAATCTCTGCTTAAAGAGCACCTCCCTATAAAGACCAATTTTTTTATATCATTAAGGATGGCGTTATACAAGTTTCACTGTATTACAATGCATACCTTGCTTTCATAGTAGAATAAAAGAAATGAGTATTCTTTGGCGCAAATTGGTTGACGACAAAATGGAAAACCTCCAAACCATAAGTCTGATATACTGGAGATAGTTTTGGGATGTCTCTGAGGAGGTATGGACTCCTGGAATATCTTATGACATCGGGAGCCTACAGTTGAAAGCAAACAAATACATTACTTACATTGTGAATGAATTTTTACTACAATGTAATTTATCAACACTGGCCCATGTTTTATCTAGCAATGAGTACTGATATCAATGTTTCATGGTGAAAGTGATGTATACCTCAATATGTAGATACTGACAGTGGGAATTTGGTTTCATAATTGCATCTTACAAGTCGATTTTGGAATAGATTGAACTAAAACATGCTGTAAGGACGTGGGTAAGACCAATATACTTGTACAAGCAAATTTTCCTATATCTCACTAATAAAATTATCCATGATTTGATGTTAACTCAACAGTTACCTTTAGTCAACCATGCTCTCTCCTACAGGTCTCCATAGTGTGGAAATATATCCGTTTCATCATGATGGATATCAGCAATATGGTTTTACCATTTGCATTTTCCAACTGATTGCAAAACAACAAGGCAGTTTTCAACACCCTTATTTTGCGTCACTACCACACCTGGCTGCCAACATAATAGCAATGGTTGATATTTTTGATCAATACTTTTGTTCCATAATCGGATTTCCTCTCCACCCCTACTTTTTGATGCAGCCTCCAGTTTCTTTGATACCCCTGCAATTGCATGTAATTGTTTATTTGCATGCACCTATATGGTGGCTAATTTATGTGATTAAAAATCTGTCAACAATTTGCATTTCACTTAATCTCTTGCGTACCACTTATGATACCAAAGTTAATCTTGGCGAGTTTGATGACTTCTTCCTGACTGACATGAAATCTGGTGACTTTGACAGCTTCAATGAACATAGACCGACACGTACCTGGAGGAAGTGCGCAAGTCAGCTCCTACTGTTAATAATTTTTGCTTTTCAATCTGGTTATTGCCTGAATGACAGTTTTCCCCATGTTTTATTTTAACTGGAGTGATTAACTGATTATTTTCTGAATCACATTAATTACAAAGTAATTTTTTGAAGTAAATAACGCAATCATCGTATATGTAAGTCCATGTACTGTATCACTTTCTTACCTTTTGCCATACATCAAAGTAATAATTCATATGTGGCTTCTCCTTTCTCATGAAGGACTTAAACATCACATGCCGATCTGTAATGACATTATGGACAGTGATCCCTCCAGCTGATTCTATATTAGATAAGCACCTTTTCAAGCCCTCTAGCTCCATGTTGGTGGAACCTTTTACTTCATTGCTCTGCAAATATAGATTTATAATATCTAGTTATGACAAATTGTGTTATAACATGCTAGAAGCAGAATCAACATGTATATACTTGAAATTGAAATACCTTATATAGCGAAGAATTTAAGTGTAGTAAAGAAGAGTTCATTTCGACCTAGTAGTGACATATAATGATATATACATGCAGTTACTGGTCACTGACTGTTGGTGTTACTCAAACAAAGAAAAAACTTGTACCTGAATTATCTGCAAGTCAACAATTTTGTTTGTATCCAGATCCATCACGGAATAATTCTTTACGCTGTATCCCGGGGAGTCGCATCTCCCATCATCACCAAGAACTACATGTAATTTGTTTGAAAATATGAAATTAATACAATATATGGAATGACATAACACAGGCATACTGGATAATATCACTATTACATTTCAATATTATTATGACTTGCAGGAGGTTATATGTTTGTGTTTACACACCAGGCAGTAGCTATTTCAGAATATATACTGAATATCTGGAAATGTTTGTCACTTGTTATTTTTACCCTTTTACCACAGAAAACATTCACAAATTTGCTGTAAATCACATGTCTTATAGATGGCACATATATAATTGCTTTAATTATTTAGCCTAAACATTTAACTTTGATTTTAAATTTGCCCTTTCATCTAAGGGCGAAAATTAAATGGCAGTGAAAAAAATACAGGTATACTGTAGGCTAAGTTCACAAGGTCATGTATTATGGTGGGGTCAATTGAATGGCCTTCACTAGCTGCGTATGCCTATTGAATATGAACCCTGTATCTATGACAGTGAAAAACTTACAAGTCAAGAGTTTCAAATAGTCAGTGAAGAAAAAGAAGAATTTAACCCAATCATTTGACCTAAAACTTGCTATAGTGGCCACCTCTAAATAAGGATAACCTGTTAACAAAGGCCAGTTTTCAAACGTCCCTTGACTGCATATTTTCACCTTATTGAATTTGAACCTGTGTATAAGGATCACCTGCACATGAAAGAAAATAGTTTCTGGTTGCAATGGTGATCCCTATGAGGCTATGTACAAGTTTTACTGTATAGTTATACATGGGTATACATTTTCACTTCAGCATGTATAGATTTGATCTGGATACATGATTTGGATATCATAGATCATGTACATTATATTTATACTACATGTACAGTCTACACACATATACTGTTCTTGTTCTACAACCATACCTCTCAATGACTGTATCAGTGTGCTGGGCCTGGAACTCCTCAATCACTGGTGGAACAGTGTACAGAGACTGAAGTCTTTCAATGGTTCTTGCACTCATGGTTTTCAGGTGGGAATGATTCATCAGGCGGAGTGTTTTGGATGTATTGCTTCCACTTACAAGGATAGTACTTGCAAGAACTAAATTGAATACTGGTAACTGGTTTAACATGCTCTAGGATTCCCACTGGAAATTTTCAGATATAGATGACAGAGAAATCATTGTCCCTTTTGTATAACGAATCAATGGAGTAGCCGTAACACTACAGAATCTGCATGTAGAGAAAGCATCATACAGGGCACTTTCGGACACTACATAAAAATTTTCATCTACTGGGTTATCAGATTTCTGAAGTATGTAATTAAATATATCCTCCTCTACTTCTTCATCCATGTCGGAGGAAGTGTCATCCGGATTGTATTCTGGATCAAAGCTCATTTCTTCATCCATGCAGCTGCTTTGGAAACTTGTGTCTAGTAATGATGGTCCAGGGAAAGGTGACTCTAGTATGCTGTTGGAGAAATCATCTGTATCCTCACATGAATCTGTAGCTGAACTGCAATTACATTTCATATTCACTGAACTCCTATTTCAACCATCTCTTTCTGTATTTGTGATCTTCCCACTTGGATTCGCCGTGTTCTTTTAACTGCTTGCTGGACAATATTCACCTGGATGTCTTTGTCTGAAGTGCATGGTGGGTCTCCCTTCAGGATTCTGCAACTCTGGTGAACTTGATAAAGTTTTTAACTTCTAATTCAGAAAATTGAAATTAAAATATATAATAATAAATAAAACTGTATCCAGTTCTCTATTTAACAGTAGAAATCCTATTGAAATGGCTCCACAATTTGCCTATTGTTTTGAAAAGAATATACGGTTTTATATGAGATATAATTATGTAGTAAAAATACTAAAATACTTAAAAACTCTAAGTGCTGGTTATTAATAAATTTCGTTTGTGCCCACCTCTAGTCGTCTTCTCTTTGAATACCCGTAGGGTGCTAATATTGACGGGTCTCTTTCGTAATGTATGGAAAGTTCTAAGTGCTTTTGGCACCCGTAGGGTGTTAATAATCTGGAGTGGTTGTGTCTGGAGTATGGTGACGGAGAAAAATTCTTCCTTCGACAATAGCAAATCCAAGATTTATGCCGAGCTCGGTCATCGTCGATGCAGGTGAATTTAAAAAATGAAATACCTTTCTCCTTCTAAGAGTCACTCTTACAACCGTAAACGGCACAGTACAGCATATTTATGTACGATGAAGTCTTGTCCTCTAACACCAAAATGCAATTTGAACAGGATTTCCCAGTAATATCACCTTCTTTATCATCGAAATTGTGCGCGTCTTCCACTACAGCTTGTTCCCCGCAAGTGACGTCACACACCGGGAATGCCGAGCGAGTATGCATAATCGCCTTAGCTCCGCCCACTTACATAAAAACGGCCACAAAACTCTGTTAGAGGTCGGATAACGATATGATGATGGTTTTTTTACATAATTTTATAACCAAGTAGAAATCTATTTCCAGTTGAAAAAAATCGTGTCGGGAATCTTTTAAAATATATTCCACTTAGAAGAGTTAATACATGTATTTATTCTCTTCCTTAGGAGAATACGAACATGTATCTCAAGTTCATTTTCGCTGTCTTTCCTATCATTTGTACCGCACTAACAGTAAAAGAAAATATATTTAAATACAATGAACTAAATAACAAGTAACATTAAAATAACTAAATATCAAGTAGATAACAAGTAACATCAAAATACGTTATTGCCTTCCATATATTAATAACTCCATATAAGACGAAATAAAACAAGAGACACAAGAAAGGTACCAAGTAAATTTATGGTCATAATTATTATACAAAGGAAATCGGGCGCATACCCAGACCAGAATTTATGTACAAAGTACATGAAAAAAATAAAACGTAAACACTGACTGGCTTTGATATACAGTGTTCCTCTGGTTCTTTGTAAATCAGATTGGACAAACTGTCGTTCCACAATAAGGTGAACATGATGACGAATCAAAACAACTAAAAATCAAAATGGATGATTGCCTTTCATATATCAATAAGTCCGTATAAGATCACATCAAATAAACTAAATTAAACATGACGTTACAGACACAAGAAAAGTACCAAGTAAAATTAAAGTATAAGTCAATAATAAAAAACTCGACTCCATTATAACACGA
>BROG01000341.1:600000-760549 GCA_030159075.1 Atrina japonica | reverse complement strand
AGGAAGAGATACCACAGACATAATGTGTTATATGTGTCTCTGAAGATACTTATTGTGAAATTGTGTAACAAAAAGCAAACACTTTTAGTATCAAAGTATTTGTTTGTTATGGGCGTATTGCATGGAGTTATCGTATATGACGATGTTGAAGAAAACACCTAGACAAGCTAGATCAAGAAGTGTTTACCCCGTTTCACCCCAACTACAAGTTGTGTGCATGAAGCCATGCAACCGATCATCTTAAGTGTTAGTAAGTTGCAGTGTATTTCATTGTACTGTTATAAAATTGATAGGTAACATCAAACAAAATATGTTATTAAAAAGAGAGATGTGTTTTCAATCAGACTAGTGCGTCTATGTCTATGTAAATCTATAATCTATATATAAACATCTGTTTTGTTGAATGGCTTCAGGAATTATCTGTATATCACTTTTGGGGTAATACAATTAGTCTGTGACATGTCGACATTATTGTCAATTACTAAAATCGCGTGTGAGGAATTGGAGAACAAAACTAATCTGTTATCGACAGTATCTCAATTTATAGCTTATGAGTTACGTAAAGATCGAACGTTCTTTAATTTACTAAAGGTAATCATCTAATTCAAATAATGATTGAAAGTTATTGATTTTTGGTTACAATATATTTTCTTTCACTCTATTACTATTTTCTACACAAGCAAACACATACCTGTAGCAATTAAACCACACATCAAATGATTTGTGACACGTATCACTAACAGTTTGTAATCATTGTACCTACAAATCGAATCCATTGAATATATTTTGTGATATCAAATATACTTGTAACATCCATACATCCCATCCACCAAATTTATTTATTACATCCACCAGATGTACTCGTTACATCCACACATCCTACCTAGCAAATCTGATAGTGGCGGCCACACATCCCACCTACATAACGTACTCATGACATCAACACGTCCAACCCATCAGATGTACTGATAACAATACACGTCCCACCCATCAGATCTACTAGCGACGCCAACACACCCCACCTACATAATGTGCTCATGACATCCATACGTCCCAACCACCAGATGTACTGGTAACATCCACACGTTCCATCCACCAAATCTATTAGTGACGTCCACAAATACCACCTACCAAATGTACTCGTGATACGAACACGTTCCACCTACCAAATGTACTCGTAAAATCCACAAGTCCCATTCACCCAATGTACTTGTGACACCCATGAAGTATTGTTTCTATGGTAAGATAAAACCAATCCACGTTTCACAACCACTTAAGCTATGTATTTCAGATAAACATTTTACAACGTTTTCAACTCTCTCTTGACAAAATCTTTTTGTTCAAAAAATACCAGCAGCTCTAAGATATTTAGAATTATCGAGTTATACCAGTATAGTGAACAACAGTCCTTTAATATGCAATCTCTTTCCATTAGAACATTCAAAGGCCTTAAATCACAGATAAAAATTAAAGAGAAATCAAATCGTTACTCAATGCAATTCAATTGTGAATTCCATCATATTGATGAGTGCAATCTAATTTTTTGCTTCAGAAAAAAGAAAAAACAAAAGTGATTCAATTCCCTTGTATTACAAATATTAAAACCATTAGATAAAATATCTTACAAATACCATTCACCCAATGATACACGAGACAGCAATGACGTTGTAATGATACAAGGTTTTTAAGCGATCTTGAATTTCGGGCTAAAAACTCAATTGAAATCTTCAAAGAGTTCATTAAATCTTGACTTATGCACGTAAGTATAAATTACATCGTCAAATGGAGAAAAAAACAAGAGGCCCAAGAGGGCCTCAACTCTCACCTGAGAACCATCTACAAATGTGGCAAAAAGGCCAAGAAGAATATGTACATGTACGCTGATCTGGTCAAGAAACAAAATATTGCAGTTTTAAGAAATTCAGAAAAATATCTTAAAACTATATTTCATCAATGTTCTTCCACAAAAACATTTCTTCACCTATATACAAGAAAAACACATGGAATGAATGCATCATGGTGAATGCAAGGGGGAATCATGCAAAAATGAATGCAAATGACAATGTCGGAAATTTAAAAAAAAAAACACGGAAAAAATTAATAATCCGATTTCTACGAAACAAACCTCAAACATTAATAATCCGATTTTTATGAAACAATCTGTTTTTCAATTCATGTAGCGGTTCTAGAGAAGAAAATTTAAGGGTATCTTTTGGGACTTATTCTGCCCCAACCTGGATCCACACCTGGGCCAATCTGGCTGAAAACTACAAACTTGGTAAATGCTCTTGAGCACTTGCTTCTTGTCAAGTTTCGTCAAAATCCCTTCAGTGGCTTCAGATAAGTCGAAAATATGAAAAATTGACGGATGGACGGACGACGGACAGGGAGTGATCACAATAGCTCACTTGAGCCTTCCGCTCAGGTGATATAAAAACCAGAGTTCCTGCTTTTGAATGAAGATGCAGATTTTCATAAGTTATAGTTATAGATCCTATACCTTTTGGATATCCCATGTATCTGTACATTCATAAGGCTTGATATTCATTTTGATTGCAATAAGACGTTAATACACATTCTGTAAAATCATTTATTTTCGTGGGTTTAAATATTCATGGTTTTTCCTTAAAAAACGAATTCGCTGACTGGTTTTCGTTGATTTTGATCTATCCAATTGTCAATCATTAAATTAAAAAGATTTCGCCATGGATTTATTTTCGATTGGTTGCAAACAAAAACGATATTAAATCCTCATCAAAAATTTATGACTTTACAATATCCGCAGAAAGATTTTGTTGTTGAAGGGTAAATAAACCCTGTCGAACTTAGGAATTTGGCAGATTTTTTTCACAAATGATCCCAAAAATTCATCTGCGAAATATTATTTCATAATTTTTTGTACCGTGTATGGCAACCATGTTTTAAACAACGGAGTTTCATATTTTCACTTCTGTGTATTTATCACATGCATGTGTAATCTTAAAGATTCGGTACAGAGTTCAATGCGCCCCTGTAATACGTAACGTCGTATTGCACTGTAACTGGATACGGAAATTTCGCATTTTCTAAATGCAATTCATGTCATCCCATCGTTAAAAGCAGAATTACTTTTAAATTTGTGCATAAATATAGATAAATAAGGGTCATGTAATAAATACAAAACCACACAAATGTTTCTATCCGTATCATCAGACTGCACTTGATCGTTGTAGCGAATGAATTCAACTCAAGCTACGCTCTCGTTGAATCCATCCGCTATAACGATCGTTTGCAGTTTGATGATACGGACAAAAACATGTCTGTATAGTGCAGTTTCATATAATAACTCTGTGTATATTTCTTTTTTTATAAACATTTTCATCAGCTCTCAAGCTGCTACTTTCTGAAAGTGAGGCCAAATTAAGGTGCATATCTGGCAAAATTTGGTCAGATATGCAACCGATTCAACTTATAAATTGGGTTTACCCGTGTGTCTCTGACGTTTCTTGCTATGACCTTGAAACTTTCTCAACATAATCCTAGAGATTATTTTTAACAACTTTTTAATATATCTTTGTAAACAAAAAGGTAGTTTTGGGTTAATAATTCATATGTATAAACCCCCCCCCCCCCCAAGTCATTTTAAGTGCTTGTTAATGGCTAATCAGTTTTCGATTTCATTCAAAAACTTTTTAAATAATCATGCATAGCAATTTTCAAAGAAATCTGATCATCGATTCCTGAGAACTTTTTAAAAATGTACCAAGTTTTGGGCTTTTGCAGCCCTTTCCGCTTAGAAACGTGCGATTTCACAAGAAAATAGTTGCTGCCAAGTTGGATTAAATTTGAACCATTGATTCTTCAGAAAAAAAAAAAATTTCTGTTTACCTTTAAACTTTGTCAAAAAGATCTTTTAATAATTTTTAATAATTTGTTTCCAATATATCATGATCTTTGTATACAAAAAGTCAGATTTTTGTTATTAAGCAATTTGTATAAAATGGTAAATATACCATACCTTGTCTGAAACACCTGCTAAAGGATTTGGTCTTTTGGAACCCTTAAGGGTATTAGCCCCTTTTTTTTAGTTTTGACGCCTTCCCAGGACCACACTCCCTGCCAAATTTGGTTAAAATTGGTCCAATGCTTCGTGACAAAATAGTCGTTTAAACGAAAAAGTTTACAGACAAACAACAGACACTAGGCCATAGCAATACCAATAGCTCATTTTGACTTTTCAGCCAGAGCAAATCATTGTTCAGTGCGACATAAAACAAAAATTAGAACAAACACAAAAGAAGAAAAAACGACTTAGAAGTAAGTAAACTTTGTATCTGTTTTATTGATTTCAGGCAGAACATCACTGAATAGTGGACGGCACCAAGGAAAAATGATAATACACATGTATTACAATTAGCAGTTGATAAATGAAATTAAAAAAAATCACAGATCCAAACTGTCTTACTGCATGATCGAGTTTATATCACCATAAAAAGATACATAACTTGTAACACAACCAGTAAAGACTTAAAAACAACGACATGTATACTTGTCACACAATTTTGTTTTTTCTCCAAAAATGGACAACAATTTTAGCAGCAGAAATTCATAGAACAATAACACATTCTGCAAGATATTCTCTTCATCATCTGATCTATATCACCTGAACCAAAAATATTACCCGATTCTGAGAAATGAGAGAGATATACATCAACATCAAATACGTATGTTCAACATTTACATCGAACACACAGATATATTACAATCTGAATTCATATATTTTCTACCTGTCACCCTAAATCCGAGATCAATGGAAAGATATTTCAACTTCCAATAAAAAGAATGTCAATCATACATTGTACGCATAACAAGTGTCTTCATTAGTATCACAGACAAGGGCAGTAATTGACTTAAGTGTTCACTAGTGAAGAGTGCACAGTGAAATTGCTACTCCTCCGTCGTTTAAACCTCTTGATCTAAGGTATTGTAATATATTTATTAAGGTCAAGGTTAAAGTCATTTGAAAGCCATACACCAGAAAGTGTAAATACCAACTATGACATGTACATCTGATTTAGTTCATGTTACTGACTTCAATATATGGACAGACTGGGGAACAAAATGTGGCCTCCAAACAAACACACACATCATTTAAAAAAAAAAACTTGCCTAAGTCACAACTTCTTCATAATAAGATCCCACCTGAGTGAGGTATTATAGAGTTACATGTGTCAACAGAACTCATTTTAAACTACATGTATTCTCTTCTGATATGTATTGATATTAAAGCTATGATACAAATGTGGCATGTAAAAAGACAGGTGGGATTAATTAGGGAGTTTTACCTTCAATATCACAGCTTGTATTGATAGTAGATAAAATATGTCTGTAGGAAGGCAATCACGTTTAAAGTCCAAGGTTTCATCTTGGCATGTATTTGATTACATGGGAAAAATTGGGCCGTGCAAATGGAAATTAAAAAAAAATAAAAACAATCAAATAAACATCTACGCAACATAGGAATGTCTGATCCACCTTTTCACTAAAATACTCAAAAGAATAGAAAATTGTTAACTTATCCTAGCTACTTAAAATCACAAATACAAGTATTAATTATTGATCTTCATAACAATTAAACACGACAGAATAAAATATTCATAACAAAACTTGCTAAATCTCCAAATATCTTTAAAGAAATATGATGTTCTAGCACCGCATTTTAGGGCTATTTAAAGCATAGAAAGGAAACATGGTACATCATACTTTCTCAGAAGAGTTTTTTATCATTTGAAACTTTCAAAAAGATGTTTCCCTTTTTCCCTTTATAATAAATTTTCCCTTAAAAAAACCAATGATTTGTTCCCATCATATCTTGACTGAAAAATTTGTTCATTCTGACATTTTACATCAGATCAATACAGTATCTGTATGTCACTTCTGTTCACTACATCGTTACATGGGTATGTCCATGTTTGTACACAAAATATATTTACAGACAACAAATAGCAGATCAGTTACAAAGCCACACTTCCAAGAACTTAGCAATAAATAGATGAAATGTATGTACAAGATATGAGATTCAGGAAGCAAGAAATTTGTGAAAATAAGAGCTACATATTGTGCATATGACAAACCATTTACAAGTATACAACGTTGTAAGAACTGTACAACAACTGGAATGATTTGTAAAATATTCCTTCCTTAAAAGTCTATGTGTGCAGTTTTTTTCTTTCGAAAGTCACAACAAAGAATCACTATTTTTTCCCTCTTAAATAGGGTCACAACAAAGTAGTACAATTTGGTATAAAACAATTAATTTCTTTAAGTAAATATTCTTTTCATTCACAATTCTTCCACTTGTAACAGGAAATTACAAAATGGATGCAAATTTCTGGACGGACATTACTTTGATGGACGTTACTTTTGCAGACATTTTACAGAATTTTTTACAAAAAAAACCCAAATAAATAGATAAATAAATATATATAAAAAAATAGAAAATAAAGAAATAGAAAATAATGGAAATGAAACAGAATATTAAAAAATAATAAAATGTCATGAAATGTATCAGCAAAATTTGATAACATTTATAATATTCAGTAAACTTTACTTTGGAAATCATTTTAGCAAGTTGGAAATTAATTTTCCTATTACACATTATTTGCAAGATATCTATCATTAGCAAGATATAAAAATAAATTGTCTCTTAAAGGTTATTTATTTTTTTCTTCAGACATCAAAATTTGAATAAAAGTATCATTCATTCTTTTCTTTTATACCATCTTACAGACTACAGTAAGCTGATGGAATTTACAAAATGGCTGTCAGTGTGACGAATGTGTATCAGACATCATCTTGGCCATATATATTATCTACTTCCTCTTCTACGATCTCGCCGTCATCTTCATCTCCCATCACACCATTCATTTTGTTTGTTATTGTCCTACTAAGTGGAATGTCTAGGGCCCGGTGAACAGCCTCTACAGTTCTCATGTTGATGTAATACCCTATATTGACACCTGCTATTTTGCTACGCATATCTTCTATAGCTGCATATGCCTGTTGAAAATAAAAATAAAAATGTATGTATAAAATGAATATGCCAAAGATAAATTCCTCTGAAATTACATACACTAAAACTTTCTCTAAAAGAATTAAAATCATTCTGTTAATCTGGAAGATGATTTTGTGTGGATATCTACGGCTTCTAAAGCTTACTATAAATTAGCCAAGATAAATGACTAATATGCAGGGACTGAACCTTTTTACATTTGAATTCAGCAAGTCTGTTTATGATTCCATAAAATTATCACAAAAGTTAAAGATAAAAGAAATGTAAATAACAGCTTGTAAAAAATGATTTATGAAAGTTATGATCAACTTTATGATTATTATAACACTTACTGCCTTCCATCTCTCCCTACGTGCATAGTGTTCTACCATCAAGCCATACACATCACCGATCCGTACTGCAGAATCCAGATCAGGTTCCTCCAGTAAAACTTGACACTGCTTCATAGCCTCCTCTGGGTTCTCCTCATAAGCTCTGTACATAAAGACAAATAATCATGAGAATATGTACATCATAATCACATATAGTAAAATCCATATAACCTGGTGGGATAGAGTCTTGTGAACCCTTTCTTGACCTGGACGAGTTTAAATTTTGGGTAATAAAGCGTAACATTAAAATTACACTGACTAGTCTAAGAGTAATCGTTCCTATTTGTCACTGTACATAAGAGAGTATCCAGTGAGGAATAACAAGTTATCCCATGCAGCTTGTCATAACCAAAAAGTGAGTAGAATCAACTTTACGATAATCAAAAGGTTACATCGCCCTGCCATCTAATGTAAATCAGACAAAACATAACACAAATAAAAGTTGGTAGAATATGTACTTAAGGCCAAAAAATTTCTAAAAACCCAGACATGACCAACTCACCTTAAAAGCCCCGACCCAATATTATTTAAGGCAGTTTTGCTAACTTTCAACTTATTTTTTCTTAAAAATCTGAAATTTTGTTTTCAGGTGCATGGTGACAACATGTATGTAGCACTTTGAATTTGAGGGTATGATGGTTAAGTATAAAGAATTTAACCTCCCCCTGAGTATCTTAATGGCATGCTCTTTCCTAATTCATTAGACTAGTCCATCTTGTTCTAAGGTTGAAAAGGTTAAGTACATGATGGTCTGATATATAGAGCTTTAATTTATCCCTTTCATGCCAAATATCTTAATGTCATGTTCTTTCCTGATCTATTTGACTAGTATATTTTGGTCAGTGTGGGGGTTGAAATTTTAAGTACACAATGGTTGTGTATATAGAACTCTTAAGTTTAAGTACATTATAATCATGAATTGTTTTAGGTTACATGCACAACAGTCAATGTAAATAAAACAAACATAAAATCAGAAAAGAAGGAAAAAAAGAAATTAGCATGTGAATACAATAGCAATGAATCCTCACCTTCGAGCTGTTACAAATTTTTTAATAAGAGTCATTTTATTTTTCAGTTGTGATAATCTGTCCTCTTGCAACATTTCATCTCCTGTTTTTGCTTTACTTAAACATTTGTAGGCTTCTCCTAATGCTCCCAGAGCTTTGTCATAATTCTGATACTCGTCAATCTCGACCTGAAATACACAAGGTAATTATCATACAAAAGACTTAAGATATATTGTCTCAAATGTTGTATATATACAGGTTCCCTAATCATTGACCATTTGATATCATATTTCTGTAACTCAAATAACTTTCTTTATGAAGTTTAAATGTAGAGGATATACAAATACAACACACATTCTGAGAGAATAAACTCACCAACCCCTGAAAAACAATGGACTCTTCAGTAAATCAATGACTTAGAACAGTTAAAATTTGTCTTTATAGGTAAATGAGTTGATGAATTAATACACATCCCAAAACTTTGAATGGAGAGCAATTACAAAAAGTTTACCCAAATACTGAATGGGATAAAACCCTTCCTGGTATCCCCAGTAGGAAAATACTAAATATAATGTATTACAAAATACATAGTGAGTGATTCTTTGTCACAGTCATATTTTGATGTTGTCAATCAATATCAATCTTGCATAGCTTATTACATTAACAAGCTGTGAAATGGAAAATAATTGTGAAACAATGCGATAAACTTAATATTTTCACCCTTAGGTGTGCATGGTATATGCATGGTATGTTTTGTCTTTGGTATCAAACCAGACTTTTCACATTTCTGGGGTTGAAAGCAGCTGACATAGTCAATAATCATATGTAAAAATGAATATGTATCCTCAATACATTGACAAATTTTCAATTATCTAGTTTTCTTCATAAAAAAAAATTCCATGTAACAAATCACTTATTTAAACATGAATCATTGTAAACATCAATGCAGCATGGCTCAAAGAACAAGCACTCAAAATTCTACATCTCAATGACTGGCACAAAGTGAGAGGATAAATACTTTGAAGGATAATCCATAAATCAATGCAGATCATTACCTGAGCACAAGCATCATAAAAACCAGCAAGAGAATCCAATGCTCTCCCTTTGGTGTAAAAGCCAATAATATTCTTCATTATTTCTGGATCTTTTCGCCAGTCAAGTGATTGGAGATAATTAGCTGCCATCACATAGATTTCCTTCTGTCTCGACACGCCGGCAAAGAACACAATCTTCTCGGTATCACCAGACTTCAGTAAAGCTTTCATTGCCTGTAAAATGAAGTGAACTTTAAAACATCTGGAAAGAAACACAGTAATGATATGGGAAAGGACAAGGAGAAAATCAATTAGCCTTAACTCTACAGTTACTGTTGTATTCCTTCTATAATCTAGAATTCTCGTCGCAATCATTAAAACATAAAATCTGATGAAAAAAAAAATGTCTCAGCCCTATAATATGGTTTAATATCCGGACAAGAAATTTATTCCATGGAGTAATTGTGGTAGGCCATTGGTTTCTTCCCAGGAACATGGTGACCTGGTTCTCTCCTCCACCATTAAAATCTTATCGCAACCATATAATTGAACATTGTTGAGTGTGGTGTACAAACACCATTTAAAATAAAACAAATTATTTCATGGAGACAACACCATGGAACTGAAGGTGTAGTATATGGTTGATTATTTATTACCATGCGTTTAAGACTTTTGTCATGCAAATGAAATTTTTTACAATGACTTAGTCCATTCCTTCATGTAGTTTTCAAAAACTTACACAATGCTCTGACTTCATTGCAGATCTTTACAGTGTATGTCAATGCTTTAATTTACTTCAGTTCCATTGATGAATTTCACACTTTTACAACAAATTTGTAGTTTACGACCAATTCTACAACTTACAACCTTTATTTAAGCAGGACCTTATATGAACCCACAATGTTCAATGTCTGAGGTGAATGTCCTACCCAAAAATCACAATTATTGACAAAAAGAAAGTGGTTTTGTCTTTCACCAAAGTCCCGTAACGCTTGTCAAATATCACCAAAAGTTGGCAATTGTAAATTAATCCAAGATCATGAAAATCTCTTTAACATAAAGCAGCATATCAAATGAAAAAAAAAAACTCAAGTTACTTGAAATAACCAAAATGCTATGAACAGACAAACCAGCAAATAGACAAACAGACTGACCTAAAACAAAAGACCCTTTCCCCAATCTTTGATCTCGATTTCAAAAATGCATAAAAATAAATGAATTCCATAAATATCTTTTTTTCTGACAGGCATAGAATTAAATCAAGAGTTAAATATTTAAGTATATTCTGACCTTTATTTTGTTTCCAGCCTGGGTGAACTTCTTGGTTGCTAAGTGATATTGACCTTGATGCATGCAAACTTCAGCTATGGCTTCTAGAATTTTAACTCTTTCCATGGTTTCTATACTCTGGTCATCTTTGTCTGGTGTAAGCTTCTCTGCTAGATCCTCATTGATCTCAACTGTCTGATCCATACAGATCTTCAAAGCTTCCCAATACTGATACAAAAAATAAATACTCCATCATCAACGATTTCTTGACACTGAAGTGTGAACAATTTGGAAAAAGAAACTAATTTATTTATGTCTCACTTTGTTACAGTTTGACAAACTACAATATGATAACGATGATGCCAGCATTAGGATGTATCCATCAGTAATTTGAATGCAATTTTTCTGTAATTTGAGACCATTTTCTGGAATAATAAATTACTTGAGAAAATGTTCCTCACACCCTTCCATTGCTTGCATTAGGACAATCGTATCGACAACCCTCACATTACATGATATTCTATTACCAAATAGAAATTATAAACCCAAAAAGTTATTTTCTGGAATTTGTTCCAGATAAATACTACTGAAAATGTAGGACTAGAATTCATAATGATTCTGCTAGATCCATAATGATTGCCATCTCTATGATAACAGTAACACTGAATAGAATATAAAGTCCATTATTTTGTGATATGACAGTGTAGATTACCTGATATTGAAGTGATTTTAACACAAAACTGAAACACAAGATTAACTTTATATTCTAAATAATGTATCCAGTATCAGAAGGCAGATATGTTAATGTTATATGGTATACCTTCTTCCCTATCGCAAGCAAGTCCACAGCTTTATCAAATTGTCCATTTTCCATGAAGAAATCGCCACATCTCTTCAGTAGTTCTGGATCTGCTCTCTCATCCAATTCTCCTGATATTAATTGTAAAGCACCAAACTGCTTTGCTCTAAATGCTAAATCCAGGGCCTTGGAGAAATTTCCAGCCTAAAAATCAGAAACAATTTACATCAGAAACAGTAGGATAGAAAATTGAGTAATCACCAAATTTCTTTTGGATTTGAGGGGAAAAAACTCAAAAGTTATCCAATGGTAACCAAAATGCTGCAACCAGACAAATCAAAACCGATATGCACCCCCCATAATTAAATCAATAACTAAAATCGATTTGCCAGCATTGACAGTTTGGCTTAAAACAAAAGATTTTACATATCAGGGATTTGTTTTAAGAAAGGTATACGTCTCATTAATATCTTATTCTGTCACCAACAGACAGCAAAGGGTCATCAGTGAACAAAACATTGACTAATTGAAGAGAACAAAGCTCACCATGTTCCAATATATTTTACATCCATTTAATTAACCTGAGGTCAACCAATCGTCTTAACCAGTACAGCATAGAAAATAGACAAAGACCAAAGCAGGTAATTTATGCCAAAGAAATACAGGAGTAACTCAGTCTCTAAAGAATTACATGTGGTAGGATTGATAAGATGTATAGGCCTATGTTATATAAGGTCTGTTGATGTATGAACAGTAGAACCAAGTAAACCTGACCTCAACCAATATTCTTATCTGCAAACCAACACGTGGCTGATATATATAAACCCCCCTCCCCAACTTCAGTATAATATGAAAGAACAGTGGAATCTCGTTATCTCAAAATTCATGAGTCCCCCCTATTACTTCCAGAAATCTGGAAACTGAATATTACTGAAATTTCAGTGAATATTTTGGTCTATCCATAATAATCAGGACTGGCCATTCGACTTTGAAATAACCTGAATTTTGACCCATCTGATTTTGACCTAACCAGATTCCACTGGATTTGGACCGAGTTCAAACCTTATGATAAAGCATAACAGCTTTGTCCTGATCCCCATGTTTCTGCTCATAATATCTAGCAGCCTCTATCATGTCCTCTGGACGTCCCATTAATGCCAAGTTCATGAGTTGATCTTCATAACCATATTCCTTTAAAAAGAACACTAATGAATATAAAATGTCTTCACTGCTAAACCATATTTTAGACAACAATATTCAATAGGTACATTCTATTTTCAAAAAAAGATCAGAGAGTTAATTGCCTCATAGGAGTTAGGCAGAGTTAATTACATAAAGAAATAAGCTGTAACAAATTATTTAAGAATTCCTGAAACCAATACAGCAGGGTTCAACAATAAGGTTTGTCTGATTGTCCAGGACAGTACATTTTACAGTTGGACAAGTAGATGTTACTTCTCACTTATCCAAAAGGACAAGTGAAATTGTTTAATATAAAAATCAATAAAGAGTATAGTTGTTTAAACACAATATCTTTAAATGTTACATTTGATACTCAGACAAGACATTTTTACATTCAGACAAGTAGATTTCCATATTACTTGTCCTGCTGGAAATTTTCATGATTGTTGACCCCTGTAATGTTGCCTTTTAACTCATATATACCTTGCATAATCGAATGGCATTGAAGTAAGCCTGTGCTCTGTTGAAGAAATGGATAGCTTCCTTGATCTGATCTTGATTTTCATACTGTCGACCAAGGTGATAACATGCTGCTCGGTCACCCGTATCATTACATATTTCTGCAGCCTTAAAAAATATACAGAAATATATAAATATATATATAAAGAATATCCTGTAGATCAACTAAGCTCTATTTCAAATACAGTGAATCAATGCAAAAATGTGACAAACTTTTGGCATGTGACAGTACATATTACAATATGAATATTATCCATATTTTCTGTAGTAAACTTACATATCTTTCATCAAAATTAGTTAATTTTTGCTTAAAATTTGACACAAAAAATGTAAAGACATTTAACCTTGTCCATCTGTCCACAATAACAATAAACTCGGACTAATGATAAATAATCTTGAGCATTTTCATAATACTGTAGTGCTGTCTCCATCTCCCCTGTACTCTCCATATACTGTGCCCACCATTTGTGTAAAGCCCTTCAAAATGTTAAAATAACATAATCAAATCAAATGTATTTCCGGAATCATTTAAACTTAATAATGACTATGTAATGATTTACAAACTGGCCCTATAAATCTGTCATGCCCTCAAAGTTATGTACACCACCTACCCAGTGAAAATGCTATTTATAATTATGTCATAATTCAACTTTGTTTTTGGGTGTCCAGTCATGTAGTGGTAAGTGAACTCAGTTTTCACCAAAGTGACACAGGTTCTATACTCGGATTGGACAGGGGATAAATGATGGTATGGCGGTGGCCTAGTCATACAAATGTTTTATGTTTTAGTACTCCAGTTTCCTTCCACAGCATACACCCATGAACACCAACATCAGAGCCAACGAAAGACATTAAAATAGGTTGATGTTTCTTGTTTGTTTATTGTTGTAAAATAAGTTTTTCTTTTTCAAAACTTTAATTGTATCTGAAATCAATTTGCAGAAAATAGGTTCCATGAATGTTAAAAGGAATGCTGAATTTAAAACAGTACCTAAGAATGTAGTTACTTTGAAAAAATAAAAGAATTTTATGGTAGAAATATAATGTGATATGACTCTATATTAGATTTATATTGAAATGATGCCTGGGTCAATGTGTTTATTTTAGGTTCGTAGAATGCCATTTTAATTACAGATTTTTAAGAGCAAATGTAATAAATGCTGCAAAATATATGAATTCAGGTGTCATGGTGAATAATTGATTTGGGTGAATATGTAACTACCATAGTTTACATGTATGCAAAGTCTACTCCAATGGATGAGATCATATATTTATCTGCTACATCTATGTTTTATTTCAGTTAATTGTGTATATGTAAACACTCATTGTTAGTGATATATCAATGACTTACTTGTCTTTATGACGACTTATATACTGTTCTAAAGCATCAGGCTCGTCAAACAACATCCTTGGAACTTCAAACCGATGAGTATCTGATTTCTCATAGCTGCAAATAAAAATTAGCAGTAGATTACACTCACTAAAGATTTGTAGCAGAAAATAAAAGAGGATAGAAAACTTGTACTGTCTATGATGAAATCAATAGTGAAATATGAGTTTCCTGAATCATATTGCATTGTATATCGTACTACTAACATCCTCATACTTTGAATGGTAAAGAACTAATAAAACAAAATATGTTTCAGATACATTGTCCTGCTGAAATTTAAGTCATTTATTACTATTTTAAGGTCCCATAACTCTGGCAAATGCTACTAACTGCTGGCCATTATTGCATGACCCTACTGATACAAAGCAACATACCAAATTTGGTTCAAAGTTGAGAAAATAGCACATAACACATGTTTTTTGTTGGAAACCAAAATATTGCAAACGGACACAAAGACATTAAAAACTTTGTCTTAGACCTGTCTAAAGTAGTGTTGAATAAGTTAAAGGGTATAACAATGGTCTGATGTGAAGTCTATAATTCTGAAACCCATTACAGATCACTGACAAATTTCAAATATTTACAAGATACTTACTTAGGAATAGCGTCTGAATATTCTCCTCTGGACTCTAAATGCTTTGCAAAGTTGAAGTATGTAGCTCTAAGGTGTATTCTGTCATACATCTCAGCAGTTTCCAGGGCCTAAAATCAAATGTGAAAAACGAAAAGACTGAGGCCATGTCATATCATAGAATGTGGCCTAAAATCAAATGTAATAAACAAATATACATACCTTGGGATCCTATCATGTCATACAGCATTTGGAGAATTAAGCCAGGGATGATTATTTTGAAAAAAATAGCCACATTTCCCCCTCTAATTGGGAAAAATCACTACTGAATTGCATATGCCTTGAATATAGAGAGAACTAATAATTTCTTAAATTCAATTTTATGTTTATCAAAATATAGAAATTTTTATTTTAAACTTGTCTCAATCACCTAAACAATTGCATGTAGGGACAAATTTGGATAAAGGTAGGTTCTTTACATCAGAATTTAACCTCTTCCCCATTTTTCTTAATATTATACAACTGCAATTCAGTGGTAAGACAGGTAACTTCTCTAACATTGGGAATAGGACCTTTGAGTGACCAATCAGAGAAAATTGAGTGGCCTGTGTGTTCTTTTGGATTGTTACACTAGGAAATATACATTCTAATATAAGAATCTAATAGAGGATAATTCTAAAATTTTTAGATCAAACCTAATGGAAAACTTTCTGTGAGAGAAACAAGTTTTGTGGTACATCTACAATTATATTTACATATACAGTCATTTTACAGTGAGATTCTGACCTTTTTCCATTGGCCTATAGACTGATAAAAATCATTCAACAGATCATATCTTTTGCAATTTTTCAGCAATCTTTCTGCATCTTCCTGAAATACATAACAACAAAACAAAAAATAAAGCATAATCTCCGTCCAAGAAACCATTCAGCTTGTATCTAATATGTTAGTTGATGTGAGAAACAAACAAATATATATATATGTGTGTCACAGTAAGCCCCCCACCTTGTACAAAAAGACATTCATTAAGATTTTTAAGTCCAATAAATCTGGAAAAATATTGCAGAAAATTGGCATCACAATACATTTCACCAAAGATCTCACTTATATGAATCATCTTACCAAATTATGACAGAAACTTAAGTTACATTGAAAAAACTATAAATATGTTGTAATGAGATAAATAGTCAAAACAAAATTAACATCCCCATCAACAATCTTAGAAGCATGAAAACACTGACTGACAATTGAATCATCAGTATAATGAAAATGACCAAAAGGAATATATATCAGTGAAACACGATGTCCATTGGCCATAGCTATAAATAACATCAATTATCTATGTTTGCTTTTAATGTTGTTGTCACCCATAAGATTTTTTCAGATAAGTATGATGCCAAATGTTACTTTCAAGAATGCATACAACCAAAATCACTCAACAACTGACAAGTAATGACATGACTTTAATAGTCATCATCGTATTTCATCCCATTGCAAAAAGAATTCATTGTTTCCAACTTGGACGGGTTCTCTGCCAATCTAATGAAAGTGAATGCCAAACAATAAAAAATAACCATATTCCTGATTTAAATGAGTGATGTAAAAATTTTTACCTTTAATCCTAACTGCATGGCCAATACTGCAACTTTGGCATCTAGTTCTGGTTCTTTCATGGCTTCTCTAAGAGCTTTAGCTCCACGGGCATGTCCCATGTTTCCGAGGCACACACTAGCTACATCTAACCGACGACTCTTTACACACATTTTTGCCATATTTTCCCATACAGACTCACTGAATATATAAATTAATTCCTTGTCATAAATAATTCAAGTCAATACCCCCCCCAAAAAAAACCCCAAAAATATTGTCTTATATTTGATGAAAAGTCTGACAAAAACATTCTATTTGTAAAAAGAATTTTGTACCAAATTAAGGACAATAATATTTCTTACAGATTTTCACAGAAGTTTGCCACTAATTACATTATATTCCATTCAAATGTGTTCTTCTTAAATCAATAACATTATATTCCATTCAACTGTGGTTTTTTTAAAACAATTTTCACAAAAAAATCTATAGCTCAATACATTTATCATAATGTACTTAAATCTTTAGAGATTAGATATAAGTAAAATAGAAGATTTCATTAACAACTTATGTTATATTATTACATTACTATAGTATCTGTTTTAGCTAGGTTTACAAAATGTTTCATTTGTGTGTTATTGACATTGATATATGCAATTTTCTGTTTTATCAGAATTTACAAGATGTATCATTTAATGTTTAACATCTTTTATTTTCTGTTTTAGCAATATTTAAAAGATGTATCATTTTGTGTTAGGCATCTTTTATTTTCTGTTTTAGCAAGATTAACAAGACGTATCATTTAATGTTTAACATCTTTTATTTTCTGTTTTAGCCAGATTAACAAGATGTATCATTTTGTGTTTGACATCTTTTATTTTCTGTTTTAGCCAGATTAACAAGATGTATCATTTTGTGTTTGAAATCTTTTATTTTCTGTTTTATTTTCTGTTTTTAGCCAGATTAACAAGATGTATCATTTTGTGTTTGGCATCTTTTATTTTCTGTTTTAGCCAGATTAACAAGATGTATCATTTTGTGTTTGACATCTTTTATTTTCTGTTTTAGCCAGATTAACAAGATGTATCATTTTGTGTTTGACATCTTTTATTTTCTGTTTTAGCCAGATTAACAAGATGTATCATTTTGTGTTTGACATCTTTTATTTTCTGTTTTAGCCAGATTAACAAGATGTATCATTTTGTGTTCGGCATCTTTTATTTTCTGTTTTAGCCAGATTAACAAGATGTATCATTTTGTGTTCGGCATCTTTTATTTTCTATTTTAGCCAGATTAACAAGATGTATCATTTTGTGTTCGGCATCTTTTATTTTCTGTTTTAGCCAGATTAACAAGATGTATCATTTTGTGTTCGGCATCTTTTATTTTCTGTTTTAGCCAGATTAACAAGATGTATCATTTTGTGTTAGGCATCTTTTATTTTCTGTTTTAGCCAGATTAACAAGATGTATCATTTTGTGTTCGGCATCTTTTATTTTTTCTGTTTTAGCTAGATTAACAAGATGTATCATTTTGTGTTTGACAAAACTTAGTTTACCTCTTGATAAGTTTGATGGATTTGAAGGCTTCATCCATATTACCAATGGTCAAGTAGTAGCTGAAGTTTAACATGGCATCTTTGGTGTGCTTATCACTACCTTCCAGACCAACAAAGTCTCTCATGGTCTTTCTGGACACCATTTTAGGTGTTAAAGGTTCTGTTCTAATCACATTATCTGGCTGTTCTTCATTCTCTCCTGTATTTTCAGACTGTAATACAATACGACCAGATTTGAGTCTAACAGATTTGCCATATTATAGAAAATGAAAAGCATGTTATGTACCAATCAGAGTCAATTGCAACATTAATTGTCTATGTTCAAAGGCTATTTAAGTTCCTGTCAAAAGTTTACTCATACAGAAATATTATCAGACTGGTCAGAAAATTTCTCTGTCCCCAGTTGTAGACACTAAACTCTGTGTTAACAGTGATGTAAAAATGATTGTGGCTCTCATGTGCTAAAATTTCAATGGGAATAATCAAATGTATAACAAGCAGGTGGTAGAAAAATAGTCATCCCCCATCCCCTTTGGCAGATAAAACAGAAAAATCTCCAGCAAAATTTTTCTGTCTTACCCAAAAATGGGAAAGATTTTATCAATCACCATGGCAGATTCCAATCTACATTCTTAGTCAATACCAACAGCTTTAACTCATACACCCTAAAGACACATTTGGACTGGTCTGTGTCATTGATTTTCAGTAGAGTCCATCATTTTCAGGGGTAGATGGGTTAAGTAAGATCTGATTAAAAATATTACATTAACACAATGTCACTTATCTAGTAAATACATATGTTAGGCCAGACATAAAATATTCCCTGTTTGCTGTTTATCGTCTCTACCCTTTTACCTATGGGTAGGTAGGTAGGGAAATTATTTTGTTTTATTGGAAATTTTTCTGTCATTGTGCAGTTAGTCATTTTCTGTACAAATTATAATGAAAATAATTGTAAATGAGGACACATTAAATATTTCATAATTGTTTAAGACAGACATGAGAAGAGAGAGGTTATTTGTGAAATTTCAATAAGTTTTCACTATTTAGCGAATCTCAAAGTCATCTCATAGCATTTGTTCACTGGTTGCAAGTTAAACAGCCAATATTACATCAGAGGCTCGACTTGACCTCCCAACTATCTGCAATCACTGACATGGCGAGGCTGTGTTTATGATAAAGTGCATGGTGCAGTGACAGAGTCGGTGTTTTAAAATGATAAATTTCCTGGGACTTTTTAACATATTTCTAATGTAAATTAGAGAAATACACAGGGTTATGTTAAAGAAAACAGGTGTATAAATTCAACTGATTTCATTTTACTAGATTTGATATCGTCTTTGTAAAATTATTACATTTTGACAAATATTTTTGAAATAAAAAAGTAATGGGAGGTAACTCTTACGTAACTGTCTACACGATTTTATGTTTGCTATAACATTATTCCCTTCTGCTTTCATGAACTGAGGAAACATATCAAACAAATTTACACTGGTGTTTCATAAATTGTTTATCTTATAAAAACACGTTTCATACAGGATTTTTGCTTACCTAAGTTTATACATAGTATTCATAGAGAAAATACATGTGTCTTTCTGGGATATAGCAGTAGCTTAGGAAGAACTTTATGTCCCAATTTTATGTGATTTTTGAGTGAGTAAAATCTTAATAAATCCCTTTGGAGATTCTGTCATTTTGCCCCGCCACACAGAATCTCCATAAGGATTAGGCTAAAATCCTGATTTAACCCCCCCCCCCCTAAAATTGGGACAGAAAGTTCGGCGAACTCATTAATACTGCAGATGGATTGGTAATATATTGAAAAGTTACAAGAGGCCATATTATGAATTTGCAGTTTCTTGATAGGCCCCTAGTGTCATGTTACGTACGTTCTGGCCATTATTTTACACAGTTAATAAACGATGTTTCATTGAATAAATAATAGCGCCATGGTAAAAATATATACATGTATATTCTCAGAGATCAAGATGAAGTAATACTAATACTATATAAAGTTGTGATGGTAATCGAACGTTCCAGAGAGATCGTCAATAAAAAAAATATTTTTTGGAAAAGGCAATAAAATTTTCCGAGTTGCAGTGATTTTCATTGGTCACATTGGTTGGTCGGTAAACAACAAACAAACTTAGTTTTATTTTAGGCCTTACCTATGAAAAGTTATCATTTTGAAATATTTCTTTACATAAGAAATCCTTACCTTCTTGACAAAGTAGTAATAAGGAACATCAATTCCCAGTAGTGTTTGGTAGTCTTCTGGTATTGGGAAATTATCTTGGATAAGAATACCATTCTCTGGAGTACTGAACAAGGACACGATCATGAGCTCCACCTAATTTTGAAAATAAGATAATGGATTGATAAAGTTAAAACACCACATTTCATTGACTTGATGGTTATCTTCTATTCAGAGTTTCATCAGGTATGATGGAATAACACAGCACTCTACAAAGCGACTAAATCACTTCCAAATTCAATCTTTTTTTTAGGTTTTGGCAAGCGTCTACTCTAATTCAGTTGCCACATTGTGACCATATTTTTCCTGAGCCTCAAGGTGAAACTTTAAGAAATTATGTCATTGAAATCATGGTCTGTTATGCGCTTTACAACAACAAATTTGGCTATTCTGTTTCAATGAACTAGAGTGTCTAACTCGTGTTGATTACTGTATAAAAACACGTCGACTTGAAACTTTCCAAATAGAACAAAATGACCTTTTCTTTTCATAGTCGATTTCATCAGAAGCATCTACCTCTTCATTGGACACTAGCACAAGTTTAAACGATCTTGGTTAAAGGGATACTGGACTGAGAGCCCTTACCATTCACTGGAACAGACCCGTGAGTACCCGTTAGTTCATGAATGGTAAGTTGTCAAACCATAGACACACTGGCACCTGCTCCGAGTTGGGCTCCTTTCCATGATTCAACAGTATTATCATTATAGACAATGCCAAAAAACTAAATTTACAATGCCTATTTTCTAAAGAAACAATGTTTTCAAACAATGGTTCTAAAACATATCAGAAACAACAAATAATGAACTTTCAGAATAAACAATCAATCTTTTATTAAAAATGAAAATATTTTACAACTTGTCAGTCACATTTATGTTCAACTTCTGGAATATCAACAAAACCAGACACGTATTGGCTTGTCAATTGTGAATGGTAAGCACCCTAGATTCCCCAATGATTAAGTTTGATGACAAGTAAGAACGATTACTCTTATCAGTGTAATTTAATGTTGTTACTCTGCATTACCTAAAAATTCAACTCATCCAGGTCAAGAAAATGTTCACGAGACTTCACCCAGAGAGGTTACATGGATTGGACTATAAGTGATTGACAGATAGAGTAGAACAAGAGATCACTAATCTTATTCTATCATTTCCTTAAGTTTAATTTGCCTTAGTAACATCATTCATAACAAAGTGGTTCCAACATCATATATAAAACTACGACATATCTCATCTAAATTTAGTGGTGGTTCCAGCTCTGCTGAAACTTACACTGATTATGCGGGGTAGTTTGACAGTGTACATGTAGAAGGGTGCTCTTTACTTGTTTTCTCTCTTGTCATTTAAAAACGGGGTGTCACCATATAAATGACAAGTTGAAAAATGTGACATAAAACGTTGGCAAAACAAAATACAAATTTTAGTAACTTTAAATTTCTAATCTTAATAGTACAATCTTCATAGATGTAAGGATCTGTGAAATGCTGTCAGATTTAAGAACAATCCAACACACAAGCACACACACTTTTACAAGTAATTTTTATCAGTTTAAAAGTTACCTAAATGTAAAACATATACTTACAACACCTTCTTCCATAGATTTAGATAATGATATATTCTTCTTCTCTTCTTTTTCTTTCTTTTGGATTGCACTTGCTAACACTTTGGCCTCACACACAATAAGTTTGGGTTCTTGTGAATCCCAGGCGTGGGATATGGGATATCGACCGGCAATGTCCTTGGCTGCTTGATTTTTACCTCTGAAAAATTATCAATTTTCATGTGATGCTTTAATACAAACTGATAATACCAAGTTTTTGTAATCCTTTATTCAGCAAAAACAGGTTTGTTTTATGTACCTAACAACCTAAAAAGCTCTATCCCCCCAAATTTTTCATTAGCAGTCCCCCCAAACACACACATTTTTCCCCCCTTTCAAAATCTGAAATTTTTGTCTTATCTACATGTTAAAATTAAAAGAAATTAAAAAAAGAAACGAGCATTCTGAGAGTACTGATGAATCAATACATGTCTCCTACCTTGGAAACCATTAGTGAATGGCGAGCAATTGCAAAACTTTACCGTTACTAAGCCTTTACTTGACAGACTGACATAGACAAAACTTATAGCCTCCTCCAACCGGTTTGACTGGTAGAGGAATTCCCTGACATATTCAGGTGTGGAGCAATGGAATTCACATATGTTAGAGATGAAACATTTACGAGTAGAAAATTTACGTTGTGTAAGAATTATGTATATTTGTTCAGCAATTTGTGCCAGACAATACAGGTATCTGACTGAGTATGCAACAATACATCACAAACCTTTCAGCATCATTTGTGTCGATTTCCAGACCTTCAATTTGTTCTGGAGGGAAATCATCTTGCTCTCCTCGACCAGTTTCAAAGTTGAAATAAGACACTGCATCCAACTCTGTATCCCAGAAATATAATTTGGGATCTGTGCGTCCATCATGCTGTAAGGACAGTGGCCAACATTGAAACAAACAGTTTACATTAAGAATTATCAAGGATACCAAGGAGGCTAGTATATCCACAGCTGAGATTGTAACTTATAAACAAAAGAAATTCTTAATAGGAATTCAGTGAAAACTTTCACATAACTTTGAAATGAACATCTACTATTGTAAATTTGTTTTTGTGAATTTTCCAAATATATTTCAAAACAATGAGGAATCATGTTATACAAGATCAAATATTCATAATCAGTTTCAAAATTTGCTGAAGCTAAGTAAAATTCTTTGACTCAATTAATAATAAATTTTTGGCAAGTGACCCCAGAATTAAATAGTGCTATATCTTATAAAGTCCATTAAATGTTTAAAGAATCCGACTTACCTTGGGAATGATTATAAAAAAAGTTGAGCATGAAGGCAGATATGGAGCAAGACTCAGTTAGCAGAAAATTGTATCAACATAGCTATTAAATAAGACAAAACAAATTTATATAGTATCAATGCTGAAACATTTTCTTTGGAAATAATGAATGAATGGTTGTATTTCTAAATGTATTTCTTTGTGCTAGAATACATTAAACTTACGGTTTTAATCATGAGGCTGACTCTGGAACCATTACAGTTACATTTGCAAGATACGATTCCACCAAATCCTGGAATTATCTCACCAAGATTTCTTGGCTGGCTGTGTGGTTTAGCTTCCCTATTACACAAAATAAACTTGATTTTAGTTGGTTTATCTTGACAGATAAAAGTATTATTATAAAAAGTGAAAACTTCGAAAAAGAATTGAGTACCGACAGAATAAGTAAAATGAAAACCGAGCACATTTGACTTACCTACGAGACAAGTCATAGACTCTGACTATTCCGTGACTAGTAGCAATGGCTAAATAACAGCCACAAACATCTATGCTGATTGGCTGTCCTTCAACCTCTGTATAATTTATAGTCTGCTTGACTGTGCCCTGATATATAGAACCAAAATTATCATAACTAGTAGGTAGTTTATCGTTTTAAACTTTATTCACTTTACAATGATAGACAAACAAGTTATATTAACTTTTATTAATGTTTCTCATTGGCTCTGATGTTGACATACAGGAGTTCTTGCTGTGGGAGAAAACTGGAGTGCTCAGAAAAAAAACCATGTGTCCAACTTGCCGACTGCCATAACATCTCACACAATCCCCTGACCAATCCAAAGCTCGAACCTGGGTCGCATGGGTGAGAAGCTAGTGCACTAACTACTGCGCCACCTCAACACCCTAGTAAGGTAGGTATTTGATGCTATCTTTGATAGTACAGTTTAGAAATTAATATTCCATAAAGTTCTTTACAAAAAGTTCAATTTACCAACATTTACTTGTAAGCTTTTGTCGTTTGTCACTAGATATATGCACCTTTGAAATACAACAATATCTGAGTGTCAAATTAAATACTATGGCAATATGAAGTGCATAAAAAAATAAATAAGAGAAGATGAATACCTGGTGTGTTCTAACTTGTACTTTAAATGGTTCAATGCAGTAAACATTTTGTTCATGTAGGCAGACTGTCATGGTCTCTGTCTGGAAAGCTCCTGAAAAAATAGATACAAATCACTTTCAGTTTTTACCAACAAAAAAAAATAAATAAAATAAAACACCACAAAACCACGAAACCACTACAGGAGGAAATTTACCAACAGATTTTAATGTAGAATTTATCTGCAGTCTACTGTATACTTGGAAATTTTCACCCTTTTACACCACAAACATTCATTCTGTCTTAAATTTGCCCAAAATGACCATAATCTCATGGTTGGATTTATGTCAATGCTCAAATTATTTATCATGGAAATATTGCTTTCATTTTGAAATTGCCCTCTCATCTAAGACGAAACCTTACCGAAAATATTTGGTTTAAAGAACTACTGTTGTAACAATTACTATATACAGGATCTAAAGAAAACTTACCTGCAGCTTTTAATGTAGATTTATCTGCAGCATATTCATATATAATTACTCTTCTACCATTCCATACTGCTAGTGAATCCTGTAAACAATAATAATTCAGTTTCAATAAGCATATGTAGGTATACTGTTGCTATATGAATTGTCAGTAAACTTCAATCAATAAATCTTATAATATTTAAGAACAAGAGAAAATTTTAAATTTTTATTCAATTTTGAGAAAAAAAAAACTTTTACTCAATATGGGCAGTATATTTAAGATTGCTTAATCACTGGATGATACATTTTTGTTCACTGTTTTACTATACAATGGAACCTGTCTTTAGAGACCACCCCATTTACCACTGAAATGTGCACCCCTCAAGATATGTGGTCTCTCAAAAGAGGTCTGATTTAAAGGATTATTTGGACAAGAGGTGTTCAGAATGTGGTCTCAGAAGATCAGTGGTCATTCATGTGCGTCTATGGTTTCTGAAGAAAGGTTCCATTGTATCACATGTTTGAAATAGGTTTGAATATACAAACTTCGCTCCAAATTCGTACCTTAGTTGTGTAAATTCCTTTCACTTGAATATCTGTTTTCAAATCATGTTGTGAAGCTTCTGAGAAAAACTCTATTGAAAGAGAACTAGGTCCAAACTGTACGACAGCAGTCTAAAATGAAATAAAAATTTACATAATAATTTATAGTGAAAAAGAAAACAAAAAACTGCAGAACAGAGTAATGTCATCCTTAAAGGGTCATAAGCATCTTGTCAACTGGGCAAATATCCTACTTCAGTACATTAAATGAATTGACAACTAAAAGGTGGACATTAGAAGCCTGTCATTCCAAACAAATTCTTCCAAAACAACAAATATTTAAAGGGCTTTAATTTCATTAATATTGTCCAAAACACAATTTAAGTTAATTTGTTTGTTGATTATATTTTTGTAAGCATTATCTAAACTCATCAGAAGTATTGCCAGCAGGAACCGTCAAGATAATGTCTATGACTCTATAGGAAATGAAGGCATGAGATCACTGAAAGGGCCATTTTCCACAAAATTTTCATTTCCAAGATAAAGAATTTCAACAAATTTTATGTCAGCACTCATTTTTATTGTAATAACCATGGACAACATCTAACTGTAAATTATCAATATCTGTTGAAATATAAAGACAAGGTAGAGGAAACAAGCATTTTGAGAGGATTGATAAATTAATGCATGCCCCCAACCTGTGACACCATTATAAAGTAAATGGTGAGTAATTTAAACCATTAATTGACTGGCATACACAGACAATATGTTAAGCTCTTGTTGACAGCCAAACATATGCATACATCTTTGTGTGTGTGTGTGAGTGAGTGAACGAGAGAGAGAGAGAGAGAGAGAGAGAGAGAGAGAGAGAGAGAGAGAGAGAGAGAGACAGAGAGAGAGAGAGAGAGACAGACAGAGAGAGAGACAGACAGAGAGAGATAAAAAAAAGAGAGAGATAAAAAGAAGAGAGAGTGTGTTAGAGTTACCTGGTCTTTGAAGCTGGCACTCATCACTTGTTCATTCAACATAAACACATTCGCAATTGTGTTCACAGCTAGAAGATTTTTGTTGGATCCCCACTATAATATAGAATTACACATTAGTTATAAGTTACATCTAAATTAGATTTTTTTTTTAAATAAATCAGTTTCGAACTAATTAACAAGATGATTTGTAATGGTGAGGTCACACCTGACACATGGTTACTGACTTTCATTCTCACTGGAAATATCTGTAATTTAACTTACATTGTTGACACCTTGTTTTTATTTGTTTAAATGGTGTTTTAAGCCACACTTAACAATTTTTAGTCAAATGAGAACCTGATTATAATGTAACCAGGAAGAGACCATCAGCCCTCCACAAGTAAACTCACAAACTTTCCCACAAAATCAGAGTAGGTTCATGTGGTGCCTAAACCCATGATGTTTAGAAATGAGAGACTTCATGGTTTATGAATGCTTGTCAGTAATTATCTGAACCAAAATTGTTTGATCTATGCCTTACCAAATTTGTACCTAGAACCCTCGATTTTGTAAGTGAATAATACTATATGAATCTGACATGTCCCAAAAGAGACATGTATTAACAGTAACAAACAACATTTATAAACAACAAGATGAGACATATTTGAAATCCTTTAAATAGTAGATAGGCTTCTTACTTGAATCTGTTTTATTGGACCTTCGACAGTAGCTGGAGCCTGGAGCTTCCACTTCAACTCTCCATCCACAACTCTACCGCCAAGTGGAGGAGAATAGCGCCACAAAGCAATATTACCCATATTGGTGCCACCAGCAAGTACACCTGTAACAATATAAGGAAATGAGAAATGTCTGTTATAGATGAAATGTCATAAATTTAGACCCCTACAGCAGACCTTTGCAAATAGAGTGAGGGGTCATGGCAAAACAACTGTAACAGTAATCTATAGTCTTAAGATCTAAATCCCATCCAACAAACACATTTCATCTTAATTCAACAACCCTCAGTTATGTAAAAGTTCTTGAGAAATATATGTAGCATAAAAACATAGCACTTAAGATTTTTTACATGAAAAGCACTCCACTATCTATTGACTTCCATTACATTGCTGGCATCGGGCCATCATCAACAAATTGTTTGATGTGCAGTACTTGTAGAAGTGGGCTGGACAGCAGACAATTGTTTTTTAATTTTCTTTAAATTTTTGTATGGAAATTGGACAAAATTTCAGATTTATGATGATAAGAAAAAGAGATAAGTCAGCAAAACTGCCTAAAAATTGTTTGGGTCAAGGCTCTTTAGGTAGATTAATTGGATTGTATTAAACAAATCTTTTTATTATTTTTTGCCTCATGATGATATGTCTGTGAAACAACATCGTTAAATGCTAGCAAGACATGAACCTGTCGTGAACCATATATCTACAAAGGAGAGTACAATAAAAAATTATGATAAAAAGTGTTTGAAGTGATAAATATTCTAGCATGTTATTTTGTATGACAATGTAATGAAGATGTTACTATGAACTGCATACCTTTTTCAGAACAGTATGTTAAACATGTTATGTTTTCGTTAGGATCATAACTGCTATGTCCAGACAGTGATAAAATAAAATTATCCTCCTGATCAAGATCCCACATCCTACAGGTAAAAACAAATCAATGAATAGATATCATTAAGAAAGTCTGTCTGTAATCAATATTATTAAAAGGTTAAAAGCTGTGTTTACCAAAATAATTATTTCGATTCTTTTTATTTTTACTACTTGTACTTGATGTACAATAACAAATAAGAGCTATACGCAGGCATAAAAGCCTTATAATCCTGTATACTTTGTGAAAATAAGGTCAGGTCCAGTGTGGTATGCATATACAAATAGTAAGGTTGAATTAATTAATTGCAAGTGAAAAGTGCCAAACTGGGTTTTCACAAGCAATTTTCACGAAATACATAGGAATTTAATATTTTTCATGCATATTTATATCTCTTTTCTGTTATTGTATATCAATCTAAGTAGTAAATCAAAGGCCTGAATGGCCACAATGACATCAAGCACTTACAAAATTACAAAGCCTTTTCCTTGTAGGTATGTCTAGAAAATCTAACAATCTAGTAAATTTAGGTGGATTGTCATCTGTAGCTGATAAACTTCTAGTTTTAAAGAGTATTGGATCAGAAGTGATAGACTTGTCCATCCTGTTATGTTTACCTTCCTGACAAGTGAACAAATGAACTTTTTTACTTAGTTCGTGGACCATAAATCTAGAAATCAAAGTCCTTCAAAAGTATTTTTGTATATATCTAATAGCTATTTCATAAGTCTGTGTAAAACAAGAACAGAAAAATTTGGTGTTTATTTGTATATTCGTACTCACATCAGGGGCATAGCAACAACTCTTTGTACAATGGGAAAACCACATAACTGAAAAATATATCAATCTCAAAGATGACAAAACTTTGGCAATTTGCAGTATCCTTGCAGTATCTATACTCGTTTAGAAAATGCCAAAATTGAGCTGTCATGAACCACATATAGGATTATGGATCAGACTGCTATTCACAAGAGGGCAGAAGTAATTTTACCGAACACAAGCTACTATTGAAACCTTATGCCAACATGACTCAAAACTTCTACTGACAGTTCCTGCGCTACTTCTGGGGAGTTATCTCCCTCAACACAAAATCAATACGATGAATAGCCTGTTACCCATGCCTTCTGATGTTCGAGTGTGAAGCCTCAGGTATCAGGTTATATGACGAATCTCTGTATTTATAGGAATGTTAGAAGTAGATCCTAATGTGCGTCAATGAATAGTATGCCTAATATATAAATTCCTTTATCAAATTAATTTTTATTCTAGTATGATTAATATCATGGTAGAAGTTAAAACAAATGTTTGAATAGAAAGAACACACACTGAATATCCTTGATGAAAGCCTTAGTTTTAGCATACTGTGTTGTTTTGAGACTGCAGAAAAATGGGATGAGCATCAGAATCTGATCCCTATATGACTGGTTTTGCTTTGATCAATGTCATAATAAGGAAATAATTTCTTTGAAAAAACCAACAGCTAATGCTCTTTTAAGTAAGAATGTCCCAATAGGCAATATCAATAAAACATCTGTCCATTTAAACTATATCCCAAAATGTTAACCAAAAGGTTATTTTGGACTAGAGAAAATGATAAAGAACATGACTAATATCAAATCACTGATCGATCATGTGTAAATAAAAGATGGTTATTTCTAGCTTAGTACTTGCTAAGAAAAGAAAGTTAAATAGGAGCTCAAATTACAAAAAATAAAGTAATAGGCAGATACATTTCTATTGACATAAATATTGTCTTATTTACATGTACATTTTGTGGGCTGCACAAGTAATTACCTATAACTAAAATCTAGGTGTAACCATTTAGATTTAGACTTCACAGTAATACTAGCAAGAATGTTTTAGCATTTTTAGTTTACTAGTTTTAGAAAAGAAACTTTTTCCAATTGCCCAATATGTTCTCAGTATTTCCTTAAATTGTAATATTTGTTTGGAATAAGTGCACATACACAAGACCTATTTTTATCACAAAAACCTAGAACATGCCACAAAGAAGAATGCTTACCTGACAACACCTTCCCCTAGTGCTGTTGCTATGATGCCTTTCCCAGCCCACAAAATTGATGGCTGTTCTCCTCTGCCACTCATTTTGACCTGTAAAATGTTTAGAACTTAAGACATCTGATTGACATCTGTTTACTACTTAAATACAGGAAAGGAAATTTATCCTCCACTTTTGGAAAAATAGAATTGGATTAATTTCAATAAAAAATATTGGTACATGGCACTGGATTAAAAACATTTTTTTAAAACAAGTTGTTTTTGTGAAACATTACTGTATACCTGTAAATTTTTCCTACCATTTAATTATTGCTATTTTCACCATTAGATGGAGGGCAAAGGCAAAAATTTCAAGCTATATAATTGAAGCATGAACCATTATTCAATCCATAAAACTATGGAGTATGGTGATTAAGGCAAATTTAAAATGAGATAAATGTTTTCTTTTGTAAAATGGCATAAATAAACAAGGATGAACATTCAAGGTAAACAGTGTGTCCCTGACAGCTAAGTCATTTATAACAATTTTGAAGTCCCATAACTCTGGCAAATATGGTCGAAATTAGACCACAAGCCAACTCATCTAAAGTATCACTGATATGAAATAATATAAGAAATATGGTTAAAATTTGATAAGAGCAATTAGAGTTGCCAGACAGAATATTGCAAACAACCATATAAACTAAGAGATAAGCCAGATATGAATGTTACTATCTGTATTTACCTTAAACATTTCCTTTGCTTCTCCCTCCGGAGTAATGAAATGCTGTGAAAGTATCATGTTTTCTGTAACAGTAACTAGGACACTTTTGTCTATGTAGTAAAGTAGTTTTATAACTGGTCCATCAGAGTTGAAGATTTGAACACACTGACCTGCATCATTGACATAGTACACACCCCCTGAAGAGAGATAGAGAAATTATATGTACGTTTATATATTGAAAAAATATCAACAATTGATGTAAATATATAATATATATATATATATATATATATATATATATATATATATATATATATATATATATATATATAAGTCAGGGGTGTGAAAATATGACTTTCATGCACTTGTCTCCAGGCAAGTAAATGCAAAAAGAAATTGGTTGCCCAAATTAGACTTTTACTTGTCCAATATTTACTGACAATTTTTTTATACTACTTTAAAAATACTTTAAGAAGACTTTGGTTATGTTTTTGTTTTATGTTTTTTTTCCCCCTTTATAATGACCTTGTCCATTGACAACCAAACTAAAAAAAATTCACTTGTCCGGACGGTAAACGTAATGGGTTGGGCAAGTCTTCATTCCTGGAAAGTCCTCAAAAGATAATTCCTCTGTCAAATCTGAATTGATTCTATACAAAAATAAATATCCAGAAGTAAATTAATGTTAAAAAATTCTCGGTTGGAACAGAGACATGTATATATGCATATAATATTGTTAGTTATGTTACATATATGTTTCTGTCGGCATATTACATGTATAACAAGAGTTGTCAGAAGACAACAAAGCTCGCCAAAATGGGTGTAAATTTGCAAAATAGATATTTGATCCACAGCTGTCAGGATTTAAGGTCAAAGGACTGGTAAAATTTTGATTCCTTCAGCTCAGGTTAATAATTTTGAAAACTGGGTCAAAGTCCAAGGTCAAGTTCACTAGGTCATTATTCAAGGTACCAAATGAAAGCTCTGGTCAAAAGAAATATATATGTGAAATATCAAAGCCTTATCCCTCATGATTTAAAAGCTACAGCCAAGGTTTAACTTTTTGAAAAGTAGGTCAAAGTACAAGGTCAAGGTCACTAGGTCAAAAGTCAAGGCACCAAATGAAAGTTCTCATTATAAGAAATCTATATGCGAAATATCAGAGCCCTGTCCCTTGCACTTAAAAAGTTATAGGCAAGGTTAAAGCTTTATCTACGGACGACAACACTGCAAGCATGGTATTAATTATCCAGACTTTCATCCCTGCGAGTTAAAAATGGAATAATAGATGTAGATTGATACCTGAAATATGAACTGGGTTGAAAAATTGAAACAGCGGGCCAAAGAATTTTATGGTCGAAACACCCCCTCCACAGAGTCATGTATAAGGTCATGAGGGTCAAAACTTGTATTTTTGTTTAATTACCTTTAAGATGAACACACCTCTATGAATTATAACGATACACATAGCCACAAAGCACATAATTAACATTTTCCTGTGTGGTCCTTTGATAAACAGAACAGTAAATATAAAAGGAAATAACAAAGCATATTGAAAGACAGTATAGCTCTATCTAACCCTGATATGTCTTAATTAGTGCTTCATCTTTTTTAAAACAATGCAATTATTGATATTTTTCAATAAAAAGAAACATTTCACTATGAAAAATTGAGACAGAATTTCAAGAATTTCTCTGAAAATATTAGCCCATCTTTATATTTAAAGCACATAAAATTCAGTACTGATTTTCCAAATTTGAGGTAAAGCATTGCTAAGTTACCTAATATGACTATCCCAGCTCATAAAATAAGGGTCCACTTGATCAAAACTAATAAGAAAAATAATATTCCTAAGTCTGAGAATATTTTTAACTCAAGCTACTCAGGCAATCATATTTCAGGACTATCTGAAGTTGGATAAAATTCTTGAGTAATACTCAAGTTTTGAGTAAGTAGTTCCAGGTATGAGAGCCCTGTGATAAATAATAAGGCAACCATTCTCAAGGTGCCTAAATTATCCATAAATATTATAAAACATTGAAATGTACCTGTTGCTCCTCCAATAAAAAAGGATAGTGCCTCCCTTGGACCAAACAAGTTATCCATTTTCGATGATTTTTTGCCTTTGGAATAGAAGAACATATCCAAGGCATCCTGATCACCACTGACAGCGGCACGGGCCAATACGCTAATATCACTGTTAAAACAAAACATTGCAATGAATACAAACTTCAAATAATCCTAAATATATAACTATAAACAAATCATCCATGGGTATTTCATAAAATTCTGTGATCTGTGTATGTATAAAGATTTAATCATATGATTTTAATTGCAGACTATATGTCAATTAAGGTTAAAAATTGGAGCACTATCAGTCTACCTAATATTACAGAAAATACTACAAATTTTCAAAAAAAAATTTCACATGAACCAGATAATTATTTTAGATGGCCTTACCATTGCTGTATGTTCCTGGAGTTATAGCCTTACCATTGCTGTATGTTCCTAGAGTTATAGCCTTACCATTGCTGCATGTTCTTACAGTTATAGCCTTACCATTGCTGCATGTTCTTACAGTTATAGCCTCACCAATGCTGTATGTTCTTACAGTTATAGCCTTACCATTGCTGTATGTTCTTACAGTTATAGCCTTACCATTGCTGTATGTTCCTAGAGTTATAGCCTTACCATTGCTGCATGTTCTTACAGTTATAGCCTCACCAATGCTGTATGTTCTTACAGTTATAGCCTTACCATTGCTGTAAGCTCCTAGAGTTATAGCCTCACCAATGCTGTATGTTCCTACAGTTATAGCCTTACCAATGCTGTATTTTCCTACAGTTTGTTACAGGCAAAACCTCAGCCTGTACATTGATTCAGACAATACTTACTTAGAAGGATCAGGAGGTGGAAGTGGTCTAAGAAACATTTTTGTTAGTGGTTCCTGTATGTGGTGTTGATGTAAAGGGTTTTGTTGAAGTCTTCCTCTGCTATCAGCTTTCCAAACCATTAAAACACCAGACTTAAATAGAAAATCAAATAAAAGAAAATCATACCAAATCACAGGAATGGTTTTAAAGAACATTAGAAATATGATCATTCTTTTTGCAATAATCAACATACCCTTGTTTACCTGTAAAGGTGTCAATAGATTAATAACCTGATATTTGCTTATTATGTCATTGACCTGTTGTTTTTTCTACAGCATGATTTTCATGTGAGGAGTTTCCAAAAACATATTGGCAAAAATGTGGGTCATTATTTTTTGTACTTAAAATTTCTAATTAACAGAAGATTCTGAAATGTGATGGGAGGGCCAAAACGGACCCTCAAAATCCAGAGATTTTTCCTCCTGTCAGGAGAATCATGTGTAGTGTTGCAGCAGGGAGCAAAAACCACAAAAAGAAAAACATTATTTGACAAGTTTCTGTTCAAACATGTATCTGACTACAAATCAGGATGATACTACAATAGATCCCCCAAATTCAACTGACTCTACTTTCTTGAAAGGATTACTTGAGCCAAAAACAAAAAACAAAACAAAACAAAAATCAATCTCTGTACATAAAAAGAAAAGACCATCCGAACGATGAAAATAATGAAAAATACTTAATAAGAAAGTGACATACTTTATCCCCTGAAGACAGTTGAGAACCATTAGAACTCCATCCTAAAACTGTTATGGAAGTTTTGTGTAATGGAAGTCCCTCATAAAGTTCGTGTTCCTGTTCATTCCAAATAAGTAATTCTCCATTCTCCCAGCCAACAGCAATTATCTTTTTGGTTGGATGCCATGCAACTGCAGTTGCTTGACACTGTCTGTTCAAAGGAATACCTTGAAGTTTCTCACCCTGTGTAGATAAAATTGTGATTTAAAATTTATAATTACAAATAAGAAGTATCATTATATTTATAATAACAATAATACAGATTAAAATAGTAGCATTTTCCCTGGTTTTTTCCTCCCTTGTATAATTGGGGAATGCAAAACTGACACACACACACACCCCCACCCACAAAAAAAAAAAAAATGAAGATGACAATTCCCAAAATATTATCTTCCAAGAGAAACAGTATGAAAAATAATCAACATATTTTTTAAAATAACATTTTACGATTTAATTGTCAAATCCATGGCATGGCAATTAAAATTCTCAGTAGACAGGCAATCTAAATTCCAACAGCATTTGTCAGACTCATAAAGTTGTTAAAATGATTAAGATGAAGACCTGATATGTTGTAAATTTTTCTCAATTCAAGGTACATGGAAAATTCCCAAAATACAAAAAAAAAAAAATCATTTTCATTTAATAGGCATTATAGAATAAACAATAAATGAAATTGCTTCAGTACAGATACAAGAAAGTTACGAAAGTACTAATGGAATTGACGAATAAATAAGTTCTGCAGACAACTTGTGATTTTGAAGTTTTCATCCTAAACATTAAATCTATATTCTCCATGTTGTAGTAATTGAAAGATTACCTCATCTAAAAATAGACTGACTGTACCACCACTTTCATCACTGTAGGATGTCACCGCTAATATTGGACTTCCGCCGAACCAGTTGACATCTGTGTTGATTCCTGATCGGTCGGTAGATAGACGATGATCAAAGTATACCGCCATTGTAGTGGTAACAATCAATTGACGCTACGGATAAGCAAATTCTTTCATGCAAGTCCCAAGTAAGATTACCTGTGGATATACATAACATTTGTATAATTCACATACAGACTAGAGACAATCAAATTTGATTTGATTTGATTTGATTTTTGTTTTACGCCATACTCAACAATCTTTCAGTCATATGATCGCGTCCAGTTTTTATTGGTGGAGGAGAAACCCCAGTTACCCGGGTAAAGACCACCAACCTTCCGCAAGAAAACTGGCAAACTTTCCCACTTAATTCGAAATGACGAGACAATAAAATACATACATCTTAGTCTGCAAAAGTCCAAAGGACCACATAGATTATGTTTTCAAATTCAAGCAAGGCAAATTCAAAGAATTTAAGTATCATATCAGGTGTGAATTTTTAGCACAGGAAAATAATTTGAAATTTACATGTAGGTGTACAATTTGTATTTCCATGACATTAGTACAAAGAGTTCTAATAGTTTCTTCAATTCAGTTTAGCACTTTTAGTAAACACAATTTTTTTATTGCAAACTTGCCTTGAATATCCAATGTCTGAATAGAGGGACAATAATTAAAATGACTAGATGAACAAGACAGTTTGTTAACATGGAATTAAACTTTTCCTTTTGTTTTCTCTGCATCTTAACGTATAGATTCCATAATGAGTGTTAGTTGATTATCATGTTTATCTAACTCAAGTTAGTTAATTTCCAAAATTTGAAAAGACATGAGGCTTACCAAGTGTCTTTTCAAATTTTTAAAATTAACTAACGAGTGTTAGATAAACATGATAATCAACTTACATGAGTTGTTGAATCTGTTTCCACCATAACTGAAAAACGTTGATTGGAGGTATGGACTATTAGCCTACATCACGTTTAGACTATCAGATTTGGACTCTCGTGATGGCGTCAAATTTGTATGTCACTGAAACAGACCTGTTGGTTATTTGTAAATGTTAACTAACTGCAGCTTGGTTTATACCACTGCTTGAGAGTGGTATAACAACACTAGTTATGGTAGAAATTGTATTATTGCATGATTGAAGAAAATCAGAATTTTTTTTGGGGGGGGAGAAAAGTAACCTTTTCAAATTGCGATTTCATGGGGCTAAAACCTGGCTTTTGAATGGCCTCAAAATAACATAATTGCAAGTCTGTATCCCTTATGATTTCAGTATCATATGCTTCTGCATGTTCAGGTTAGTGAGGAACTCAATTTTGATCGAGCAGTATGAAGTTTAAAAAAGAATTCTATTATTTTGACATCAATTAATATCTACACCACATAATATTTGGCACCTGTATAATTAATCTTTTTGGCATTAGTTATTTTCAGAGGCCAAGACTATCCGCATAATTACTACATGCATGTTTCATGCAAATGACTATGGCAATATTGGCATGACATTTTTAGCTCAACTTGCAGTCATTTTATGACACACAAACAATGATAAATATATGAAAATGATAATTTCAGTTTTGAAATGTATTTTTGCTAGAAAAAATTACCTAGAGCTTTTCTTCACTGACATATTAGCTCAAATTGCTAGTTTTAAAAATATTTTTTCAATTATGATCATGATTGGCATAAAAATCCTGTAGAAAATTCTATTTTTGTCAAGATTTTGCCTACCCTCTTTTATTTTTGGAGTGTTCCAAATGTTCTAATTTCTTTAAGCAGTGAGAATAGCTTAAACTTTAATTTATTTGAAAGTATTTTTCAATTTCCTATCTAATGGCGTATAGTTTTTTATTTTTGTATAAATGGTTGAAAAATAAACTTAGTTTAATCTCTAATAAAACATTTCTCTATGAATGTTGTCTAGACAATACTTCACCTTTATCTAAGAAATAAGATAGCTTTTGTGTTTGAGTCAAGTAACATGGATGTTAATGCTTTAAATGGTTATTGAACAACATAAAAAATTAAGTTGTACCTCAACTAAAAAAAATACTATATGGTGATCAATACAAATAATAAATATAAGACCAATTCCATTTACATGTACACATGTCAAGATCAGTGTCTTATTTAATTAGAAGAACATTCTTATATTCTGATATGTTGATTATAACATCTTAAAAAATTATAACATTTGTATGTGTGGTGGTTTTGTTGTTGTGGGATCCTGAAATGCCTGACCATACATTTGTATGTTGTGGGATCCTGAAATGTCTGACCATACATTTGTATGTCTAAGGACAAAACAATAATGTGTTGTTTCTGAATAACAGTTATTTAAAATATCTTCATTAATTAATTTAAAACTAGGTTCCTGCATTTACACACTTCAAAGAAAATGCGAATTCATATTTATTTGTTCTCAGTTTGTGTATTAATTATTTCAATATCAATTGTTATATCTCATGTAACTCACAACTGAAAGTCTTATTGCAGCATGATTTAAAAAAAACAACTGATAAGTTTGATTGATTTAAACATCTACACTGTATCATGGCTATCATTCTAGTAGCAATTATATATCAATAAGGGGGCTATTATGGTAAAGCTACTTTAAACTATGACCCAATAAGATATTTGAAACTTATTTTCATATTTAAATGATTAAAGGTGCCAGGAAAAGCTACATTAAGGTAACTGATGTTACATGTAAATCTGTAAACAGGACAATTTATCTAGATTTAAAATGAAGACTGCATCCTGAAATAGCTGGTAAAAAATGTAAACAAGATTCTTCATAGCTTCATAAGTGATGCTTAAGATATGAATTAATAAGATTTGAAATTAACCAAAAAGAACACCTAAAAGTAACCATCAAAGAACATCTGAGAAAAAAATCAATGGTACATGTAAACATTGGAATAATTTGAAGTAGAAACTCTTATTTTTCTTCTTAAGATTTTGATCCAAGTACATGTACATGTAACTAAACACAATGGACAATAATTGACCGGTAAATGATAAATGGCTGTAACCTCTAAATTTTCAAAATGTCTATGGACAAGACAATATACTAAATTCAGCACGTTTATTCTTTACACATTAACTGTATCATAATCAGATGATAAAATGTTATAACTTAGTGTTATATTTTATTTATTTAAGTATTAAGAAAGTTAATCAATAGAAAATTTATTCTGATTAGCCATGATACAAATATATGTAGGTTTTCCATGGCAGAAAATTTCAAGACAATGGTACTTCTAATGATTTAGCTATGGCCATTGAAAGACATGAAAGAGGCTCAAATGTCTTGTCTTTTCATTTTAATTTTTATTATAAAGGTTAAAAACAAGCATCCTGCACCATTCAAAATGTTAACATATATATATTATTATTGTAATGTTGTGTCAATTTTCTTTTACGAAAAATGTATCACGTCCGTAGACACATTTTCAAAGAAAATTTCAAGTTATATGAAACATGATAGAGCTATTCATTAAATATGAAGAAAACTGTTTGGCAGTTTGTTCTATGCAAAAGCTACACATTTTGAACACTTTGAAAACTTGTTTCATTTATTATAATGAATATTAGAATTTTTTGAAGTTTTAAAGAACCCCATACAAATTATAAGAATTTTAATTACATAATTTGAACTTTTTATAAGACCTACAGGGCAAATAGAAATACACATTACTATAGCAAAATGCAGTCATTGTATCTAAAAACATAAAAATTTGTGTCTAATAAACATGTCTACGGACAAGGCATGTGTCTATGAACAAGGCATTTGAACCAATATGTGAGAAAAAAATCTGTCAACATTACAAGTAAAAGTCAAATATGGTATTTCACCTACACCACATACTAGTGCATCAACTCCTGTAAGAATGATGGATATATCTAATGAAAGTTTTTTAGAAACCTGTCTACAGACAGGACACATTCTGGGGCATTTTACATTAAAGAAATTTGACACAACATAACAATGATAATATACATGTATATGTTAACATTTTGAATGGTGTTGGATACTTGTTGTGAACCTTAAGAATAAAAATCAAAGTGAAAAGACAAGACATTTGAGTATTTTTATATAACTTAATTCTCCAGTATACAGAACTAGTATCAATTTATGAATTTGCATAACAAATATATGACACCACTGTTTTTTACATATTTTCGCTTGTATTTCACCTGTCTTCACAAAATTAGCTGCAAAAGAAAAAGAAATTATTTGTCTCAAGTTTAAACATCGATTAAATGCACACAAAGTATTAGAATAAAATTAATTTATCTCTGAATATCTGTAAAGATAAAATGAAACAGCGGATTTTGCCCGGTTTTTTGCCTCTTTTAATGGCCGTAGCTAATTTTAATTAAGTACCATTGTCTTGAAATTTTCTGTAATGGAAAACATATATATTATCGCTTGTAAGAACATATTTTCCTTTCATTAACTCTCTTAATTAATATTTCAGTAAATAACAAATAACATTGGGTAACAACAGTTTGGGCATCTGATTGTGATATAGCAGTATAGAAATAATGTAATAGAGATTAAACAGACTTTATATGCAAACAGAAAATAATTCTGATTTTTCTTTTTTAAAGGAAATTTTAATATAACTGGACAAAGACCACTTATTTTAATTTTCTCGCCAAAATATTTCAGAGAAATTTAAGCCTACTGCACCTGGTATTCCCAGGTGGTCATCCATTAAATTACTAACTACTGTTTGTGTGGCTCACTTAAAAAATAGGAAAATCCTCCACGGCTCTTAGATTTGATCCTTTTTGACATTGATTTTACACTTTCCCAATTAAGAGAGTTGATTAATAACTAAATATAGCACTAAATCCTCAATTTTTTAAAACCAAACCTCTGAGGCTCTGATATCACCAGAAATATTTTTTTTTATATAGGCAGTTCCCCATGCTAAATCAACAACCCAGCATTGATTCCATACAATTTAACATGTTCAGAGGGGAATAAATAAATGAATGACAATATTTTATTATAACTTATTCATCACCCACACTTTGTGTTTGAAATATAAAATTTGTTATCTTTATGATCATTTAAGTAGCCGGCTCAGGCAATTGATAGTACAATGTACCTCTTGAAAAATTGGAAATATCCATATCTCCTACTCTTTTTCAATCATTTGAGTAGATAATGATGAAAGATCACATTTCAATTAGTTATCAACTTATTTAAGCCATTGAAGCCTTACTGGTGAGCAACCAATTCTCGCCAGGTACCTATTCTTGCCAACCAATTTGATTTCATTTGATATTTTCTGGTTTGCCGAAGAAATTATTTCATTCTATTCATACACTGTGACAGTATGCACCTGTTAGCAAGTTACATGCTAGAGAAAAATACTTGGCAAAAATAGGTACTTGGCAAAAATTGGTCGCCGACCAGTAATTGTATTATTTAGTTTTGTTGAATTCAAAATATCAAGATTTTCTAATTTGCAAACAGTCGGCTTGATGTTGCTTAAATATGATGATCTAAGGAGAATAGGTTTGGTCAATGCAATAATCAGATATAACACTTCATTTTTCTTAAATAATGAATTTAAATAAATGTGTATAGATTGAAATTCCTCTTGGCTTTAACTGAACTCCTCAAAACTAAAAGAACTGAATCATTTACAACATATATAGTGGTCAATCATGGCCCAAATAAAAGGATTAAAACAAACAAGATGATCAGCCTCCATGTATGAAATTGGTAGTGAGAACAACCATAATTTGTTTGGATAGTCCTACAGAAATGGCAGTGCACAGTGACCGCGCCGGTTATTTTTTAAGATTGTGATAGGGTGACAAATATTTGAATATTGAAATTATAAACATATCAACGTTTAACACTACTGCAATGTCTTCTGGCTCAAAATATTTACTTTTTAAAAAAATATGTTTTCTCTGTTAATGACATTAATCACACCGACAACACTATAACTATGTTTACAATTAGGAAAACAAACTTAACATAAGCGTCTGTCAATGGAATGCCGACTGGGTTGGGAACGACGAAAACTGGATTTGTTACACCGTTTACGTGAAAACAGTGGCTAAAATTGGCATTTTGTGCACAAAATATAAACAAACCACTTCACTGAACTTACAGATTATTGAGAAACGTATGAAGACATACGTTACAAGATTGTTTCCCTGGAAACTATGATGCTACGAAAGGTTCAGACATTGCTATGTGCTCCATTTTGAAACTATTTGATGGTTGCATGATGGGAAATGAAAATTAAAAGTATATTTTACTTTTTGTAAAAAATATTTTCTGTAGATTATTCTACCTTTGTAAGTAAAAATTAAAGCCATATTTCGGCGAAATAATGAGATTGGATTAAAAAGAAAAAAATCATCTGAGTCATAGAAATGTTTAGAAAGGGACATAACTGCTACTATAAAATTTCAAAATCTGACTGAAATCACAGTCTGAGATGACGGAGGCTATTAAAACAACATGGAGATCTGTGTCTCTGTCGAGTGATAATACGGTATTTCCGCTTTTAAAAAGAAACATGTTAAAATAAGTTCCTATTTTCTATGTCTAAAATTCAAAGATACAATGCAGAGCCATAAGTTTATGAACAAACACAATTTTCCCATTGCTCTCTATTGTACTAGATCTTTTGTAATAATATTATCATTTTTTAAATTATGATTTTTTTGTACCAATTTGTTGTAAATTTCATTCACTTGGAGCTTAATCTATGTAGTTTCTTCTCACAAATTATTAATTAAGCTATGATTGTTTAATTACAAATACAAAAATTTCCCTCCTTTACAGCATGTTTTCTCGCCACTATTTAACTGAAATATTTTTGAAAGTGGCGTAAAACAAAAACTAAAGCATGTTTTCTTGCGGTGATTTACCAGCGCCATATAAAACCTAAAGGCCCTACCACACCATGAACTGCGTTCCCAACGGTTATCACGGCGTTGTTAATTCTCTGGAATCGCCGTGGAATTTGTGCAATTTTATTTGAATTTTTCACAAGATGAATATTTTGTCACTTCGCATTCACGGCGTTTACAGTGAGCTGATAAAGCGCGATGGAGACGCAGTCACACCCCGCAAAGGACTCCGAAAGGTCTCCGTACAAGCGCAGTCGACCTATACCATTGCGTCCATACTGCGATTAATGTGCGTCGCTTGAGCGCGCCAACTGAGCTCTTGTGGTGCTGTTGGAGACATTACCGCGCTACTTCGGTGACCCTACTTCGTTACTACTGCGTGTATATCAGAACTCAGAGCCACGGCGTGTACTTTGTGCATGCTCAAAGTGTGCGCATCGCATGGCGTTCTAAGCGATTACTAATTTATTACATTAATGAATGTATACTATTACCCTACTGAATATTTTGTTTTCTATGTTGAAAAGAATCTTTGATATACAGATAAATGTTTTTGACCAAATCATAACTCATGGGCTTCATTAAATCGAAAAAACTTACTGCTGCATTAATACACGATAACCTAATGCAATCATATTTAGAACACTTATTTAAAATGTTCTCTGTCCTCTATGGGATTGTATAACACTTGAACTATTTTATTAGAATTGCTTTAAAAAGGAATTAGCTGTGTTTTCTTTTCTTTAAAAAATTTTTTACTACTTAGATTAATATGTACAATAACAATATATATATATTGCCGTCTGTTGGCACTGACACTATATTACCGTCTGTTGGCACTGACACTATATTACCGTCTGTTGGCACTGACACTATGTTACCGTCTGTTGGCACTGACACTATGTTATTGTCTGTTGGCACTGGCACTATGTTACCGTCTGTTGGCACTGGCACTATGTTACCGTCTGTTGGCGCTGACACTATGTTACCGTCTGTTAGCACTGATACTATGTTACCGTCTGTTGACACTGACACTATGTTACCGTCTGTTGGCACTGACACTATGTTACCGTCTGTTGGCACTGACACTATGTTACCGTCTGTTGGCACTGACACTATGTTACCGTCTGTTGGCACTGACACTATGTTACCGTCTGTTGGCACTGGCACTACGTTAGCGTCTGTTGGCACTGGTACTACGTTACCGTCTGTTGGCACTGGCACTATATAACCAAATTCCAACGTCTGTTTCAGGAATTGTACGTACAAGGACGGGTGCACATTTTCTATTGAAATCATATGGTAAATATAAGTACTGAACTGCTATCATTTGGCATGCATTGGCTTATGAATGTCAAATGGACAAAGCAAATTTACCAACGCGCTTTATGGCACTATGTTACCGTCTGTTGGCACTGACACTATGTTACCGTCTGTTGGCACTGACACTATGTTACCGTCTGTTGGCACTGACACTATGTTACCGTCTGTTGGCACTGACACTATGTTACCGTCTGTTGGCACTGACACTATGTTACCGTCTGTTGGCACTGACACTATGTTACCGTCTGGCACTGACATTATGTTATTGTCTGTTGGCACTGACACTATGTTACCGTCTGTTGGCACTGGCACTATGTTACCGTCTGTTGGCACTGACACTATATTACCGTCTGTTGGCACTGACACTATTTTACCGTCTGTTGGCACTAACACTATGTTACCGTCTGTTGGCACTGACACTATGTTACCGTCTGTTGGCACTGACACTATATAACCAAATTCCAACGTCTGTTTCAGGAATTGTCATACAAGGACGGGTGCACATTCTCTATTGAAATCATATGGTAAATATAAGTACTGAACTGCTATCATTTGGCATGCATTGGCTTATGAATGTCAAATGGACAAAGCAAATTCACCAACGCGCTTGATGGAATTGGCCTTTGTCCAGTTGGATGCCAACTGAAAGCGGTTCAATGCTTAAATAAACAAACGCATTCGAGTTTTTCATCTTCAATTCATTATTCATAATTCCTCTAAACTTTCAAGTTCAAACTATAACCATAGTCTTAGAATTAATGCAATTTACACTAAAAAGCAAGAAGAATGGTTGAAAATGTTTACACGGGAATACGATGAAACCAGTGACTTCCCAAAGGCTAAACAAGTTGTATGCATATTGTTTTGTGACAGTCTATTTGTAAATTGAATTCGAAATAATTATAAAGGTATGGGAAAATAACTTTTCTTAGATAAAAAAGAAAATAAAAGTTAAATAAAACAATAATTAGAAGGAAAAACTGAAAACTTCGTATCCTATCATTGAAGTAGAAATGGATAAATTCAATTTTGTTTCAAGTTAAAGAACATCGACATCTTTTCCAGAAATATCAAAATTTCAAAACCCGAAGTATGAATTTTTAGGATTTCGGGATATAGATACAAATCTGGTAAAAAATGGACAAACACGGACCTCTGGAAATCAAGGGATGGGATCAGATGCCATGGAGGAGTAAGCACACACCTTGAGTCCACAGTCAGATCCAAATGAAATAATTGAGGAACGAATTCTCGTTACAAATGGTACAGACGTCTCAACAACTGCCATCGAACAGGCAACTCAACATTTTTCTTTGTGAAATAGAGCAATCGCAAGCAAGACTATTATACCGAGCGTAAAATTTGCGGAACGTTATTCAAACGCGGTTTTAGATATTCATGTGTCAATAATTTGTCAATGAATAGTTTACCTCTGTATGTGAAATGTTCATATGTTGAACACGCCCTGGCATATTGGATCATTTGCGAAATATCAACTCCACATGCGGGTGGTTGTGGGCTGTTACTACTAAAATGTGGAAAATTTACGGTGGGAAAGCCGAAATCGTCGCGTTTATCGTATAGCTTAATTGTTAATTTCCCGTCATTGTCTATAGTAAGTAAAATTATGAAGCAGAGGAGACTGGGTATTCCTAGTCAGTTATTTAGCTTTTCATTAACTCTTTCAAAGATTATCTTATATGAAAGGCCGTTTGTATTAATTACAAACACGATGAACTAACGTGATGGCAACTTGACTGCAAAACATATGAGTTAACCTGGATTCAAGGGGAATAATTAGCTTATAGGACTGTATCACCCCTATTCAAACATTGTCATCATAGACATATGTTAAACTCGTTACATAATACTTTCCAAATAACATGAAGATAGGTCATACTTCATAATTATCTTGATTCATCATTATTCTAATGCCTTTAGGCTTAATGTACCTTTACCTGTGTATATTGTTTGTTAAACAGGTATCATTGCATTGACACAATAAAATTACTCATGCCTTCACCTTTATTTATATTGACTGGTCTATTGTAAGCTCTAATTTTAAGAAAACTCCTCTTTATTATTTGTTCTTCAGCTTTACTTTTAATGTACATTTGATTAAGTGTGTAAATGACACCTTTGGAAGTGATATATAACTTATATAGCTCTTTTCCATTTATTAGATAATCAAAGAGTTCTCTTTCATACAAACAAAATTTGTTTTATGTAAAAATCCAATAGAAGTTTGTTGAATGTTCAATAGATATGATAAACATAATACCAAAGCAATAATGCTCACGAAGATCGTTTTGTCAATTAGATTCGTGAATTCTTTATATGAACCATTAAAACTATGCATCCATTTAGAAAAAAGATAGCGACTTACAGACTATTTCTTAGAGCTGAATGAATCATTCGCGCATGAATAGAAAACGGCAAATATTCGAAAATAAAATCACCATTCGAATATTCGGTAATATTGCTGAATCGTTTTGGCATTACTAGTCGACATGGATAGGGTAAGTTTGGTATTGGAATTTTCTCCTTAAAAGTATTACTTCGGGAAGAAAGGTCAGAATTTTATTTTCTCATAAACTTAAATGTTTTAAATTTCAGTTACTTAATATCCGCATACTTACAGTTTCAGAACACTTGGCAATTCAAATAATGGAAGAATATAAAAATCTCATATACCGAAGTATACATCTTTAGGATGTCCAGAATATAGATACAAATCTGGTGAATATTGGACAAACACGGTTCAAATGAAACAGATAAGGAACAATTCCTCGTCACAATTGGTACAGACGACAAGATACCCGAATTCGAATGGAATAGTAGTCACAAATACTCGAATATTGAATTTTGTTTCACCTCTATTATTGCTTTAAGCCGATTATAGATGTGAGACCAGAGAGTATGAAATTATCGCCGTTTTATTTTAGCAGCAGCCATCTTAAAACGGGTTGAAATCGCTATAGCCAACGATGATTTTGAAAAAGTATCATGTAACAGAATTTGTTTTCTAGATTTCATGCTTGTCTTCACAAGTGAAATATTTTTGTGATTTTTATGTTTTACGCTACATTAGACGTAGTATGTCCAATTCATTAATTAATCAGCAAAATATCACTTTACACAGAAGTAGAATTCTGTCACATCTATACAATCTTGTACATAGTATCAATTTCAAAATGTAGGAAAACCCGAAATCTGTAATGAACTTCTTGTGTAATATATAAACGGTTTTTGTGTGTGATATTTCAAACGTATGGATACATATTTTAAAGATATTGATAAAGGGGCATTTCGTAAACGTTGATAAACTAGGCAATGATGGATGAAAAAAATGCTTAATTAGAGTCATTTCTTATAAAAGTTTAAACTTTATTTATTTCACAACAATTGACAAACAAGATATGTTATGTCAACTTATATAATGTCTCTCGTTGGCTCTGATGTTGGCGTAATTGCTTTGATCAAAGGGTCACCGTATTGAGACATACGTTATATTTCAATTAGTATCATCTATCGATCTATCTATCTATCTATCTATCTATCTATCTATCTGTCTATCTATCTATCCGTCTGCCTGTCTGTCTGTGTACATATCTAACCTATATGTACTTTAGCAAATCATTCTCAAATCTCTGAGTGTACCATACGCACAAACAGGAGAAGAAGTGTTTGTCATTGATTCTCTTAAGTGAGCAGAAATTTGATATGTCAGAAATGACATTAGCATAAAAAAGAAAAACGTTAAGATTCCATTATTGTCGAAATAGTATGTTTTTACCACTTTTACTGCTTAAAAGATCTAGACATAGTTGCTCAATGCGTTGTTAAATTTAACTTGAAGTTAACCAATGTTAAACCAATAGGCTAAACATAGGTTGAATTTAACAATGTATTATGCAACTGGGTCCTAATATATGTTAAATTGATTTAATGTTTTTATTTGAATTATTACGTCAGACTGACATACTAGGAATATATATATATATATATATATATATATATATATATATATATATATATATATATATATATATATATATATATATATATATATATATATATAATGGTATTTCACTTTTCACTTTCAGTTCACTATAAATATACAACTTGCGGTTTGTAAAATGTTGGTATTTTTGTACTATTTCTCTGATCAAGAAAAAATATCTCTATATGGTACCAGACCTACTAGTAAATCTTTTATGATATCACTGCTTCTTCGTTACATGTAATAATGTCCTTTAATTTGGAAGTAATATGCATGTTGAGGTCACTATGTAACATGATGTATTTGAATATATATTTTGTTTGTTTGTTGTTGTTTAACGTCCCATTAGAATTATTCACTCATATGGAGACGTCACATATTGTCGGTGAAGGGCTTCAAATTTTGGCCTATGCTCGGCACTTACGGCCATTGAGTAGTGAGAGATCTTTAACATGCCGACACCTACTGTGACACAAGAACTCTTTTTTAACTGTCTCATTCGAAGGACAGGAAACCAACCTGCCGCCTGCTGGACTCGAACTTACGACCTCACGATCAAAAGTCGAGCGCAATACCGACTGAGCCAGTTAGGCTCTTGAAAATAGATGTAGACTAACTAATTTTATAACTAACAGAAAAAAATAAAAATTTCATAAAATGGATGGTAATTTCATTTGTGTAGCAGTCTACTAGTGTATATATATATATAATCAGTGTAATTGAGAGAGAAATGTAGAACTCTGTTTTTACGTTCTCATTCGAAGGACAGGAAACCAACCTGCCGACTGCTGGACTCGGAACTCACGACCTCACGAGTGCGCTACCGACTGAGCCAGGTCGACTCTTGAAAATAGATGTAGACTAACAAATTTTATAACTAACAGAAAAAATAATAATTTCATTAAATGGATGTTAATTTCTTTTGTGTAGCAGTCTACAGGGAGCGATAGATATTACATATATATATATATATATATATATATATATATATATATATATATATATATATATATATATATATATATATATATATATATATATATCACAGTGTAATTGAGTGAAATGTAGAAATAATGGTATTGGTAACTAATCGTCACACTGCAATTAGCATACACGTTTTCTGAAAGTTTTAGGTGAAACCCCTAGTCAGTTTTGAATATGTTTTTGGTCTCTCTGGAGAATATGTATGACAGTCTCAGAATCTGCTACATCCTGTTCTGAGAAAAGAACCGGACATGAACTGGTTTTGATTTTGACGTATGAAAATTTCCCCTGCGTTGAGATGTTATTCTATAAACAAAAATGTGGAACTGATTAGTATAAACATCCGCGTGTTGAAATTAAATCTTGACATTTACTTCGCCAAAACAGTGAAATGACCCCATTTCGAATTTTTCTGTATGTTTAATTATGAAGCTCACCTTTGAAACCACCAATTCATATAAAGATATATGCAATTTGACACGTATTGTTTCATTTACATACAGTATCTAATTTAGTTCATCGAGTAAAACATAGCTTTGTTTGTATTAAAATTTCTGATTTATCTCAAATTTTCAAAATATCAATTTTACTCTTCATATGTCGCTGACACTGCATTATAAGTATGGTGTACGTGCAGACGATCAGGGGAGATGTATATAATTATCACTAAATAAATATAGCAACAGGTGTATAGTTTTTCTACATATTGATGTTGTTAACTCTGCAATGGGATTTAAAATTGAGAATGTAACAATACGGAAAGACTGTTCATTGAGAAAATCAACGAGCCTTGTTTTTAAAATATATTGCGGAGTAATTTTGTCTTTAGACGTAAAGGATCTGTAATCAACTTTTGTAAAATAAATTTACATTAGAAGAAAAATATACCAGATATACTATAAATACATCCTCTGATCTAGTTTCAAGTCTATATATATATATATATATATATATATATATATATTATATATATATATATATATATATATATATATATATATATATATATATATATATATTATATCAGCTGATAGTTTTAAAAGTTTAGTGGTATGAATTGCAACACTACTTCAATTATATGATATTTACACAATGTAGCACGTTTGATCAATGATTAAATATGTTGAGGGTTAAATGCGTTCGTAAATATATTTTATCAATGGAGTGCCTATAGATAAATTTACATTAGAAGAAAAACAAATATACACCGGTGTATACGTAGACGTATATACGATAGGTTTACATTTGACCTATGACCTATGACCTCTGACCAAATGTTTACTGTAGAAACAGCTTAACTAGTTCCTGGTTTGTCCGGGATCTTTTAAATGTTTTAATCAAGAGGAAATATAAGTAAGCGGTAATGGACTTCATTGCTATTGAATGTTTAACTGTCGCTTAACTCTGACGGCCTCTGCCAGGTAACCCAAGCGTATCTCAATCATTGTGCCATAGATAATACAACAGGTAAATAAGCCTGTTTGATAGGAACAAGTCAGTTGAACGTGTTACTTCGTACTAGAAACAGTTCTAACAATGAGCGTGCGAAGAAAAACCGACGTGAACAAGGGGAACACATTACAGAGTAACAATGAAGGAGCTAAGACTGAGAGTGACAATAATAATATCACTGGTCATGGACGGAAAGAAAAATGTGAAAAACTTTTTAAAAAGTTTTGTGAATTGAAACGAACAGCAAAGAAAAAGGGATTAAATCACAGTTTGATCTGTGATACATTTAGGGGGATATACTGTCAACAGAAGGACACGTTGGACCCTATCATTTCGGTGAAAACAATATTGTTGATATCGTGTGTAACGGCAGTGATAGTATCAGCATTACTAGGGTTTTTGATGAAATATTTCGCACTGGATCAGGAAATAATGGAACTTGTCGCAGAGTCTAGATGTGTAGTAGATAACAGTGGTCTTATGATAGAAGTTGCGAGACCTCTAACCAACTGTAGCATGTGTAAAGATTTGACACAAGTACCGGTGGAAAGGAACATATCTCCGGATGAATTTTTAGAAAAATATGCTTACTCTGCAGTACCTGTGTTGATTAAAGATGCGACGAAAAACTGGACAGCAATGAATTCATTTAGCTTTCATTTCTTCAAAAAACTTTATACGGAAACTCAGGACGCTTTAGAGAAAAATGAAGAGGAATGTCAGTTTTTCCCCTATAAAACAGAGTTCCATACTTTGGCAGACGTGTTCAATATGTCCGACGATAGAGCCGGTTTCAAAACCGGTGAAAAACCATGGTATATTGGATGGTAAGATTTTGTATCTGTTTTGTTTTGATATTGATTTAAAATACTAAGACACACTGCCAGGTCTGTGCTTTTCAGAAATATATGAAACATTTTGTATTCATAACTCTGAATTCGCCCTGAAACATATCAACAGACACTCCGTAATTGAAAAAAATGTTATTACGTGTACAGGTGGTAATAAGACAGGTTTACCTGTTACAGACAGATAACTCATATGAAGACTTGGATTGACAACTGGTAATGACATATGCACACTTGTGTGTTCTTTCAAAGGCCAAATGTAGGTAAAGTTTAGGGGCAATTGTCTTTTGTCCAATTTGTTAGTGAAAGTCATATAAAAGGAAATGTTTGAGAACATTAATGCATTTAAGCATATAAGGTATCTTTAACTTAAAGTATATATATATATATATATATATATATATATATATATATATATATATATATATATATATATATATATATCACAAATACAGAAATAACAAGGTGCCTATAAATCACTAACTTAGTAAGTTTGTAGGTGCCTTGTCATTTCTGTATTTGTGCTTTATGTATGATTTATTTTCGCAGATAGTATCATCTCTGAGCCTATGTCCATAGTAAATGCTCAAATATGTAGAGACATTTGTGTTATATATATTCTTGAAACTGCATTATGACTCTCTTTTCCCCACGAGTAAAACTACATTTTGAAACTTTTGCTCGAAACTCGTATAGTGCTAAGTTACCATTTCAAAGAAACCATCTCATTGAAAACAACTAAATATTTCTCATGTTTTTATCCAGGAAAATATGCTTTCATTATTACTCAACTTATATAATAGCTGAAACAATGCAATGCAGACATATTTGCTCTTGTTGTTCGTTCCTCGATGGCGTAATCCTAGCAAGTGAGTTGTTTTTGTGTAATTAAATTTGACACCGCGTGTTGCTGGAATCTTAATACTATGTATGTACGCTCAAAACTTTTGATTCATGCTATATGCTTGAATCATAAATCATTTATAACTTATACACATCTGTCAAATCTAACTCTCCATAGAAGACACAGCTGATGCCTGGAAGAAATGTAACATCAAATTTTAACATATGTTTTTGAAACCAAATCTTTAGCAGTATTGTTTTGTTTTTATTGAGATAGTGTTTGTTATATCTTAATGTCCTTTCATACCAGTGTGTATTGAAGTATAAACATATATTTCTCCACGTAAAGTGGTCTATTGAAGCCCACCATGTAATCAAAGTAGGTGTATTTATTGCAGTAAACATGTTAAAGTCCACGTGTTTGTAAATTCTGAAGTTCCTAAGAAGACGTTTAGTCAGGACATTGCAACGAACGAAGTTTTAAAAGAAATGAAATGAAATATATTGAATATTCTGTTAAACAGCAATTAGATGATTAACATATTCCTTAACGGAAACTTAGTACCTCAAGATCTCAACAAGTCTTCTATTAAGTGTTTGTGTTAAAACTTTTGCATCCATGAAGCTAATTGACTACTTAGCACAACCGACTTGGAGAATGCCTGTAAGAGTAATTATCATTTGTTTTCAGCATACATGAAATTGATTTAACATATTTCAACTCAACGATCATAGCAGATGCAATATGAATTTATTTACTCTCATTTACATAACACACACACACACACACACACACACACACACACACACACACACACACACACACACACACTGTATGTGAGTTAAATGTAGAAAAGAGAAGAGTAATAACAATTAATCTTCGTGATCCTGGAATTAGCATACTCGTTTTTGAAAAATTTAGGTGAACTCCCTAGTCAGTTAAAACTGCTATGATTAATATTTTGTTTTTGATTTTGGTCTCTTGAGTGAATATTTACGACAGTCTCAGAATCTGCCATATCCTGTTCTGAGAAACGAACCGGACATGAACTGCTTTTAATTTTGACATATGGAATGCGCCCCTGCGTTGATGTGTAATTCTATACATATATATTGTGTATAAAGCACAAATACTTTATATGTCGCTCATGGCACATTAAATAGCCCTCACTGCACAGGCATATTAATTCCATATCATAAACACAATTTATTGCATTTCATCTATATGTATAAACGACTACGTCTGCATATCACTTAAATGAAGGATTGGCGGGAGTACAAACAGCGTTTAAAAGCAAAGCAGATTATTAACTCATATATTAACTGCAAAACGATATATTACAATCATCAGTAAGGTCACTGACAGCAGTGTCCGTATGGTTTGTATAAAACAGTATATAACTTAAGTTACCCATCCACTTTGAATCTTGTACAACTATTGTCAAAACAAATGTTACAGAACTGTATAATCTTGGGAAATATTTACATAATGCCATCAAAATGAGATATATTTTGTGTGAATGTCTCTCTTCCGCCTACTAATATTTGTATATATTATGTATTGCATCATTGTAAAGACATACCTATAAGCACGTGCTATTCATCATAAAGTACCACTGGAGAATACATGATTCATCACATAACCACTGAACAGTCTGAGAGAGAGAGAGAGAGAGAGAGAGAGAGAGAGAGAGATCGAGAGATCCCAGCATTGCAGACAGTGACCATTATATGAAATGTCAAACAAAATTATTTTGATAGACATTCTAGACAAAACTAAATACAACAAACGACATTTATATCCTCACTATAGTAGAATTACACATACAATAAAATCTGCAAATATTAACTGTTCCAAACTGAAGTATAGAGATGGTATGCTCTTTTCAATTGTTTAGTCTTGTCTATTATGACCTGTAGGGTTGATAGGGTTCAGGTATAATGTCAAATTATATTAATGAAACCTATAAAATTGGTTTTTGGAACGAAGAAAAGACAACAAATCACATATCAGAGGAGTGCCAATTAGCCAAATGTACACTAACAACAATAACCAAAAACAAAGACTTGTTCACGTATAACAGTGGACCACAAAATAGCAAAGACAATGTCAACATTTCTTCATAAATAGATACAAAGAAAATACATTAACATCTTACAAACACAGAACGAAAACGAAAAAAAATACACAAGGGGAAAAACGTATGACATTGCAAGCACATGTATGAAGGGTCGTTATCGAGAACAAGGTTCATATACATAGTCAACCTTTTCAACTGTAGATAAGACCTTTAAAGTGCTTGAAATTGGAAATGCATATATATATATATATATATATATATATATATATATATATATATATATATATATATATATATATATATATATATTCCCTAGATAATATATCTTTGAAAATAATAGAACTATTCATCCAAAAGAAAATTAAAACATGTATGCATAATATTGCAAGACTAAATGACAGCTCTGATATAAAATAATTTCTACACTTAACACATTCATTGTCGAATATTCACCAGATGATCTGTATATGTGTCCTGGACATCCTGAAGATTTCTACTTTAGTATCTGAGATTTTTATATACAAAAGGAGAAATACAAATTACCATAATATAAGCGCTACAATTCTGTGGACTGTAAATAATTCTGAAGGCGAGTTTGAAAACAGGGACAGAATAAAAGAAAACAGAAATGTATGAGCCGATTGGCGGTTCAATTTAAGTTAACAAACCACTGGGTGGTAACAAATAAATGAATTACAAGGAACTAGGAAATTCTTAAATACAACTATTACAGCCGTGTTTACGATCTTACTGTTGATCAAGTAAAACCATCTTACGGTCCTTCCATGACACAAATGTAGAATAAACTTGTGGTTTTTTTTATTTCAGGAGCAACTGTCATAACGAAGTGGCAAAGACACTGCGACAACATTATCAACGACCTTACTTCATCCCACAAGATTCCGAATCCAGTGCGCTCGATTGGATTTTCATGGGAGGTCCCGGTCTTGGAGCGTTTATTCACGTAAGCAGACGTTATTTTCGTTATGTTTTAGTCACCAAAAGATATACATTATATGTACATAACTGCGGGAAAAGAATTATTCCATATTATAATAAGTTGAAAACGATTCTTAATTGTTTGAACTAAAATATTTTTGACACAGAACATACGGTTGGTCCAGATGATATAAATGAACTCTTTGTATAATCTGTGATTGATGAGTGACGAAGGATACAATTCAGAAACACTTGGCTTCTTACGTCTTTACCATATCTATAAAAATCATTTAATTTCACTTAAAAATACACTATATATACGTAAAATGGTACAAGTCGCCATCTATTTACCAACTGTACAAAATTGAATCTTTCACACACACACATAACACACATACACACAATCAAATGCTGAAAATCGAATTTCTTTTGAAAGCATATTGAAAAAATAACTTCAACGTCTATTTATTATGTAGTTTAAATATTTGATTCGGTGAGTACAACACTTAACGTCAGTGACTGAAGATTTTAAAATATTTCAGGTAAAATATCCGCGGACTTGTTTAGACAAATTGTTTCTAGGGCCTCACTTATTACAAAAATCAGTGGAAACTACAGAAAGTACCCTGAGGAATCAAATTATATAACCAGTGTCCTACAATATAAGAAATGTGTTTTGTTTTAGGAAATAGTGTAAATACGTATTTAGGGTTTCAGCTATAAAGACGCGTGAGATACTCGGTATGTGGAAACAGCTGCATGGACAAGTGACATACGAGGTATAGGGGTTCATCTACTAGACACGTTACATACGACGTATAGAGATTGAGCTATGACAATGCGTGACATACAAGGTATGGGGATTCAACTATTAGGAAGTGTGATATACGAGATATAGGGGTTTAATCATTAAAATACGTGATTTACAAGCTGTGTGATTTAACTATTAAGCTGCGTTGAACGATAGATATACGGATTTAACTATTGGGTTGCATGCGCATGAGTATAGGGGTTCAAGTATTAGGACGTGTGGCATACTAGGTTTAAGGATTCATGTATGAGGACTAGGATGATTTAGGGATTCAGGCACTATTAAGTATGACAAACATGGTATAGGGGTTCAGGTATTAGGGCGTGTGGTACTGGAGGTTTAAGGGTTCAGGTATTAGGACGTGTGGCATGCGAGATTTAGGGGTTCAGGCATTAGAAAGTATGGCATACGAAATATAGGGGTTCAGGTATTAGCATGTGGATTGGAAGTTTAGGGGTTCAGGTATTAGGACGTGTGGCATACGAGATTAGGGGTTCAGGCATTAGTAAGTGTGGCATACGAAGTATAGGGGTTCAGGTATTAGGACGTGTGGCATTGGAGGTTTAAGGGTTCAGGTATAAGGACGTATGACGTACGAGATTTAGAGGTTCAGGCATTAGTAAGTGTGGCATATGAGGTTTAGGTGTTCAGGTATTAAGACGTGTGGGATACGAGGTTTACAAGTTCAGGTATTATGGCGTGTGGCACATGAGGTTTAGGGGTTCAGCTATAAGGACGTGTGGTATACGAGGTTTAGAGGTTCAGGTATTATGATGTTTATTTATTTAATTATTTGGATGCATTATGAGGTGTGACAAACGAGATTTAGGGATTTAAGTATTAGACATTCGAGTTATGGGGATTCAAGTGTAAGGAATTATGACATATGATGTATAGGGGTTCAGCTATCAGGATGATATAAACACGATCAGTACAGTAAATTTCCTTCACTGATGCTCAACAGAGATCAAGGTTTGATGCATATTGTTAGACATCGTTGCAACATTCAGGCAGCATCTGTATATACAGTGATTTATGTAAATGTTCTAGGTTCAAATAAGATTCAACATTTGGAGTGGGATTGTCGTGGGACTACAAGATTGTTGTAACTATGTTATTCAATATCTACATCGTGATTGACCTTGTTTTACAAAGATATGTGTGTTTTGATAACATGAAAAATCAATACAAATTTTGATTCATAGTCTGAATACAACATATTTGCAGCTGTTTCTCTTTGATGCTAAAACACGGTAAATCATGACTGTTTAGATGTACTTGTACTAAGTGTGTTATAGTGAACTGAATACAACATATTTTCAAGGATGTAAAATGTAAATTTGCATTAAAAATTCATTTCGCGCCATATGTTGCATATTTTGCAATTATTGACAACTGTTTATGACATTACATTGTGAGGAAAAGGGACAGTTATTGAAACTCATGAAAGATCGATACAAAATTCCATACTACTTGAACAGTTTTAAAAAGCGGTATTAATAGAAATAAACCCTAAAATAAAACCTATGTATCGTCTAACCATTTATTTCCCACACATCAATATTCGCGCATCTGGTTTTCCTTTTCATATTTATTTTTCAACCACATAAAAACAATAAGTCTCCTGTATATTCATAAAAATGAAATACAATGGAACCTCGACTACAGACCAACTCGCTTCGGAGACCACTTTGTCATTAAGGAAATTAATTTTCAGTCTCTCATAAAATCTCTTAATATATATTGCATAAGTCCAGACCCAAACTTAAAAGACCAGACAGTCAGGTCATATATACATTTGCACATACACATGCACGCACACAAATTCGCGCCATTTACATCTACTCAAGCATAGGAGTGGTTCTAACACGAACGTGAACTGACTGGACGTTACAGTATGTAATTATTTATTTATGGAACATGATTGATTTAAGGGATTGTAACATGATATGACTCAATCATATGAATGAACAATGTTAATAAATGGGCGATTATGGCCTGAAAGTGACTTGTCTTATATGAATTCTGCATAAAACGTCAAATTTAATAGCAGCACTTTGTTAATCATTATGCAATTAATAACTCCGCCACGTGTCAACTCTCTTTTTCTCTTATACATATTCACACATACTATCAATAAACATAATTTATACATGTATATGAAAAATCAAGGAATATCGACAGTAAAATATTATGTTTTCAATCGATTGATTAGTATGAGATGTCATCGTAAGTAAGGTTGATAATAAGGTATCTTTATATATAATATCTTTCATCATCTTAATGAGCAGACGACACCTGATGGTTGTGGATACGTTTAACGATAACCACTGTCATTGAGTAATACATTAAGTCATTTATACAAATGATATGCAGAAAAAACATAAATATTTCAACTCCCATCAAGCCCGTATATATCAGTATGATAACGAGTGTAATACATACATAATAATACATGATATAATGATGTTTTCAACCACTGAGTCATTGTTTTTTTTTTCTTCTGATCTTTGTGATTAACAATTGTTGATCTTTAACAAGCAAAACCCAACAAAAAATCAAGGTTAAAGGTTAAACACTTTACTTTGTGTAAACATGTTTTTGATATTTTTTACGAGTTGAAAGGGATTGTTTTTCGACTAATATTTTTGTAGTGTATGCTGTTACATTAAAACCTTGCGTAAAGACCACCTCACATTTACAACCATAACCGATGATACATTTTGATTTTTAAACATAAAAAGATCATTCAATTATTAAAATATTTCTGTTGCGGCGAGTAGAAAAAACAACAGCAACACAAAACACGTTCTTTGTAGCTGTTAACAAAATTATTCTTTTTTTTTAAATTTTCGTTATTTTAATTTTAGTAATAGAAAATGAGTACATTACTTCATAATGTAATTTTATAATTATTTCCAATTGTTGTTTTAGTTTCTGCTTCAGCATCTTGAAGATATGTTTTGTAAGCTTTTACATAATTTCTGTCTTTAATTTTTGTAATCAGGATATTTTCTAACAAAATCAGGATATATTCTGTAATCGATATTTTCTAACCTAGTAATCAGGATATTATCCGACCTAATCGGTATATTTTCTTGTTATCAGAATATTTTTTGTAATGTCAGAGATACAAAGTTATGTGTTATACGGTCTTTTCAGTTCTACCAAATTTTTTTTCTTATTTTACTTTTACAATTTCAGAGATAGATAATTTTTGCTTTCGTTTACAGTTAGACTATGTCCAGCGTCCTTCATGGCAAGCCCAAATAAAAGGCAAGAAGACATGGACACTAATTCCCACACCGGAATGTGAAGATGTTTGCTCATCAATGAATGTTACAGTTAGTAAAGGCGATATATGTAAGTATATACATGTCCCTCCCAGAACATCCTTACAATATTTTGGTACCGATTATTTTATACTAAAGTAATATTTTACTCGGATTGTACCAATTTAATATTATCAAAAATTAAGATGCAGTTGGTACTCTTAGAAGAATTTGGCATAAACATTTAGGTTCATTTCTTGGCCTTGTATGATACCACTCGGAAATACACATTTGTATTAAATTTAAGCTCAACTAATGAAGTCTCATGGGCAGAGGCGAACGTCTTGAGCATTCGTTTTGACATTTATTGTGAAACTATACATTTGATACTGTTAATAATGTTTATTTCAAGCCTAGATTTAGCATATGGATCTATCCGTATATTATTCCCTTGTTATTTCTTGTATAGCTTATTATTGCTAATTTATCTCCTAATTTTAAACCACATAGACTCGGGTTGGCGGATTATTTGGTCATTTGGCTTGCAATTACCATGTATCCATCTCCACATAAATGAAATGTAAAATTGTTGAGTGCGGCTTTATCATGGCATAAATGTCATATTAAAGTTACTTCTACCGTACACAATGATATACCGTTATTTTATAGATGGACATCTTCGCCCTTTTAGGACAGAAAACATACCCACAGTCTAAAATTCACCTCAAATCAACATAATCTTATGGATGGCATGCATGTCCGTTATTCAATTATTTAGTTTGGAAATTTCGCTTTCATCTTAAATTCGCCCTCTCATCTAAGGGCTAAAATGCTGAAAATTTAAAAAAGACATCGGAAAATTTCGTAATATACAATATGTGCGTACTTCTATTACAATGACGATGTGCAGTATGGCTAGTTGTAATGAGGAATTGATAATTAACGTATATTTGAAATGAAAATCTTACACGCAGTTAAGATTTATAAAACAAAATCTAGCACGTACCAGTAAAGAAAACCTTCCATTTAACAAATTATTTGCTATTTTTGGATACCTAAAAGGAAAGTGTGCCTGAAGCGTTTGGAAATAGGTTATCCTGTACAGTATTTAACATTAACACAGTGTTGTTTAATCTAATACATTAAGCATATTGATATTTCACGTAGAACCACAAAGTGTAGATGTATGGGATTTGACTTACCTGTTTACTTAGTTTAAATACATACATAGCTACTTTTTATTTACAACTTTCTCAACCATTATTTTTATATTATACATGTATTTGTCCTTGTTACATTTACTCCAACCATGAAATAACAAATACAAAGTCATGATTTTTAAAAAGTGATGAATCGTTATATAAAGATACGACAATATATAACATTTTAATCCAACGATTCAAGTAAACTAGAGGTGGTGTTATCCAATAACTTGAAACTGTTGAGAACAATCGGTGTGTGTAAGGTTTGCAAAGGTAAATTGGCTATGTTTACGAACACAACGAGTCTAAATTAAATCAGAACGGGAATGTCGGACTTGTTTTCGGCAACACAAATATTAATGCGACAGTAATACATTGAGTCACGTTTTACCTGTACATCCTATTTTTGGAAAAGAGGCAGCATTGTTTTGGTTTTTGACAGAACCCGGTTGTGTCCCTTTACCTTGGTAGACCTGTACCAATTGTTATTTTTATGTTTTAGTTCACATTTAAATACGTAATTCATGATTGTGCTCTTTTCTTGCAGTTGTCATCGACACAAATGAATGGTATCACGCAACTCACATTCACCCAGGGGAGATAAGCATTACCATTGGTTCAGAGTATGATTGAATAGCGGGATCATGAATGAATTAATGAAATAATTTCATCCCACCTCTGACTAACTTGTTCTGAGAACTATTCTCGTGATTGCTTCTAACTGGTTACATGGAGACCGTGTATATCTTACCCTTAGACCACTGACCGGTCACTAGAACGAATAATCTGTCTTGCGCATAGCCTTAATGAAATATACGATGTGATGGGTAAGCTTTGTGCGTTCGTAGATCAGGCGACATCCTGAAAAAAGTGGATTCTTCGAACTGCAAAGGAGAAATTACAAACAAAAAATCAAAATGCTTGTTGAAAACTGAATTGAGTGAAATTATTTTATCTATTGATAACACAGCATATGATTGTGTACAAAAATTTATTCCATTACACTTTCAGTTTTGTGTGAATAATGATTTGGAAGATTGTATAATGCTAATTAAATCCATTTGATAAATAGTAACCGGGTACATGGTGAAACCTAGTCAGTGAAATTAATACGAAATTGGACTAACAATTTCTAACTAGGCCAGATCTCTTCCAATACCTGGTCATAGCAAGTGTTATCATGACTAAAACGGTCATATTTGGTGGCATAGAATTCGCTTTCCAGCAGAATATTGCAAAGAGATCCATTCCAATAAAGTCTTATAAGGAAATTTTAAAGGACTTATTTTCAAAGCTTAATTATGCATACAGCTGGGTTTTTTTGTGGTTTTTTTGTTTTTGTTTTTTTTTTTTCTGAATTTTGTTTATGTATTCATTGATATCAAATCTCCATGGCCACCCATTTAGTCTTAGATAGGATGTCAATGCTATGCACCATGCCTATATAAGGACTTAATGTTCTCATTTATTAGACTTCCGTGTGATGTTTTGTTTCAAACTAACACAAGGATGAAGATAATAAAAAAAACTTTCATTGGGGTCCCACCATATGTAAAATGGTGTGGCGTAATATCTAAGTCGACCTCAGATGGATATGTTCATAGACATGCACAGACGTTTGTATTCGAAAATTTAAAGGAACTATGAAAATACGTTATCCCTCTGTATTTAGTGATCCAGAAATAGTAACCGAGCTGGATAGATTACGTAACCATTATGTACAGGTCCCAGCAGTGCCTCAAATAATGTAGTGTTTATTTGTAAGGAACATTACTACACTTGTTTGTTAGAACAACTCGGGTTTAATACGAATTCTGGTAATCCTAGTACATACACACGTAACTCACTTTCAAAGGACGATATCCCTCAAAATCACGTGTCCGTATTACGCTCTTTTGATGTACCTACAACCGATACTGATTTTGATCTACCATATTTATACTGGATACCTTAACTTCACAAATCCCCATATAAGCAGGGATACATAACAGGATCCAGCAAATGTTCTACCAAACCTTTATCCTCACTCCTTACCAAGATATTCACAGCCGTTAAAGAGAAACTTCAGCAATACTGTACAGTTGCTTATTCCAGAAGCGATGCGGATACTTAAAATTCTAATAAATTTGGTTTGACCGGTCGACAGGGGATGATTATACCTCCATGGCAGCTGATCTCACCTCTTGGTTTCAATTATGAAATTAATCTCTATTAGTTATTTATTTCTTTACTCCTCCATTGGCACCGGATCCCACCTCTTAATTTCCAAAGGTCCGTGTTTGTCCAGTTTTTACCAGGTTTTTATCTATATCCTAGACATCCTAAAGATTTATACTTTGCTATGTGAGATTTTATATATTTCATTAGTAACACAATTGATTCGAAAGAAAACACAGGTCACCACCAAACATAAAAAGACGGGAAATGCAGTATGCATTGAAGATAGGAAATAGAAGAATCTTGGAATGCTTTCAGGAAAGTAATCCACCGTACTTTGTTTTTTGCCCTCCAGAGACCTTATTTATGTATGGGATATAGCTGCTGTTCTATCGTGGAGCCGCTGTTTATCACCTGATTGGAGAATATTGTCCGTCCATTTGAGATACGATGGCGGGGCAGACTAACCTTTTATTTATCATACTGGTGATTCTACTAACCTTTTGGTTATGACAAGCTGCACTTGAAAACTATTTTATTTCACTGAACACTCCCTTATGTATCCTGACAAATAGGAACGATTACTGTAGTCAGTGTAATTTTAATATTTCGCTTTATACTTAAAATCTAAACTTGCCCAGATCTAGAAAGGGTTCATTCGACTCCATCCCGTCAGGATATATGGATTTTACTTATTCATGTGCTTGTTTTTGTTTATGTGATCTCTGTATCGATGAAACAGCTTTGATTGTTACACTGTTTGGTCTTCGTAATCTTCTTCCATTTCGCTAATTACAGGCGTCTGTGTCAAGTTTTTTTATCCTTTCCACACCAATAACACTGCAATATACAGTAGTTCTGTTTAGTATGTAGTGAATTCGTATAAATTGTGAATTTTACAACTTTTTTACGATTTTGTCAGCGAAAATGAGTGGTCATGGGGCTTTAAGTATGGTACACTTTTCTATACATCAGCTCAGTTTATATCTTAACACTGGTTTATTATGTCATTTAATATGTTCTATTTCATGTTATATACGTTAGAAAGTCATTTTTTATGTGTGCATGTTCATAGATAGGCTTTTTATCATACCACTATATTTATAAAGTAACGCGTTAGTTTTGCTCATTATCAGAGTGTTCCGTCTGTGTTTTAGCAGATGGGTCCATTTTATATCAAATAAATCGTTATATGCTTAAACTGTTCATCTAGGTATTGTTGATTTTAGTCACTCGTTTGTAACTTTAATTTTCATGTTTAAGTTGACAAGCTGGCGCTTTTATTTATGTATTACTGGGTATGCATGGTTATATATGTATTCTTGTATTGATGCTTTTTTGCATGTAATGATGGCGTTCGTGTTTTTTTAATCATCAGAGGTGATAGCGCATTTATTTACAAATTACTGGATATGTGTAGTCATGTGTGTTTGTTTATTGACCCTTTTTATTTGCATGTCGGTGTTTATTTTTACTTTATTAGATGCGATATCATTTCATGTTCACCGAATGGCGCTTTTATTTACGTATTACTAGTTATGTGTGGTTATATATGTGTTCGTATATTGACAGCTTTTATTTTCAAGTTTTTGAATAAACATGTATGAGTAAGTTGGCGTACTATCATTTGATGTGATAGTAGCAGTTTATTTTTTAGTTGACGTTTTTATATATATATATTACCAGATATAACCAAAGTTATGTTGAAAATTGTTTTACATATGTGCGATTGAATATGAATGTCAGTATGTTATGGTGTTGTTGCTACATGGCTTTTGGATATGATCATATCTAAGTTCAATATTGAGGCTATTAATTATAAACTACATGTCACTGGATGCAAAATTATGATTGTATGATTACAAGTTGACGCACGTTATTACATCTTATTGAATATAAGCATACGTATGTTTATAAGTGTATGTTGACGTTCGCACACACACGCTCTCTCTCCCCCCCCCCTCTCTCTCTCTCTCATTTGAAATCCACCAAACTTACATTTATATTTGCAGAGACTAAAGCTTTAAATATATACATATGCACAACAATTTATGAGTGACAAATAATTTCTTCGCTGTTTGGCTGTCCGTGGGGTGTTAAATGTTTCGTCTTTAAATCCCATTTTAGGATGGCTTGGAAATCTGATATATAGTTTTACATTCAACTTTTCATAAATCGTTTATGTGTTTTTATCTGAGAAGTTTTTTCATTCGTTTTCATCTTAAGGTATTCTTCAGTATTTAAGTGTTTATATTCAATTTAAAGCTAATTTTATTATCTTGTAGAAATGTACATAATTCTATTTCACATATTTTTGTCAATTAAATTCATAGCAGTTTTGGGTCATTTGATGTTGACGTAGATTTTTTCCAGTTTCAATTTGTTTTTATTTATTATGATTTCTTTCTCAGTTTAAAGGTCGTGTAAATATCTCTTTGAACTTCTAGTTCGGTTTATAACATATATGTCTAAATATGGACTTATATGTGCAATATTTTTGTATTATGACTTATAGTTATTTTTTATCGGAAACTAGTGCTATATACCACAGGAGTTTTCTGCTTAACCAATGGTTTTGGTTTGTTTATTTCAGTACATTCATATATACCAAAGTATTGGTTGTTTAAAAATATCTTCTAAACACAGAATGAATACATGAATATTGTAAATTATATTCTTATTCCGCGAAAACTTTACTTCGTGTACTCGGTCATTCAAACAAATATGCGAATACAAGAATTCGCGAATCAAAAACAAAAACACACTTTGATTTTGTGAGCAGAAACAGTTATATCATTCAGGTATACACACAGATACACACATGTCTCTTGTTCGAACAAATGAATCATTAAATTATGGTTATGCTTTCATTCCTGTTCATAACGAAATAAGAAAAAATAAAATACGCTGCTAGCAACATTTGGCATACTGAACATTTCTATTTCAGAAAAACCACGTAAAACCAGCTGTTGAATTTAGAACACAGCTGTGTTACATATGGGTACAGACATGTCTATAGTTCAATAAACTAAAACTATAATACGGATATTGGCGAGGTCTTTAAATTCGCGGTTTTATTTCTCTCCGATTTTACGCGTACATTTATCATTAACGAAATAAAAATTATTTACAGTACTAAACTAAAATTAAGGCACCGATTTTCTTGAAATTATATTATGCAAAACTCTTAACAAGACCTTTAGTGCTGGTATTACATTGTAATAGTTTACATGCTGTTTTATTTTAGAAAATTCCACATGCAAACTTAAATTGATGTTTCATTGCAGTTCATTTGTATCCAAACACCAGTTATGGACTATAGCATGCTAATGTTATTTATTACTTAATTGATTAAAAATCATTAATTGCAATAAAGAGATCTCGAATTCGCTACAGTATCTGTGTATGTTGTTTTTGTGTTACTGTGGTTATGGTTTTTCTTGAAGAATAAACCGATTCTTTTGAGGTTTTATGACAATAAAAACATTGATCTACTGAAAAGGGAAACTTGTATATAAAGACCCTCTTAGGGACACAACACAACCAGTCTTTATAGGGCGGTGGCATTCATATACAGGTTGATTTGTACACAAATGGTACTACTGGGGACAGCAAGGTGGTCTTTATATACAGGTGGTTGCTAAAGCAGGTTTTACAGTTTTTGAGAGAAAAAAATACAGCTAAATGCCCCATCCTTTTGTTCTGTTGTTGAAAAAGATCAGTCTGTGACCAGGTGGTCTTTATACACAGATGGTTGCTAAAGCATAATTTACTGTATTTTGAAAACACAACTGTTTTCAATTTTTCAAAACACATTCTTAACACGTGTTTCTTTGTTTGGTTTGAATGATGTTGTACGCCACTCAACATTTTTTCAGTTATATAGTGACAGCCAGTTTTGAATAGTGGAAGAGAGAACACGGTTATTATGTACCCAAGAAAAGTCCATTGGCGTTTCGCAAACCTCACAAAATCAGCCTAGAATGCTACAGATTCGAACCATTTTATCACAAAATAATTTCAGTTACAAGTATTCTCGTTGCTTTGTTTTTAATATTGCATTTCCGACAAAGATGAAAGGTGGGGAAAATAGATCTATAATCTATTCATAGACACGTGCTGAAAAAGTCAAATTGCGGGATTTATGAAAATTTTAGTTTAGAGTCCATGCTGACATTTTTATATAACCAATTAAGTGATTACAATAATTACAATTTCACACAAAAATAACATTTTAACTTTACCATAGTCCGATGAAACGGATGAATCAACATACTTTTCGGTTAAGACAGACATTTCATTCCTCGCTTGACACTCGTAGATATTGTGACGAGTAGTAAAGATGACTATTGCCAGTGTAATTTTAAAGCGATATAATAATAATGATTTTTGTCCCATGACATATATTCAAATACATTTTCAAATACGTGAAACGTTGTAAAAGATAGTCTTTTCGAAGTTATTTGTTTATCAGAATTTTTAAGTTTTCCCGTACTTTTAAAAATCCGGCTGTATTTCCGTATGCAATGACCATTCAGATTTTTTCGCCATATCAAATGTGCTTCGTAATTCGGTCAGGGGAATGTCGGTCCATAACACGCTCGGTCTACTAGCAATCTCGGTCCTAGTTTTAATCGGCGTTTGTTAAAGTTAGAGTTATGAATGCTTCATATTTACTATTTATTGGAAAGTACGTGTATCATGTAAAATATGTTTTTCAACGCTATTTTAAATACCTGAAGCAAATCGAATGAATGTATTAATAAAAATATTACATCACTAAAAGAATTGTTTCGTTAATGTTACCTTGAAATGAATGATGACATTGCCAAAATCAAAAGAATATAACTGAGAAAGCTATAGGTATCTTATGTTTTACAATCGTGCGGTGGAGTTGGGCAGTTTATATGTATCAAGAATGATAAAGTCAAGAATGCGATGGGACGAATTAAAAAGGGTCGAGATCACCGATATACCCGACACGTGGACAATTTCAGAAACGAATGTTTTGAAACTACGGAAAACACCAACTTTGCTTGATTTAGGAATGAAATGATTATGTACGAAAATAAACGCAAAGGGTAATAAGAACAGAAAATATATTAACTGCAAATCGCACGCTTGTGCTTACTGGACATTCGGTATTCTTTGTAAAAATTACCGAAAGTTAAGCTCAAATTAATGGCGCACCAACAAAATGTATATGAGATAGATTATTACATATAGTGGGCATGCATGTAAAATTTTTCATCCACGACAGTTCATATCGGTTTAATGTCATATGCTTTTTTACCTATAACTCGTCAAGGTCAACCAAGGGTTCACGAGATTTCGCCGCGCCAGGTTTTATGGATTTTACTGAACATGACAATGTGTTAATGATATTAGGTATATATATATATATATATATATATATATATATATATATATATATATATATATATATATATATATATATATATATATATATATATATATTATAATATACGATTAAACCCGAAAACGTGACGTTTTTGTAGATGTTTATGCTGTGCTCCAAAACATAGGAATGCACTGCTAAAACGTGTCTTAATGTATTACTGTAGCTCTAATATTTGTGTTGACGAAAAACAGGCTGCCACGCCTAATATGATGCAGTTTAGACTCGTTGTGTCTGTAAACGTGTCAATTTATAGGTCTACCAAAGTAAAGTTGTATATCCGGGTTCAGTCAAAAACGGTACAATCCGGCTTCTTTCCAAAAATAGGTTGTACAGGTAAGACATATTGCCTTCCACGGACTCCCATGCGTTATTGAATCTCTAATACTTTTTGACGACAAGTAGCAAATCACCCCTGTTATGATTTGATTTAGACTCGTTGTGTTTGTAAACATGTGCCAATTTTCCCTGGTAGACCTGTAAGTCGGTAGACCTTATACATGGCTTTAATTTCTTTAATATCCACATGTGTTTAATGATCTTCTTGGTAACTGGAATCCTTCAAACAAAGAAAAAATGTTTAAAAAAAACATTCATTATATTAAACATGTATTTTTAGTGTTAATAATCTAATGATTTTTGGTCGTCTAATTTGGTTATGATCCCATATAGACAATTAGCCGTATAATCTTGTGGCGCCATCGCGCCAATTGATCTGCTTATTGGAGACTTACCGGTGAAATAAATAGTTTTTTCGTTCTTGCTATAACTTTGGTCAATAAAAGAAATACAAAGCTTAATGCACATGAACTGAAATGTTCGCATTCTTCGCAATCAGATTAAAAACGGAGTCGGGAAAATATAATGGAAACGGATTCAGATAAAAAGAGAACACACAATGATAATTGATGTTTAAATTGACTAAACATTAATAACAATAATATTTAATAATATTTTTCTTGGATGTTCTGTTTTATTTAAAGAAGATATAGGTTTCATAAAAGTTTTTAATGGTGATAGGTTATTGTTAGACATTAATATAATTACGCTGAAATAGTATTCTGGACTTTTATTCGTTTTTACTGATGACGAAGAAAGTTGATAGATTTCCACACGCCATATAGTGTATATATTACAAATAAGGTTACTTCCTGTAAAATAACTATAAATCCTCATTGATTACTCATTAGTCATTATCACTTGGTGGAATCTAGTGTTATATATATATATATATCACTCTGGACTAGACCTTAAGTAAACAAAATATAATTATTTGTTACATCAAATAGTAAAAGTAGAACAATTTTTTCCTTTTGTATGGACAGTTAATGTCCGTTTAACAGTTTGATAAAAAATATAGTACTGACTATTCAATCACAAAATATAACAAATTACTTTATAAATATTATAAACAAAATACCAAAGTTATAATGCTCAAGACGATATCGTTTCTGTCAATTAGACTTCATTAGTTGAGCTCCAATTTGAAAAGTATGTGTTTTTCTAAAGATAAAGTGGTATCAAGAGTAACCACTGTAAAAATGACTATCTTAGCTTTAGAAAATTTTTGAATTTTAATGGAGTTAACAGTGCCAAATATTACTTTAGTATTATATGAACAACTGGTACCGAAATACCAGGTACTAGGTTTATGTATACCCTCGGGGACTCAAACGGTCCACCAGCAGTGACAACGACCAAGTGGTTATAAGTATTATAAACATAATACCAAAGTTATAATGCTCAAGACGATATCGTTTCTGTCAAGTAGACTTCATAATAGCAATGTTTCTAACCTCAGGGATTTTTTTTACTTTGACATAATCCTTGAACCTAAACCCAAAAATTTTCGAAATGAACCAAGACATAAGAAATATAATATTTAAGAATTGTACATGGTTTAGTAAGACTAGTTCTTTGAATTACTATTCACTGCTGCACAATAGCTCTATTCTCACCACTTCAGCATCTGTTTAGAATTCAAGAAGAAAAGAAATGGTTTTAGAATAGCATATATTTCCTATTTCCCTCCGGACAGGTACTATAAACGTAAAAATGTACTGGACTGTTCACAGTTAACTGTGACCTCACGTAAAAAACCCCACGGGTATGGTTTGCATGAGGAAATCGCGTAATCAACAACACGCAGAAATATCTACGTTTACAGTAATCAGTCCTATTAATCGGAAAACCATTTTGATATGTGAGATACCGGGTTGATAATTCGTGATGACTGTTGATTGAATTGTTTTAATAGTCCTACAAAGAAATGCTTACAATTGGTATCTAAAAACAACATTTAAGATGCAATGAATAACAATAAATCGACTGCTAATATCTGCAATTATGATAATCATACTGGTTTTATATCAAATTCACCATCGAGACATATCGCGCAAGTGTCATTAATGTTTTCGTTGTCATGATATTGGATTTTGCTTTCTGTGAAATGCCAAATTGATCGAAGTAATAATTCGACTTTCTTCATCATAGTCTGCCGTGTACATTGTATAATTCATTTCTTTAACACGAAAACGGTCATTATAACGGAGCGCTACGTTGATCGTTCGTTTTTGCTGCATTGTTTCATAGCATACGGGTCAAATATTTTAAAATAGAGAAAAAGAGACAAGCACATTATGATGCTCACAAAATCACCAGACGTTCCAGCAATACTTACCGGAGATGAGAAATATTCTTATTCAAAGGTGATGTTCAGACAAATTCGGTCAGAAGGCTTCTTCTTTTATAAATGTTTTGAAATCTTGAAATGACCTTAACATAAAACTGCATAAATCAACTTGCATTCATACATGGTAAATTTTATTATTAAAAGTAAAGTTATGAGTGTCATTTGTTTGATGCTAAAAAAATAAAAAATAAAAAATAAATTATATCTAAATTAATGGCTAATACTTAAAAGTTAAGAAAGTAATTTTTTATAGTGGTTACTATCAAACAGATTTTGGAGTACAATTAGAGTCTTGTTTGCGATTATTCTGTTCCACTAAGTGAAATGTTGAGTTGCCTTTTCGTTGGCGGTTGTTGCGAAGTCTGTACCAATTGTGACGAGGATTCACTTCTCGCGTATTTAATTGAAATTGACTTTGGACTAACGGCGTGTGTGACGGGTCGACAGGGGATGCTTACTCCTCCATGGCACATGATCCCACCTCTTGGTTTCCAGAGGTCCGTGTTTGTCCATTATTAACGGATTTTTACCGGATATGTCCTGGACATTCTACTGATTTATACTTTGGTATCTGAGATTTTTTATATGATATAACTTTTCCTATATCGAGTTCAATGCACAGGTGTGGTAATCAAAATTCGAATTTTGTTGATAGAAATGATGGTCTTGAGCATGCGTTTTGGCTTTTTTTGTTTGCAATTTAACTATTTTTAACTATTTTATTATGTTTTATCACATGTATATCCAACCACTAGGTCAATTGCCACTTCCGGTAGATCGTTTGAGTATCCCAGGGTATGCATAAACACAGTACCTGGTACTTCGATGCCAGCTGATTATTTTATATCATAGTTATATTTCGTATGGGAAACAACATTTAAATTCTCAGTTACAGTGCAATACAGTGGGAATAAATTTCGGATGATTATATTGCTTGGTATGATACCGCTTTCTTTCTCGGAACTCTACATTTATGATTTAATTCCAACTGGACCCAGTTGTTCATCTACTGGTTAAATTTTAATCCTCGGTTAAATATCAAAGCCAATGATTGAAATTTAACCCTTGGTTAAATTCTGTTGCTCAATAATTGGTTAAATTCAGCTATAGTTAAACCATTGGTAAATATGGGAAATGTAGGCAAACTTTCAGGCTCGTTTACATATTTAAACCAATTAAGGGTTATTATTTCAAACTGACTTAAGATCAGCATTGTTATCAAGATTTGAATCCTAAGTTATATAACCCTTGGTTACTGTATTTAACCGAGGTTATATTTAATCGTGGGTTAAATTTAACCAGTAGATGAACAACTGGGTCCTGGTGAGGTCTTACTGACAGAAAGGATCTTTGGTATTTCTTTTTTGCAAAACTATAACTTTGGTTTGATGTTTATATAAATGAGAAACAAATTCTCATTTTGTAATCTATCAAGCCCACTGTGTAATGGTGTTAATGTGATGGAACTTTTAAATTCTAACGTAAGACGTAAACGAAGTCACGGACATCGTTCATACAACCGACCCTACATACATGATGTCACTTTTTCATCTCTGTTACCTTACGTTAACAAAAAATTGGGTCTTCATCACATTCGCAGCAAACTTTATTCTGTTCCTTTTACAAATCTCAATAAACGTTTTCAAGAAGCAAGAATGAACCCCTACACGGATTTTTCAACCCAAGGATAAATACTGAACTCCATTATAATGGACATCGCTTATCACAGACTGTTTAAGCCTGCACGCGTTACGAACGGTGACTGTTCTGAACAGAAACGTCTTTTCCTTAAACTTAAATTTACAAATAAAGGCATAGACGCTTTAAATATTGGCAATGTTCTGAATCACAAAAAAGTTCAGTCCTGTATTCCACCATATTTTAAACTGAAGACCACGCCTTGCATTTCATATAGCTATACACCTAGCATCGCATCCAAGCTATTCAATTTCAAACAGATTTCGCAGTGCCTAGACATCAACCATATTCTACACAACACTGTCACATGTTCATGTGCCTCACCTCCTTTCAAATACAATCCTATCTGGCATGTCATTACCGGCGACGTTTCTATTGTTGAAAATGAAAGCCTCAAAAATCTTATTTTAAGGGGCCCTAAATACCGGGAAGCCCGTTCCTTTAATTGGCGTCAGAATTTCAGTTTAGTTATGGATTCTGTCGAAGACGATGGGCCAAACATGAAGACGTAGAACCAGACACTTTGTCTGAATGGCTGAAAACCATACGATGGTTGATAAAATCTCGTATTCGAAAACTTAAAGGGAGTATGAAAACACGTTTTCCCTCTGTATTTAATGATCCAGAAGTAGTAATTAAACTGGATAGATTACATGACCAATATGTACTGGTACCTGCAGACAAAGCCTCAATTAATATAGTTTTTACTGTAATTGTTTATTAGAAGAACTTGGGTTTAATACGAATTCTGGAAATCCTGCATACACACGTAGCTCACTTTCAAAGGACGAGATCCTTCAAAATCACGTGTCCGTATTACGCTCATTTGATATACCTACAACGGATACCGATTTGGAGCTACCACATTTATATTGGATACCTAAACTTCATAAAACCCCATATAAACAAAGATACATAGCAGGATCAAGTAAATGTTCTAACAAACCTTTTTCTTTACTCCTTATCAAGATATTGACAGCCGTTCAGGAGAAACAGCAGCGATACTGTACTGTTGCTTATTCCAGACGCGATGTAAATCAGATGTGGATACTTAAAAATTCTAAACAGCTTTTAGAAAATTTGAAGGCACACAATTTTTCTCGAATTCACAGTATCAAAATCTATGACTTTACTACTCTTTACACTACTATTCCACATAAAAAAATAAAAGAAAGACTTTTCAGCATCATAGACAACTATTGTTTCACTAAAGGTGGTAACTGAAAATTTAAATATCTAGTGATTGGCTATCAGGATACTTATTTCGTCAAACACCACTCTGATTCTACACATAAATATACTGAAGTTGATATAAAAAAACATGCTGGAATTTCTAATAGACAATTTATTTGTAATGTTCGGAGACGTGGTCTTTCAACAAACTGTCGGCATTCCTATGGGAACCAACTATGCTCCTTTATTGGCCGACCTGTTCCTTTATTCATACGAAGCAGACTTCATTCAGAAACTGCTGAATCAAAATAAGAAAAAGTTAGCGATGTCCTTTAAGTTGACATTTAGATATATCGACGACGTTTTGTCAATTAATAATGACAATTTTCATACATATGTCAATGCGATATATCCCAGCGAACTAGAAATTAAAGATACAGCAGAATCAAGCACACACGCTTCATACTTAGACATTTTACTTAATATAAACACAGACGGGAAATTAGCAACTAAGCTATACGACAAACGCGACGATTTCGGCTTTCCCATCGTACATTTTCCACATTTAAGTAGTAATATCCCTCAGTCACCCACATATGGAGTTTATATTTCGCAAATGATCCGATATGCCAGGGCGTGTACAACATATGAAGATTTCATATACAGAGGTAAACTACTCACTGACAAATTATTGACACAGGGATATCAAAAACCGCGTTTAATGTCAACGTTCCGCAAATTTTACGGTCGGTATAATAGTCTTGTTTGCGACTACTCTGTTTCACTAAGTGAAATGTTGAGTTGCCTTTTCGTTGGCTGTTGTTGAGACGTCTGTACCAATTGTGACGAGGATACACTCCTCGCGTGTTTCAATGGACTTGACTGTGGACTCACGGCGGGTGTGACCGGTCGACAGGGGATGCTTACTCCTCCATGGCACCTGATCCCACCTCTTGGTTTCCAGAGGTCCGTGTTTGTTCATTTTTACCGGATTTGTATCTATGTCCTGGACATTCTATTGATTTATACTTGGGTATCTGAAATTTCCATCCATCTGGATCCACTTGAAAATCTAACGTTTAAGAGATATATTTACTTTCTAAATGTTACTGTTTACTTTTTGTATTTAGGTCTTGCGTAAAATAATAATTCAAAGCAGTTTTTGTATATATAAATCATAGATTATTGGTTTGACAAAATATGGTATATTACATTAATTGTTGCATAAATGTGACGAATGTACAACGTGTCAGAATTTCAATATGATCCAGAAAAGGTGAATTCGAACCAAACGAATTTTAGCTTTGTTACATAATAGCTATTAGACACAGTGGCTAAATGTACATAGATAAATGGTTAAAGGGGCATTAGCTATGTTTACCGAAATATTTCGATTTCGATTTGCTCTACTTTTACTATTTGTATTTGATATACGATAACAAACAAGACAAATAGGCTATAAAAAGTCTTATATTCCTATATATTTTGTGAAAATATGGTCAGGTTCAGTGTGTTACTTGTATACAAATAGTAAGATTGAGTTAATCAATTGCAATTGAAAAGTGACAAATCTGGGTTTCTCATACAATTATCACAAAATATATAGGAATTTAAGAATATGTTTGCCGGTGTATATCTTTTTTTGTTATTGTATTTCAATCTAACTAGCAATAAAAGGGGGACACAGCTAATGCCACTTTGATTTATATGACCTAAATATATGCGGCATGATCACTCGAATTCAAGAATAATATTTCCATAATATTTCAAATCTTTGACTTTTGGTCCCATCGTACCCTTAATAATGAAAAATGACATCCTATTTAATTAACTAACAGCACATTTATTTGCATCAAGATTGTATGTTTTTAGTTGTTTCTGTATATCTAAACTAAATGACCCTGGTACGCCATTAAAATTCCAAAACGTCGCTTATCACATATGAGAAGAGATTTACTTCACTTACAGATAGACATAACAAAGTTAAAAATATTTGGCCAAACTGTCTTTCGTGTATTCTGTTATATGCTAGTTGGAGAAAAATATTTGCCTTTTATTCACTGATTCCATCATTATTCAGAACTGTGAGATTTCGCTTAACATTATATAACATCTATGAATTGCAATATATTTTTGTTAGAAACACGTGCTAATCTAATTACAAACATTCTTTAAAATGTTGCATTTCAGGTGGATTATATGAAAACTGGTACTGAAAGTGTTGATTTCAAGCATTTAATAAAATTACAGCAACTTCTTATGATAAGATGTATAAGCATATGTTAGTATCATCTAAAATGTTTGTACGCTATATGTATATGGGTGGGTATAGGAAGGTGAATGTCTTTGAACATTCTTGCTACTTAAAACGCAATGCAGTTTCAGAATATCAATAAAGATTTGAAAGGAAAATGTATTATTCAACGTAAGATACAAGCAGTATGTATTATCTCACAAAAAAGCATTTCAGACTTGCAGCTGCACATTCCAGCAGATACCTCATACAGTTGCTATCTAGGACGTCGTTTTACTCCGGACTATTCCGCCGCATTAACGTGCAAATAACAGAATATATATATACATTTATATGTCTATACTTTATCTATCTATCAAACTATCTTTCTATCTATCTATCGATCAATCGACAGATAGATAGATAGATAGATATACTAGTTTTTATCTATTTATTCATCTATTTATCTTATTATCTGTCTTTGTGTTCGCGTGTTTTTCTGTGTGTTCATAATTTGCCATCACAACAGTAATTAGGTATCGATTTATCCATTTTACCATTTTCATGACAAAATTTGATCAATCAAATGGAAAATGATTATACAAAATGTACATGTACTGTAAACGGTATTACGTGACATTTCATTGTGCGCGCCTGTTTACTGAGAAAATTGATAATTACATTTTAAAGTGCATTTCTTCTATGATATTGGTATATGAATTTCAAAATATCCCGGAGATAGGGTTCGGAAATATTGTACCAGTAATATGTTGAAAGCCTGTGATATTTCTTTCTTGTCATATACTACATGTTTTATCTGTAATCAAAACCCGATCTAGCATCAATCAACTTTAGAACTTTATCAGATAATTCTGCTGTATCTTTTGCATTTTTGTATCATTCCAAATCAAATAAAGATAACTATCTGTATTAGCATCCCAATTTACCTGTCGAAATGGACATGCCAAATGTGGACAGGTATGATAAAGGTGGCGATACCATCAGCAGTAGATTATTGTTTCTATTTTAACCTCGATAGCCATCAGAACTGTCTCTTAAATCTTACAATAATAATATAAAAAGAATCGAAAATAATTAAGACTTGCAATTGATTATGTTGTGTTATACCATGGAAACACTGATAGAAAAATGCTCAAATAAATATTGTTCTATTTACAAATACATTGGTTGATTCCGCCTTTTTCTAAGAAAAAGGATATTGATACAGAGATATTAAACGTACAATGGAGGAAATATCGTTTCTATGCATTCAAATCTTTTTCTTTTAGCCTTGAATTTAACAGACATTAATTGAAAATAAAATAGATATTTTCGAATAAATAGCAAGGTCTATGTATGGCTTTATATTTACATTGCAGAGTTAGAACATAAAAATTGAACTAAGTGATGCAATTAAATCGATTTCCTTTTAGATTTATTTGCCTATTTTCACGAGATGACGACATCCTTGATTAGTTAGCGTCCAACTCAAAATGGCTAACGCCTAATAACTGCAATTTACATTTTATTAATTTGCATGAATATAGTGAATACTAGAAACCATTTCATCAGACCATGAAAGACTACTTCAGTACAATCTGATACAATATTTCGTATCAGTAATTTGTTCCCTGTTTTACATAATATTAACAATACCAAAGTTATAGTTCTGCACAAAAGGCCAAACACAAATGCTCAAGACGATTTTTTCTGCCAATAAGAGTTCATAAGTTAATCTTGAACTTAATATGAATGTCTATTTTCGAAATGAAAAAGTAGAATCATAAGGCCAAATAATAAACCTAAATGTATTGTTGAACCGTCTAAGAGTACTCACTGTAAAAAAGATTTATTTTATCTCATGGTGAAAAGAGCTGAGCAGCAGGATTCCAAAGAATACTACCGACCTCTTGTAAAAACAGTAAGTGTATTTATTTGACTTAATTCGGCATTGTCCTTATCATTGATTATATATGTCTGAGCCCCCTATTCACCGCGAAGAATGACAATATGTTTTGAATGCTTCCATTCATAAGCCATCGTTGTCCATCAAGGTTATGGTTTGATCAATGGTAGGGTTAAAAGTTTGTAATTTCTTAGTATCCATAGGACGCGTACTGATTTATCAACAGTCAATTTGGGGCTGGACATGGCAGTGAAACTATGTATACTAGAATATGATATGATGTTTTAAATAAACTGTCTATCCAAAATCATTTTGTTTTTATTGTTGTTGTTTTTAAGTTACAGTAGGTAGTTCCCAATTTTGCACATAAATACATAAAGAATAAAATAGAGAGATGATTATATTTGATTATTACTTATCCTTTACTTAATATGTCTCTGTGATGTTTAAATATTGTCCGTTTTTAGCATTGCCTACTTTAAATCAAAATATGTGACGACAGAACATGATATATATTACATATAAAAACCTCAGAATACCAAAGCATAAATCAATAGAATGTCCAGGACATAGATACAAATCCGGTAAAAATGGACAAACACGGACCTCTGGAAACCAAGAGGTGGGATCAGGTGCCATGGAGGAGTAAGCATCCCCTGTCGATCGGTCACACCCGCCGTGAGTCCACAGTCAAGTCCATTGAAACACGTCAGGAGTGTATCCTCGTCACAATTGGTACAGACGTCTCAACAACCGCCAACGAAAAGGCAACTCAACATTTCACTTAGTGAAACGGAGTAGTCGCAAACAAGACTATTATACCGACCGTAAAACTTGCGGAATATTGACATTAAACGCGGTTTTCGATATCCCTGTGTCAATAATTTGTCAGTGAATAGTTTACCTCTGTATATGAAATCTTCATATGTTGTACACGCCTTGGCATATCGGATCATTTGCGAAATATAAACTCCATATGCGGGTGACTGAGGGATATTACTATTTAAATGTGGAAAATTTACGATGGGAAAGCCGAAATCGTCGCGTTTATCGTATAGCTTAGTTGCTAATTTCCCGTCTGTGTTTATATTAAGTAAAATGTCTAAGTATGAAGCGTGTGTGCTTGATTCTGTTGTATCTTTAATTTCTAGTTCGCTGGGATATATCGCATTGACATATGTATGAAAATTGTCATTATTAATTGACAAAACATCGTCGATATATCTAAATGTCAAAATTAAAGGACACCGCTAACTTTTTCTTCTTTTGATTCAGCAGTTTCTGAATGAAGTCTGCTTCGTATGAATAAAGGAACAAGTCGGCCAATAAAGGAGCACAATTGGTTCCCATAGGAATGCCGACAGTTTGTTGAAAGACCACGTCTCCGAACATTACAAATATATTGTCTATTAGAAATTCCAGCATGTTTTTAATATCAACTTCAGTATATTTATGTGTAGAATCAGAGTGGTGTTTGACGAAATAAGTATCCTGATAGCCAATCACTAAATATTTAAATTTTCGGGTACCACCTTTAGTGAAATAACAGTTGTCTATGATGCTGAAAAGTCTTTCTTTTATTTTTTTATGTGGAATAGTAGTGTAAAGAGTAGAGAAGTCATAAGTTTTGATACTGTGAATTCGAGAAAAATTGTGTGCCTTCAAATTTTCTAAAAGCTGTTTAGAATTTTTAAGTATCCACATCTGATTTACACCGCTTCTGGAATAAGCAACTGTACAGTATTGTTGACGTTTCTCCTTAACGGCTGTCAATATCTTGGTAAGGAGTAAAGATAAAGGTTTGGTAGAACATTTTCTGGATCCTGCTATGTATCTTTGCTTATATGGGGTTTTATGAAGTTTAGGTATCCAATATAAATATGGTAGCTCGAAATCAGTATCCGTTGTAGGTATATCAAATGAGCGTAATACGGATACGTAATTTTGAAGGATCTCGTCCTTTGAAAGTGAGCTACGTGTGTATGTAGGATTACCAGAATTCGTATTAAACCCAAGTTCTTCTAATAAACAATTATAATAATGTGCCTTACAAATAAAAACTATATTATTTGAGGCTTTGTCTGCTGGTACCAGTACATATTGGTCATGTAACCTATCCAGTTCAGTTACTACTTCTGGATCATTAAATACAGAGGGATAACGTGTTTTCATAGTCACTTTAAGTTTTCGAATACGAGATTTTATCAACCATCGTATGGTTTTCAGCCATTCAGACAAAGTGTCTGGTTCTACGTCTTCATGTTTGGCCCATCGTCTGGCATAATCTTCGACAGAATCCATAACTAAACTGAAATTCTGACGCCAATTAAAGGAACGGGCTTCCCGGTATTTAGGGCCCCTTAAAATAAGATTTTTGAGGCTTTCATTTTCAACAATAGAAACGTCGCTGGTAATGACATGCCCGATAGATTGTATTTGAAAGGAGATGAAGCACATGAACATGTGACAGTGTTGTGTAGAATATGGTTGATGTCTAGGCACTGCAAAACCTGTTTGTAATTTAATATCTTGGATGCGATGCTAGGTGTATAGCTATATGAAATGCAAGGCGTGGTCTTCAGTTTAAAATATGGTGGAATACAGGACTGAACTTTTTGTGATTTAGAACATTGCCAATGTTTAAAGCGTCTATGCCTTTATTTGTAAATTTAAGTTTAAGGAAAAGACGTTTCTGTTCAGAACAATCATCGTTTCTAACACGTGCAGGCTTAAACAGTCTGTGAAAAGCTATGTCCATTATAATGGAGTTCAGTATGTATTCTGGGGTTGAAGAATCCGTGTAGGGGTTCATTCTTGCTTCTTCAAAAAGTTTATTGAGATTAGTAAAAGGAACAGAATAAAGTTTGCTGCGAATGTGATGAAGACCCAATTTTTGTTAACGTAAGGTAAAAGGGATGAAAAAGTGACATCATGTATGTAGGGTCGGTTGTAAGAACGATGTCCGTGACTTCGTTTACGTCTTACGTTAGAATTAAAAAGTTCCATCACATTAACACCATTACACAGTGGGCTTGATAGATTGCCTACACTTTGGATGTTATCGTTGCATCCATAGGGATATGCAGTGCCAAGCTGTTTAATCCCAAAATTCTTTCACGTTGTCTACGGAAGGGGGTACTCAAGGTGGGATTGTTGGTCCAGTGGTATATTTTTTCAATTATACGCACTCTCATAGACAAGATGGAATGGTCAGGAGAGTTGAAATGTCGATAGAGTATTTGGCTACCCCCATTATTAATCGATGACCAGATACTCTTTTATTTAAGGGCCCCTTAGTTTTGCCAACATAAATCAAACCACACGAGGCACACTCAATTCCATAAACAACGTTAGATGATTTGCAGTCTAGATGATCCCAGCTTCTGGTGTTGTAATGCTTATTTGCTTATTTCTAGTGGTTAGCAAAGTTACAGCATTGATTATTTGCACATTTTAAACTCCCGTATTAATGATAAAGCCACTTTTTATAAATCTAATCATTCTTCTCAATTCCTGTAACATATTGTCAGCGACGTAACATTTTCTTCTTATCGAATATAAGATGACCAAATCAATTGCATTTAATACTATCCATACATATTATGCAGAAAGCAATTCATTGCAGCTATAGAGACATTTGACACATTCAGTTGATAATAGCCATCAGTGCTTTGAGTGTATTGTTGACATTAACAACATACAATTACGACGAACAATCTATCACTCTGGTATGAACATCTGTATTTATCAAGTTATAAATATTTTACCTGGGGGTGTCATATCAGTGAACTTGTACAACATCTGAGAGTGGGTGTTAAATTATTTTTATTTTTACTTCAAATACGACATTGTCTGTAAATTTTCTGCAGCGTTTAGCTTTTTTACCAGTTATTAATATAATTAAAAAGAAACAATCATATGAGGAGTGTCATTTGACACAAACACCGGCTAAATTCAAATATAACAGTGGAACCTCGCCTAAAGACCACCTTACTTAGCAGACCACCTCATATTTCAGACCATAGCTTTTCAGGTTCTTGATAAATATGTAATAGATACAGAACATCACTTTAGAGACCAACACACTAATCAGACCACTTTCAATCATTCAGTAAGGTGGTCCTGATAGTGAGGTTCCACTGTACATGTATATGTGTATACTATCGAGATAACACTACGTAAATCCCTTTGACTCGGTGTTAATCTAGACTTCATTCATTTTCTCAAAAAAAGTGAGAGAGAGAGAGAGAGAGAGAGAGAGAATTAAAACATCCGACATAACTGATTTTAATTAGTATGAGATTTAGAATTGAGGAATAATTTCTAATTTTAATTGTACAAATTTTCATTGACAACAAAAGTTTTTGTAAATGTTTATAATGGGAAACTTTTTATTCAAATTTAAAACAAATAAGAGTGATACACAGGGTTTGTCATTGTACACGTTTAAAGATGTGTATGGAGTGTGTTACGTGCTTAAATACGTATATAAGAACAGACATTCTTGTAATTGTACATTACACCGCTGTCATGGTTAGTTATCTGTATCTTCAGAGTTCTACTGTGTACATACATTACTGTCTACACAAAATTTTTTATACTCAATAATTCTTAGTGGAGGTGTCTCATTTAATGCATTTCTTGAATCACTCTGATGTAATTCATATATTGTATCGTCATCCGATTGATTGTATTTTACAGGGTTAACTCCCTTGTTTTAACATATCCTGTAACATTCTCTGGATCGTGTTTGATATATCAGAAATACGTACATCATGTGACTGAATGTGCTTCTTGGCTAAGCAAATACAGCTCATAATCTTGAATACATCAAAATCGAGTTGTACAATATTATAAACACAATACCAAAGTTATAATACTCTGTCAGTTAGACTTCATCAGTTGAGCTCCAATTTTTGATACATTTTCGTTAGAGAAAGTGGTATCACACAAGGCCAAATAATATATCTAAACATATAGCCAAAATCCGTCTAAGAGTAACCACTGTAAAAAGATGGATATCTTAGCTATAGACGAATTTAGAATTTTAAATGGTGCTATCAGTGCGAAATATTACTTTAGTACAAGAACTAATAGTTTTAAATAAGAACACACAAAAGTCATTTAGTTTATTCCCGTCAGCAATGAAGTATTTATTCTACCCTAACTTATTTGTTCCATCCAGATGACATTATGTAAATACATACATTCTATTTACCTGACACAAAGACAGCATCCATATTGAAAATAAATATACCTGTACATATCAGTGACCAAAAAAGTAAGTCAGAAATTTCCTGTGAATATATAAATCGCCGATACCAAAGTATCAATGGTTAGGAGGTTCAGATACAAATCCATTGAACATTGGACAAGCATGGATCTCTGAAAATCCAAAGGTGGGATCAGGTGTCAAGGATGAGTAAGAAACCCCTGTCGACCAGTCACAACAACAGCGAGTCAACAGCAAAATTCAAGTGAAATAAATGAGGAATTAATCCTCGCCATTTTCGGTAAACTATCAAACAGGCAATTCCACATTTAACTCCGTGAAACACTAATTGCAAACAAGATCATTATAACGACTGTATAAATTGTGAAATATTGACATTAAACGCGATTACTGACATCCCTGTGACAACAACTTATCAGTAAGAAGTTTGCCTCTGTATATGAAGTGGTCATATGTTGAACACGCTCAGGTATATCTGATTATCTGCGAGATAAAACACCATATGCAGAAGAAAAGGGAAATTACTACTTGAAAGTGAAAGGTTGGTGATAGGAAAGCCAAAATCATGATGTTAATCATATAGCTTGGTTGTTAGTTTCCAATCGGTGAAAAAAAAAATAATAATAAAATATTTAAAAATCTGAAAAAATCCCATCTTTGTCTTTAGTAAGTAAATTGCCCAAAAGGAAACATATATTCATGTTAGTTTGTGTGGAGTCTATAATTTCTAGTTTGTTGGGAAATATCATATCCACATACATATGAAATATCAAATTAAAAGCGATACCTAGCTTTCTTTTATTTTTATTCCGAAGCTTCTGAATCAAGTCTGCTATGTATGAATAAAGGACATGATGGCTGATAAAGAGGCACAATTATTTCCCATTTGAATGCTGACAGTTTGCACACACTACATATGTTTTATCTATTAGATATTCTTGCTTTTTTTTATCAACTTCAGTGTATTCTTGTGTTGAATCAGACTGGTGCTGGACGAAATAAATTACTTGATAACCAATGTCTATACATGTGTATTTAAATTTCCGGTTACCACTTTCAGTGAAAAAAATGTCGATTATACCAAAAAATGACTCATTTAATTTATCATGTGGAATTGTTGTTTAAATGGTAGACAAATTGCATGTCTTTGTAACAGAGACAATTTTCCAGTCTGGTGGTCTACTGATCAAGCTAAAGGGGAAACACCACTAGCTCAAGCTGGTGAGAACACCATATAACTAACCCTGCTACATCATCCCCTCCATTGAGAGAGTCGTCCCAACTCTCTTTAGAGGTAGCCATCACCTGGGGGCGATCTAAGGATAATCACTTTCACATTACCAGGAAAAACCTAGGTCCCAACGTGGGTGCCATTTGTAACAGAGACAATAACTGTCTCTGCTTGGATTCGAACCTAGGACCCTGGTTTTCCAGTCTGGTGCTCTACCGATCAAACTAAAGGGGAAACTCCACTAACTTCAGCTAGTTGGAATACCATTTAAGTAACCCTGCTTCATTTTGAGACTATGAATTTTTGAAAATTTGTTTGTCTTTAAATTTTCTAAAAGCTGTTTGTAATTTTTAAGTATCCACATCTTATTTACAGGCACACCACTTCTGGAATATATAGTATTGTCAGTATTATGGTAAGGAGTATATATAATGATTTGGTACAGGATTTGCTGAATCCACAAATGTTTCTTTGTTTGCATGGGGTTTTATGAAGTTTAGGTATCCAATATAAATGTGATAGCTCAAAATCATGACTGTATATGTTCACTCCTGTTTAATTTTCGCAATTTTAACCCTTAGATGAGTGGGCGAATTAAAAATGAAATTTGAAATTTCAAGCTAAATAATTGAAGCAGGGATACACATACTATCAGTATGATTACAGTGATTTAGGGCGAATTTAAGACGGGTGATTGTTTTCTGTCATAAGAGAGCAAAATTAAATAGGGACGGAAATTTTCAAGTATACAATATTGGTTATAGCACAAGATTTTAAAGGATTTTGAATAAATTTTAAAATCTGAATGATGATATATAGTACAAAAAAATGAACACTGAATTCTTTGTAACAAAAAATTATTTTAATTCATGACAGAAATGAAATCAACTTTTTAAACATATCTATAAATTACCTGTACTCTCATGACAGTCGTTAGACAAATGACAAATTTAACCCATGAAAATAAGTTACATAAGCTCTAATAGTACCAATACATATGTAGGTACAGGTAGCATTATCTCAGGTGTAAAGATGATTCTAGATAAGGGGTAACATTATCTTAGATGTAAAGTTAATGTGTAGCATTACCTAAAATGTGATGGTACCGTGAGATAAAACTTACAATAAAATATTGCCATTGTATAATATCATCTCTGGTGCACAAGTAAAATATTCACAACAATCAAACCCACAGGATTTAGATGTAAATAAAATATCAATAGGTTTCTTTGAAATTATTTAAAAATAATCAGTGAGCATTTGACATCAAACGTTATGTTCAATCCTTGCCCGTTGTATCATATGATTTCCAGTAAATGGGAATAGATTGTTTTATCTGTCGTTTCTGAGTCTTCTTCAAACTGCCACTTGTCGGTGCAAGAACATTTTGTGGAATATTTACCTGAAAAATAAAAGATATAAGGACAGTCTTACCAAACTTGTATTTTTATTTTTATTTGAATGAAAATCCACCATGATGATAGACAATCGGAACAAGTATGTCAAGCTGACAGTATTGTGATACCCACAAACTATTTCAATACTAGTCTACTGTGATAGTATTGTGATAAACAAACTATTGTGCTATTATTACGATATTATTACGATATTATAATAGATATTATGATAAACAAATCATTGCATTTATGTTGTGAGTTTGAGTAAATATTGCAATAGTATTGTGATTGTTTTAACAAGAGGCCAATGGGCCATATCGCTCACCTGAACTGCGTTGGTTTCTTATAAACAAGGGAATTATTATAACATTCCTTCAATTCCTTGTGAGTGGAGGAGACTTAAAAATAATTGAAAATGACAAAGCCGGAAAAGATGTCAAAACTTAATTTTCCAATTTATTCCAAAAACAGGAAATTGAATCATGCATCTATGCAAATCACTCAGATGCAATTGGTTTTCAATCCATGCAGCTGTTCTGGTGAAGATTTTGAAAGAGGGGTAACCCCTGAGGCCTCTTTTGCCCCATCCTGGATCCTGCCAAAATGAACAAACTTGATAGTGGACCTTGAGTACTTGCTTCTCAGGAAGTTTCATCAAAATCCCTTCAGTGGTTTTGAAGAAGACGTCGATAGAATGAAAAATTACCCTCCCCCCCTTTCATTTATGCAGTCTTAAAAAATTCAAACTGTGAAATTTCAGCATCATTCTTTCAGGAAAGCCTTTATCTAGCAAAACACAGGTAAAACACATAATCTGAATGCATCATGATGAATAAAAGGGGAGAAAATCAAAGAAATCATACCCCTGGGCTGATCGGGTCGAATTAAAAAAATGAATGAGTAAAATTACAAAGTCTGAAAAAAGATGTTGAAAAATGCTTAAAAAGTTCATCAAAAACAAAAATTTATTTTCCGATTTCTACAAAATGAAGAAATTTTATTCATACATCTATGTAGATCACTCAGATATAATTAGTTTTTCAATCCATGCAGCGTTTCTGGAGAAGAGGACTTTTTAAACAGGGGTACTGACAAACTATTACTATAGTATTACGATAGTGTGAATAAATATTTCAACTCTAGAATCTGTTGCAATAATAATAATCTCTTGTGATAGTATTACGACAGTCTGAATAAATATTTCAACTTTATTGCAATACTGATATACTAATTTCGTAATTATTGGATTAAAATAATCAAATATTCTTAATTTGCTAAATATCATGGTATTAACAATACTAAAGTTATAATTTTACAAGAGGCCAAAACAAATGATCAAGATGATCGTTTCTGTCAATAAAACTTCATCAGGTGAGCTCGAATTCATACATATATTGGCAAAAGGAAAAGTGGTATTATACAAGGCCATATAATAAATCATAAATGAATAGTGGCATAATACTAAAATTCATTATGTTGGTCTGTGTAAATATTGTGCATGATTCATAAAATCTATCAGGGTGGAGTCTCCTGATCCCTTTCTTGACCTGGAACAAGGTAGGAGTAGTTCCTTGACACCAAGTCCATAGATATCCAGTAGGGATAAAGGTGCATTTACTGTGAAGCTTGTCATAACGGAAGAGTGAGTAGAATTGCCTGTATGAAAGTGTATGATAGTCAAAAGATTACTCGACCCTGTTAATTATGTTAATCAGACAAAAACATAGTCCTATAATATAAGCCTTCATTGGTTCAAATCATTCAATTTCAATGTTTTCTATTGGATATTTTCATTTTAATATCAATGCCGAACCACATGGTAAAATGAAAATATCAGATAGAAAATGTTGAAATTGAACCAGTGAGGGCTTATATTATAGAACTGACAACAACATGGTACTTACATGCCGTGGGTATGGTATCTTGTAGTGAATGGCTGGAATAAGAAACAAATCTGAAGTTAAATATATTAATGTAAGTACAGTGGGACCTCGCTATTAAGACCACCTAACTGACTGACTGATTAATAATGTTATGAGGGTTGATGGGTGCTTGTTTACTAATTATTTGTACTTGTTGAACTTGGTCAGTCCAACTATGTCAACATGTTACTATATTTAGCCACAGGGAAGTTTCCATAAAGGTGCTAGAAGATAATTTTCTTAATTATTCCTAATCTAGAATTTTCTGTACTAGGGTATATACAGCTGGATGGTCAGATCTCTTGGCAGAGTAAGTTTAGAACAGCTAAGAACAAGGGAAAGTACCTGACACTAGCAGACTATATTTTATTTATTGGAAGTTATACAAAAGTAGTGCATATCAATATTACATATGGTACTACATGTAATTGGAATTTACTGTGTATCCGAATGGATCTCTTTTAATATTACATTTAGATTGGAATTTATATGTGTATTCGAGTGAATCTCTGGCTATCCAGACTGAATAACAATGGATATTGTGAGTTGTGACATTTATTATTGTAAACTATCAATAAGATTATTTTGTTATTGTTAATAAAACTTATAAATTTACTTTACTGTGTTCTTGATTTTTGTGGGGTAATTCTGACCAATAACAATAAGGAGGCCTCTTAAATGAGGTTCAGTACTTAATAAATATTAGTTTTTCAATCCATGCAGCAGTTCTGGAGAAGATTTTTAAAAAGAGGTTCCCCTGAGACCTATTTTACCCCATCCTGGATCAACCCCTAGGCCGATCCGGCCAAAATTAACAGACTTGGTAGTGAACCTTTATTTTAGCTTTCTGTAAAGTTTCATCAAAATCCCTGAAGCGGTTTTAAAGAAGGAGCTGACATTGTGAAAAACTACTCCCATCCCCCTCATTTTTGCAGTCTTAAAAAAATTCAAAAGCATTTAATTTCAACAAAATTCTTTCAACAGAGAATTTCAGGTAAAATACCTAAAATGAATGCATCATAATAAATCATGAATAAAAGGGGAGAAAATCAAAGAAATCATACAAAAATGAATGAAAATAACTAAGTCTGAAAAGACATCAAACATGCATCAAAATTTTCTGATTTCTACAAAATTAACTACCTTTAATCATGCATCTATGTAGATTACTCAGATGCAATTAGTTTTTCAATCCATGCAGCAGATCTGTAGGAGAAAATTTTTTAAAATGGGTACACCCTAAGGACTATTTTGCTTCACCCTGGATCCACCCCTGAACCAATCCCGCCAAAATGAACCAGCTGGTAGAGGATCTTGTGTACTTGCTTCCTATAAAGTTTCATCAAAATCACATCAGCTTTTTTTCAGTAGAAGTTGAAAATGTGAAAAAATAACAGACAGATGGATGGACTGACACTGCCGACAGACAAAAGGTGATTAGAATAGCTCACTTGAACCTTTGGTTCAGGTGAGCTAAAAACATATATTAAACTGGAATGTTATTCAAACTATACGGAACTACATGTTCCTATATACATACATGTATTCCTATTTCAAACTACATATATATTCTGATTGTTCATACTCAACCTATATATACATGTATCTACATGAAATATTTTCTAGCCAACTGAATTTTTTCATGTTCAACTTACCTAATTCAATTCTTGTTTCTCCTTCTTTTATATGTGTCTTAATTATCTCCTCATCCACAATCTGAAAGTAAAACAATTTACAGAAATGGCAGGATTCACAAGTTCATAGATCCAAGTGACAGAAGACAACAATACAGAACACTATACAAAGAAATAATTCAAAATAGTAAAATGCATTTGAGAAACACAGCTCAGTAATCTGTGAAGATTTTCAAGTTAGGTAACTGTGGAAAACAATGCCAGGTGTTGATTATAATCAAACTCAACTGAAAACTCACTGATAAATTTTTATTCTTATTTTGAATAGTGTTTAACAATCAACTATTTTTTGGTTATATGGTGGCGGCCAGTTTTTAATGGAGGAGAGAACCTGGTTACAATGCACCAGGGAAGAGACCACCAACCTTCCACAAGTAAACTGGCAAACTTTCTTACAAAATCAGCTTAAGCTCCAGTGAGACTTGAATCTGAATCAGCACTGACAAGAAGTGACAGACTTCAAGGTTCAAAGCACGATGTTCTTCCCACTCAGCCACGGAGGCCCCCTCAGTTATATAAAGCAACACATGTACACCAAATATGGTTTATATTTGAGGGAAGAAACTTATGCTATAAGACAAAAATACCAAAAATGTTGGAAATAGATAAACCAAAAATAAGTAATCTGATATTTTTTTTATCCTCAAAGGAATTACAATAATCTTATTTTGTATAGGTTACACGTACAAATTTTGAACTTGATTTATTTATTTTTTTTTTTATATATTTAACTTTAAATATTTCCAAAAGTTTGAAAATTGTAAACTGCTAAAACTTTGAGAAAAATAAATTGAGTGTGTAAATGATTACATTTCGATTCTTTTCAAACAATGCCCTTGCTTCATTTCTGATGTATTGTCTTTCTGTCTTTGTACCCACAGGATCGGAAGGAGTTGCCTCCCATGTTCTGGACAATCTCAGCATCCTTTTGTATAAATTTAGGACTTCTTTCCTCAAAGCCATCAAAGGTATCTAAAACTACAATATTCATATAATTCAATTTATTATTTATTCTAATAAATGCACAAAGGGATGTCAGTTTGGACAAAAATCAAATCTCAATTCTGTTGAGTAATGTCACTAATGAAAGAGATCAATACAAAGTTAATGCTAATCATGTACTTATAGGCTATAACTTACAAGATGCAAATGGCAAAAACAGAAATACTATGTTTAACTATACCAAAATCACAAAAATAAGTAAAACCTCATTTTTCTCCAGGAAAACATAGTTTAACTGAGAAAAGCTAGGTTTATCAATGCCACAATCATATTAATTACAAGACAAATATTTATTAAAAGTAGATCAAATTTTACAACAGAAGCTCTAGTAGTCTAGAGAGATTTTGACAGACAAATGAGTAACTGGTAATTCACATTAACTGGAGAAAAACTAAGTTTATCTCAAGAAAAATATGGTTTAGCTCATTATTCTGATGTTGGCACAGTTTATCATAGTTTTTTCTGAGTTAAACCTAGTTTTCCTCAGCATCCCACTTTAACATGGGAAAAACTTGCTTTAGCTGAGAAAAACTAGGTTTAACAGCACCACATTCACATTTAAGTGAGTAGATCTATTTTAAATGTGATTTTGGTGCAGTCACTATATAGTTTTTCTCAGTTAAACCTAGTTTTTCCATAGCTTAACTGGGAAAAACTAGGTTTAACCCATTAAGCGACTAGGGTATATACACTGAATATTAGCAATGCTTTACATTACATAGCCATACATAGGCCTATTTTATTATATCAACTTGCAGAAAAAATATGACCAGAAAATTAGGCTATGGACACATAGGCCTACTCATATATGGCTTGAATAGTTGAGTCTACTGATAAGACGGAATGTAAATCATTACAATAAAATCATTTACGTATAGGTCTATGAAGTTATCGATACCGGTCACACATAAGTCATAACCAACGTGACCCCCACACACACACACACATAGCGCGTGTCAAACCAAACATCACATATAAATAGTGCAGATGAAGTTTGACGAAGTTAAACTATGTATACTGAACTAAAACTAGAATGACCAGCATTAACATGTTTTATCATAAATAAGCACGACCTTACTTTCGAATCAGCATGTTATTGAAATCCGGAAGTTTACATCTGTTTGTGATCGGAGCATGCGTACTTGCGAACTCGATGTAGGGAATTCCATGATGGTTTCCTCCTTTCAGTTTGTAATGAAAATGATTTTTATGTGAAGATTGTGAATCAGCTGAAATTATGGCAAATGGACGGTTGTCCAACGGCTCAGTAGGTTCTCCTCCTCGAATTGGATTTCAGGTTTGCTTTTCAAAGTGAATGCACCTTCGACACGCATGTTTGTCCAGATCCATATGAGACTGAGAGTTGATGCTGTCATTACACAACTGATCAGAGATCAGTTTCACAGCATATGTCAAAGATGATGTGGTGTCTTAAAAAGCAAGGTTCCCATACTTGATCACAATGCAGTAGACCCCTATATGTAATTTGCTAAGATAACATACTTGACCACATTGCAGTAGGCCCCTGTATGTAATTTGCTAAGATAACATTAATGATTAACAACTTATTTAAAACCTTCCAAAATACAAGTGCAGAATATGATATGCATTTGCCATGTTTTTGTTTACTTTTGGGATACATTTTTGTAAACATATTTTGATATATTCATTACTATGAATATACAGTTAAACTCGCATACATTACATTGAAATTTGGTTAGTATGAAATAAATTCCCCTACAGAATTGCCAATATTTCCTATGCTAAAATAATTTTTTAATTTGAAATTGCTTTGATTGAAAAATTGGATTATTTGAAATGAATTACAAGGTCTGGTGAACACTAAATGAGTTGTTTTGATAACGGTTTATTTGAAGTGGAAGTTTTTCCTTATGTCTCAGGTACATGTTTGTCTCAGGTGAATGGCTGCTTAAAGACCCGAATGCAGGTGTATGAACACTTTTGCTGAGTAAAATTCACGTGTAATATTTTGTTGTTGTTTGTCTTTATTCATAAAAAAAAGATTGTATTGTGTTAAGATAATGGCAACTCAAAAAAACATAAACAATAGTCGAATAGACCCTTTCACAATAACTGCTTCCTACTAATCTCACCTGCGCACTTATCACTTTTGAGTGGTAATGAGAAGTTTCGTACTCAACACAAATACCCAATGAAATTTAAATTGTACACAGGGAACAATTAGTCTTTAATTAGGTACTAACTGTCATGGCTAGAAATGTTTTGTGCACTTTTTATTGGGTATGATTTGTGTTGAGTACAAAACTTCTCATTACCACTCGGAAGTGATAAGTACTAAGTACTAATTGTCATGACTAGAAATGCTTTGAGCATGAAACTTCTTGATACCACTCTGAAGTGCTTGTGCGCAGGTAAAATTAGTAGGAATGCAGTTATCGTGAAAAGGTCTATTGACCATTGATGAAAAGTACGAAATTATACAAGCTGTGTATAAAAGATGAAACCCAAAACAGAGATTGCAAAAGATTATGAAATTAATCCTAGCACTGTAACAGAAATTTAAAAGAAAGGACACAATATTTACAGCTGTCCATTAGTCAGATTTTCCTCCAGAACTGACAGTGTATGGTTTCTTGAAACGTCAGGCCAATGTTCCAATTGTTCTCATTTGTAGATCATCTAGATTCCTTAATATTAAATGTCGAAAGAAAATGGTTTAAAATAACAGATTTTTGGGCAATAAAGTAATTTTTCATTGTGTCATTAATTGTCTGTAAATAAAGTTTTGTTAAAATATAAATAATCAATATTTATGTTTTCTTTTATGTCCTAATTATGGGTTTTCTTACTGTTTGAATCCTATGATCTCCATACAAAATGGATACATTGAAATAAAATTCAAGGTCTCCACAATTTCATTATAACCAAGTTCAACTGTATATCAGAATATGTTTACATGCCTCAAGTAAAGTCATATAGATACATAGGGCTACATGTATGATCCAACAGTCACAGGTCTGAGCCTGGGTTAGAACATGGGCTACTCATTTGTACATGTAAGCAGAGTATAAGAAGCAATGTTTGACTCCTTGTCAAACCCTTAAATTGCTATTGAAATATATAAATACACTATTTTGGGACATTCAAAGTTTCTGTCCTCGCAATATATGAAAACACATGTTTTATGATTTACTTAAATTCTTGACAATTAAGGTAATGATAACCAACTTTACCTTAATGCAATTTTACCAGCAGTTTTGTAGGGTTTTCTTTGTACATGTAAATACTCTTCTTGGTCCACTGCCAGCAGGACTAAAAACGTTTCAATAGTTTTAACAATATTATTATTGTTAACACTGTTGAAACTTTTTTGGTCCTGCTGGCAGTGGACCAAAAAAGGGTCTGTAGCAATGGCTATATGGTGTTCCTACTGACTTGATTTACTTAACTGGTAGATTTGTAATCCAATGGTCCTAGATTTGATTCCATGCAGAGACTGTAATTTGCACCTGTGACAGTTGGCACCTACATTGGGACCTGGGTTCTTCTAGGAAGAATATGATTATCTGTTATCATTTTCTGAGATTCTGAGTTTACAGATTATTTAGGGTTTTTAGTTTTTCCAAGATTTCATTAGCTTTTCCTCACCTTTTGCAGTGTTAAGTTAAACTTAAAGTGAGGGATCCAGCATAGGCTGCATGTACATTAATTCTGTCTCGGATAGACCAGAAACTTGTTAGTGATCCAGTTACCGTACAGTTGCTGGTGTTTATTTAATTTTATCAAAATTTCAATTTTTACGAATTATAGGGCCATGCTTTGAGCTGGACAGATGACCTTCCTGTCTGCCCTTTGTCGGGAGTTGGGTTCTCTACAAATCAAATTTACAGAGAAGATGGCATCAGATGGGAGGAACATGAGTTTGAAGATAGAAGTTTTCACTTTAGGTAAGGTATAAAAACTTGTTGTATACATGACAGGCCTCTTGATTCTCTAAACGGTGTAATTCAAAGCTTGGCTCCATTTATTTTTTCATCGGTGAAAATAAAACTTTTCCAGTGTAATTGTATAATGAGATATTTCATATGTAAAAAATCTGCTTCTGTCATTCAGAACCTTGACTCTGTAATGGGTCAGAATTACCTTAAAGTATGCCAGCAAGAATCAAGAACACAGTTAAATAAATTTACAAACTTTATTAATAACAACATGTCAAAATAAAAACTTCATCTTAATGATGGTTTACAATAATAAAAGTCACAGCTCACAATATTAAATATCCGTTGTTGTACACAGTTCTTATAGCCAGAGATACACTGGAATACACACATAAATTCGGATTCGAATGCAATTATTCAAAAACACTACTTCTGTATAACTTCTAATATATAAGATGTGGCATCCTCTCCTATAGCTTGGTCTTGCTTATATAGTACTCCCTTGGTGTTAACTGTTTTGAATTTGATCTTAACTGGTCTCCACTTAATATTAACTGGTTTCCTCTTGAGACTGACTATCTACCTATATATACCCTATTACAGTTCCAGAAAACACTAGATCAAAAACAATCAAGAAATGTCCTTTCTAATACATTCATGTCTTTGCAATTATGGAAATTCCCCATGGCTAAGTATAGTAACATAATGACCTAAAGGAGAACAAAACAATAACAGTTGATGTTCCAGAAAGATCCCAGTGCACTAAGTTCAACAAGTACTAATAATAAGTCACCATGCACCTATCAACCCTCATAACATCTCAAAACATTGTCCCTGCATTTAAACACTTACAATTGGATGATTGAGATTTATAAGAATGACTATTACTGTAGAATCAGAAAATCTTTATGGGGTTTTGATTTTTTTATTTCATTTTTGTTATCCATTAATGAAGTTTAAACCATGATAGTATTTACAAGAAATATGCCCAGTAATAGTTTGCAAGTTTGATTACATTAATACAGTTACTTATGAGGAAATGTAAGCAGAAATTGTCATTGATTTTAACAACTATCCTTAAAATGATATCTTCTGACAAAAACATACATATATAATAGTGACAGTATTCTCCTCAGGATTTTACCGGCCATATTAAGAGTTTATCAAGTATAAAGTTTATCATCACTCCCATCATGGTATAAGTTTTAGTACCATGGTGCTATAAGGGCTGGGGAGAACAGTGAGTGTTTATGATGTTTCATACTTTGAGAATCAATATTTGTATCTTTATACATTTGTAGATTAGATGATGACTGCTATTTATATGGAGTTTTTGATGGACATGATGGCAGTAAAGCTGCTAATTTTGCAGCACAGAGAATGCCTGCAGAACTGCTGCTTGGACAGCTATCTGGTAAAACAACAGATGGTGAAATAAAAGAGGTGTTAAATCAGGTATACATTTCAGAAAAGCAGGAAGAGAAGCCAGTCAAAAGATTGACAAGTTAAGGGGCATTAGCTTTGTTTATCAAAAAATATTATTCCATTTTTTTCTACTTCTACTATTTGTAACAAATAAGGTAATACACAGGCATAAAAAATCTTACATTCCTATATATTTTTGAAAATATGGTCGGGTCCATTGTGGTATAAATAGGGCTGTCATTGAAATTCTATATCAATATATCGATAAATAAAAATATCGATATATCAATAAATCGAATAATCTGGTACTTTAATGAATGCATTCAAATTAAATCGATTCATTGTAATATTTAGGTGTTTTATTGTATTTTTGACCATCTGAAGATGAAAAAGCAATCATTGCAAGAAAAACATTATTTATTTAACAATTAGAAAAAATATAACATAGTTCAATAACATGAAGTAAAACAAATGGAAAATTTTGGAAATTGTAAAAGTAAATACATCATGTGAAATGCATAATGAAATGTATTGATGCTTTAAAAGTGTATCAATTATCTTATTGAATCAATTTGTCCTTTTGTTCTGTTGTTGAAAAAATCAGTCTAATTCAGGGGTAGAGCTTAACATTATTTATCTGCAAACCACTTGGGACCCTAAGACTCAAAATCTACTAGCCCAGATCAAATCTCAATTTAAGATAGTTTCAGATCTCTGTTTAGAAAATCATCTACAAATAATGAATATATAAGAAAAGTTCTAACAGTGTTTCTTGAATGATTGTCTTTTTTCACAAAGTACAGTATAGCAGCATATTTTGTCAAACATTAATGACAGTGTATTTGATCTGTAACAAAAAATCATACAAAAATTATAATTTTATCAAGATGTATGTAATTTGGTTTGAAAAAGAAATGATGAAAGTTTTTAGGACAGGTTTGGGGGCAGCAAGTTAGGAAAGGGAATAGGGAATAGGCCACAGTTGCTGAAATGTGTGGTGATGCCTTGGTGTATATCAGTGTAAAATACAGAGGATTAAGCAGGGGTTGCACTGGTTGAAGAATTTGTGATACCAAAGTATTATCAGTTGTCAAAATCTGTCCCCAATTTCAAATTTTTGGAGTCAGATTCAAAGACAGTAAAAAGATTACTGGGGTTATCATAAATGTTTTAGCTGTTGTCAGTTTATTTAATTCAGCTTCAAGAAGTCATCATTGTCCATGTTTGAAATATTATGAATTAATGTAATTGAAATAAAACATTGTTTTTGTAATCATCAGAATTTTAATATGAATCCATAACACTGTATGTTGCATGATGTGGAGTGCGGGTGTCGTAGAAGACACCACAATGTGGTTTCTATATTTCTCAGTTAATCTTTTAAGTAAAATCATTGAAGATTAAATTATAGACTGCATGAAATGAATAAAACATTAATGATATTAATCTTTTACATGTTGTATATCTGCATATAGGAGAGAACTTAATGGATATTGTTTTGTGGAGGTCAAGATACACAGGAAATCAATCTGTACATGTACCTGACCATAGTACAGCATATGTGAAATTACCCTAGCATACGTCTGATAATTACACTTCTGTATGGCCTAGTGACGTTAATTGATAAACAGGGTTATTAGTCCATGTTTCTGTTGACTATTTGGATGGTATAATTGAATTAATTAACCATGATGGCTTAATAGAATGGAGGCACCAGAAATATCACCCACCAGCTATTTTTGGTCGCCACTTGAAATAAAAATTATCACTTTTTGCAACATTGGCAAAGCCCAGTACAGCCCCTGGATTGTACTGAACTACAAAAACAGGTGTCATCATACATTGCAGCAACTTCTGCTAGCCACCTGGGTTATTTTCAAAGGAAACCCACTCGCCCAGCATGAAAATTACTCGCCATGGGCGAGTGGGCAACTGCTAATTTCTATCCCAGTAATTCAAAACTGCTCCCATTTTCTGACATGACAAATGATAGGATTAGGAGCTGGTGTTGGTAAATTTGGTTTTGAAAATAAAATCTTACAGCAGAAAAGATATACCATAGATGTATAGTAATGCATGCCTGTGTGAACTCAGGTACTCTTGTTTTGCTCACATTGTTACAGAACGTGGCTTCTTATCTGAATTTCACTGTCAAATTATGATTGTACTTCTAGTGTTGAAGTAATATGAATTTTCATTTATTTCTACAGGCATTCATTGCTGTTGAGAAAAGCTTCTTTGAATCCATTGATCATATATTTGCCGAAAAAACAACAATACAGCTACAATTACCTGAGGTAAGTTCTGAAGTTCTATGAAAAGGGTGTCAACTTCACAGGGGTAGAATTTAATAAAATGTACAGGGTAGATGGTAGACCTAACACAATTTAAAAACTTACTAGCCCTGTATCAATGTTACTACCCTGTGTCAGTGTTACTAGCCCTGTGTCAATCTTACTAGCCCTGTTTCAATGTTACTAGCCCTGTGTCAATGATACTAGTCCTGTTTCAATGTTACTAACCCTGTGTCAATGTTACCTGCCCTGTTTCAATGTTACTAGCTATGTGTCAATGTTACTAGCCCTGTGTCAATGTTACTAGCCCTGTGTCAATGTTACTAGCCCTGTGTCAGTGTTACTACCCTGTGTCAATGTTACTAGCTCTTGGTCAGTGTTACTAGCCCTGTGTCAATGTTACTAGCTCTTGGTCAATGTTACTAGCTCTGTGTCAATGTTACTAGCCCTGTGTCAGTGTTACAACCCTGTGTCAATGTTACTAGCTCTGTGTCAATGTTACTAGCCCTGTGTCAGTGTTACAACCCTGTGTCAATGTTACTAGCTCTTGGTCAGTGTTACTAGCCCTGTGTCAATGTTACTAGCCCTGTGTCAATGTTACTACCCTGTGTCAATGTTACTAGCTCTTGGTCAATGATACTAGCCCTGTGTCAATGTTACTACCCTTTGTCAGTGTTATTACACTTTGTCAGTGTTACTACCCTGTGTCAATGTTACTAGCCCTGTGTCAGTGTTATTACACTTTGTCAGTGTTACTACCCTGTGTCAATGTTACTAGATCTTGGTCAACGTTACTAGCTCTGTGTCAATGTTACTAGCTCTTGGTCAATGTTACTAACCCTGTGTCAATGTTACTACCCTGTGTCAGTGTAACTACCCCTGTGTCAGTGTTAAGAGCTCTTGGTCAATGTTACTAGCTCTGTGTCAATGTTACTAGCCCTGTGTCAATGTTACTAGCTCTTGGTCAATGTTACTAATCCTGTGTCAATGTTACTAGCTCTTGGTCAATGTTACTTCCCCTGTGTCAATGTTACTTGCCCTGTTTCAATGTTACTAGCTCTGTGTCAATGTTACTAGCTCTGTGTCAATGTTACTAGCTCTTGGTCAATGTTACTAACCCTGTGTCAATGTTACTACCCTGTGTCAGTGTAACTACCCCTGTGTCAGTGTTAAGAGCTCTTGGTCAATGTTACTAGCTCTGTGTCAATGGTACTAGCCCTGTGTCAATGTTACTAGCTCTTGGTCAATGTTACTAATCCTGTGTCAATGTTACTAGCTCTTGGTCAATGTTACTGGCCCTGTGTCAATGTTACTACCCTGTGTCAATGTTATTAGCTCTTGGTCAATGTTACTAGCCCTGTGTCAACGTACCTAGCCCTGTGTCAATGATACTAGCCCTGTGTCAATGTTACTAGCCCTGTGTCAATGTCACTACCCCTGTGTCAATGTTACTAGATCTTGGTCAATTTTACTAGCCCTGTGTCAATGTTACTACTCTGTGTCAATGTTACTACCCTGTGTCAATTTTACTACTCTGTGTCAATGTTACTAGCCCTGTGTCAATGTTACTAGCCCTGTGTCAATGTTACTAGCCCTGTGTCAATGTTACTAGCCCTGTGTCAATGTTACTACTCTGTGTCAATGTTACTACCCTGTGTCAATTTTACTACTCTGTGTCAGTGTTACTAGATCTTGGTCAATGTTACTAGCCCTGTGTCAATGTTACTAGCCCTTTGTCAATGTTACTAGCTCTTGGTCAATGTTACTAGCCCTGTGTCAACGTAACTAGCCCTGTTTCTATGTTACTACCCTGTGTCAATGTTACTACCCTGTGTCAATGTTACTAGCCCAGTGTCAGTGTTACCAGCCCTGTGTCAGTGTTATTAGCCCTGTGTCAATAATACTAGCTCTTGAAAAAAGACCTCTAGGATTGCAAGTAAACTGACAAGAACAAGAATTAAACAAAACAGAAAATGTCAAATGTATTTTGGTTGTTAGTGAATAAGAATTTTTCATAATGTAGTACATGTATTCTTTAATTTTTTTTAATTCCGTAAGTATTCCTATTTTGAATAAGAACAGAATTTTGCGAGTCATGTTACATAGGATTCACAATTATCTATCCCTATGCAAGATTCTTCTATCAGAAACATAAGCTATGTAGATTTCCCTCAGGGAGGTTATGGTGGTCGATATATTTAATCATCAGCACAGAAGGTGGGGTATGCCTTGGGTGTGAATTTACCCCTTTCATTTGCAAATTTCCATTTTATACCTTGTACTAGATATGCTTTAATGAAAATAGATGTATATATCTTTTTTATCTAATCAAAATTAATTTCTTGGTGCTTGATTGTTTTTAAAAAATTGATTTAGTATCAATTACATTTTACGTATTGACTTCCTGCCTAGTGGCACATAAGCTTTGATTTTGTATCAAAACTTTGTAAATGAATATGCCATTTGTAACTTTCTTTAAAGTTGATGTCTTGAACGACATTTGCATTATTTCAAAATATGTTTCAAAATGTGAATTTTTAGGGCATAGGTCATCAAGAAGCTATGAGTCAGTACCCAGAAATCATGAAAAAGATGGATGATTTTGAGGCTGAGATAACGGGCGGTACCACAGCCACTGTGGCTCTTATTTACAAAGGGAAACTTTATGTAGCTGATGTGGGTAAGTTTTACTGTACTGTGGCTACTACTTTTATGTTTTTATTTCTCCGATCAAAGATCAAGGATGTATTATTTTCAGTCTATCTGTTTGTCTGATATTCTTTTTTTTTTATGGCAACTTTTTGGTTTTTGTCAAGTACCTGGAGTTTCTTTCTTTAAATCATAACCATATTTTTTATGTTGCTTTAATATACGTAAATGATTTTAAAATTCAGTAACTCTAGGAAATATTGCCAAAAATGCTGTCCATAATCATAACTCTAGGAAATATTGCCAAAAATGCTGTCCATAATCATAACGCTAGGAAATATTGCCAAAAATGCTGTCCATAATCATAACGCCAAGAAATATTGCCAAAAATGCTGTCCATAATCATAACTCCAGGAAATATTGTCAAAAATGCTGTCCATAATCATAACGCAGGAAATATTGCCAAAAAAGCTGTCCATAATCATAACTCTAGGGAATATTGCCAAAAATGCTGTCCATAAACAAACTCATTGCAGATGGTAATAATCCAGATTCCAGAATTTGTTGCTGTAATTGCATTAACACATGACATGATTTATGTGCCTTTAGAACAAGGATTATATATACATATTTCATTTCAAAGTAGAGACCTGTTTTAACAGGAAACCAAGTACAACAGAACCTGACTTCTAAGACCACCTAATGACTGACTCAAAGTGGTCTGAATAGTGAGGTGATCTCTTAAGTGGGGTTCTGAATTTATTAAATATTTATAAAGAGACTGATCTGAAATGTTAGATGTCTCCTGAGTGATGTGGTCTTTAGGCGAGGTTACACTGTACATTGTCTAGGTAAGGAAATGAATAATTATTTCTAGTATTTTGATGTTTTAGTTGTGGTTCTGGAGCATCTTTCCACTCAGGAAATATGTAATAATCCCAAAGTTGTTATTATTTTTAGCTCACCATAGTGACTTTGAGAAGAGCTCATGCCATAACATTGGTGTCCATTTAGAAAGATTGGTTCAATTCAGGTTTACCTTCTTCTACTACTAATACATCAGCAAAACTTGCATGGTATAAATGTCTTATGATTCTAAGCATTCCCCATGCTTCAGATGATGGATTATTATTTGCAAAAATGAATCTATTTTGAACTTAGTCTATTTTCAATACTGTGTGAGAAAATTGGTTGAGGTTGGTTAAAAAATAAGCCAGACAACAGTATGTGCAATGGATGACAATATGTGCAGTGACAGATTGCATAAATTGTCACTGGTGATTACTTTATGTTTATCTTTTATAGGTGATCCAGAGCTGTGTAATCTTTGATTGGTCTATGTTTATCTTTTACAGGAGATACCAGAGCTGTGTAATCTTTGATTGGTCTATGTTTATCTTTTATAGGTGATACCAGATCTGTGTAATCTTTGATTGGTCTATGTTTATCTTTTACAGGTGATACCAGAGCTGTGTAATCTTTGATTGGTCTATGTTTATCTTTTACAGGGGATACCAGAGCTGTGTAATCTTTGATTGGTCTATGTTTATCTTTTATAGGTGATACCAGAGCTGTGTAATCTTTGATTGATCTATGTTTATCTTTTACAGGTGATACCAGAGCTGTGTAATCTTTGATTGTTCTATGTTTATCTTTTACAGGTGATACAAGAGCTGTATAATCTTTGTTTGGTCTATTTTTATCTTTTAAAGGTGATACCAGAGCTGTGTAATCTTTGATTGGTCTATGTTTATTACAGGTGATACCAGAGCTTTGTTGTGTCAGACAGATGAAGGTGGGGTTTTCCGTGTGATGCAGTTATCTGTTGACCATTCTTTAAATAATGAGGAGGAGCTTGCCAGACTGGCACAGTTAGGTTTGGATGTTGAGAGATTAAAACAACACAGACGGATTGGCAGTTCTGACAGTACAAGGTGTATTGCGGACTACCATGTCAAAGGTGGATTTAAAGATATTGAAATCTTACAGTAGGTGTCTATATTTTATGGTTGCACTTTCAGCAGAGAGTTGATAGAAAGTTGATATTGAAATCTGTAAATGTCAGTAGTATATATACATTTATTTTTAAATACTGCATACCAAGACATTTTTGCTCCTGATTTATTTTGCCCTTTTGTAATAGAAAACAATCACCTCAACTTAAGTTTGTCCTAAATTATAATTATCATGGGCCAAAATGTACAGGTATACAATGATACAGTATTTTATTGTTCAAGTATAATGCAGTGAGGATGGGCAAAAGTGAACACATCTACCATGTATACTATCAGTGGTGGTAATTGTGAATTGCTGTATATGTGTTTACATGTGCATGCTTGTCTGACATCTTGATGTGCCTTTGGTAATCTATATATGATGTTATGAAGTGCCTTTGAAACATGCTTGTCTGACATCTTGAAGTGCCTTTGGTAATCTATATATGATGTTATGAAGTGCCTTTGAAACATGCTAGTGTGACATCTTGAAGTGCCTTTGGTACATCTATATATGGCATTGTGAAGTGCCTTTGGTAAATTTAGATATGGCATTCATGATTGTGAAGTGCCTTTGGTATGTCTGTATATGACATCGTGAAGTGCCTTTGGTACATGTTTGTGTGACATCTTGAAGTGCCTTTGGTGCACCTATATATGACATTGTGAAGTGTCTTTGGTCCCTGTTTTATGTTAATGTTTAATGTTTGCAATGCTGAAATGCATATATCTTTATATTTGATCAAGAATTTTACCGACACTGGCACTGCGCTCATACTAGCATACAAATGCTTGCACATGACAATACATTTCAGTACTAGTTTCTACAGTAAAACAGCATTTTCTGACATATCAAGCCTGACTTACACATTCTAAGGATGTTTTGTAACATTATTTACTATTTACTTTCAGGTACAAACAACTTATGGCTTAAATGTACCTAACACTGGCATATTTGTCATGCTTTCTGTCATTATGCTTCTGGTTAAGCATGTGCACTACATGTACACAGCTGGGAGTTATCTCCCTTAAAAGTCAATACTGAAAGGAGCAATTACTTGGCACACATATAAATAATATTTTGACATTTAAATATTATAAATGTAATTTATGACATTTTATCGATATTTCAGAAATGCGATAAGGGAACCGGTCATTGCTGATCCCTATGTACATGGTGGTATACCTATTGGCAATGCTCCTAGCTTCCTGATCCTGATGTCTGATGGATTATATCAAGCTCTGCAAGATGCCACAGGAACTGACAGAGTCAATGTTGAAATTGCTCGTATGGTTGCAGCTGAATTTTCACAACAGTCAACTTTAAATGGAGTAGCTCAGGCTGTTGTTGATAAAGTTGTGAGAATACATCATGATGCCTATATCAGTGGAACCCCTGAAATAAAACGAACATGTCAAAAAAGAGGGGACATAACACTTCTTGTTAGAAACTTTAACTATCCTCTCGCTAATGCCATAAGCAGTCCAACAGGAGGTGGGAGTTACCACCCAGTATCAGTGCCATTTTACCAAGCAAGGCCAAGCTTTCCTCCGACAGTATCTATACCATCTTCAAATTATTTCCCACCACCCCCAGTCTCCACTGCAGAAGTTTTCAGTAATCAAAGTGGATCTGATACCCAGTCCCCTGGGGGTGTGACTCCCACAGCTACCCCACCAAGGGACACATTTATAACAACATCAGGGTCCTCACCTCAAGAAACTAACAATAGTGGTGGAACATATACCAGCACAGAGTCATCTACACAGAGCAGTGGTGAGATGGGCTTTCCTAGTCGATTCTATAACAGAGCAAAGCTTGAATTAGATGAAGATGGAAAAATACAAGCATATGTTGATTTTACAGACTTTTTCCTTCAAATCAATAAGTTAACAGACTCTCAAAGGGAATCGCTAAATGCTGAGATGAAACCCAAATCAGGTTATGAAACCATAAACGAGGAGGCCGAATCATTATCTGCACCAGAACATTAGTTATTAGAATAAAGATTTTAAATCTGCCTGACAACACAAACATTGTACAAACTCATATCACCCCTAAAGACACATTTGGACTGGTCTAAATTATGATTTACAGAATAGTTAATTGTTTTTTTCAGGGGTAGGTGGGTTAATGTGTGAAAGCGGACAAAATTATAACAGTACTGCCCTATAGTTTAGCCAGTAAAACAAAATCATTTATTTACTGTTTCATGTCATTTGATATGAACATTTTTGTGTCAAGTTTATATCTTGTGTTGTCATACCTGTGAATAGAATAAGGAAACCAAAAACTTACATCAATGTTTGTGTCTGCAACACTGATGTCAGTAATCTATTTCAAAGAAAGTTAATGTGAATCCTCCATTATTAAAGAGTTATAACTACTAAGTGTCCAAGTATAGTTAGTAACATACTGTTTTCTCTGTTGGGTATTGAGCCCTGAATCATACAAAGACTTGCATTTTGTTACCAGTTATAGAATAAAAGTGCTAAGAGTGCTAAACTGTATTGTGCTATACAGGACATTTTCTTTTGAATTGTTCTCAAAAATTGAACTCTAGCACTAAAATAATTATATGTACTTCATAACTTTTTACATAGAGATGGGAGATGCTATAATGTTGCATCGGAGTTGTCTCTCTTTCTTTGTTATACAATACTTCTTAAATCATTCACCCCTACAGACACATTAGGACTGGTCTAAGTCATTGATTTACGGAAGAGTTCATTGTTTTTCAGAGGTTGATGAGTTAAATAACTAACTGGAATGGCAGAAAACATGGAATATACCGGTATATAACCATTAAACTTTCCAGTGTCTATGAGTGAAACAAGGACATGTACATTGTGTTAAAAAAAGATGATCTCAAGTTGTAAATGACATGATGTTATAGACTATATATTTATCTACTTAATGTGTGATAAATTGTACGATTAGAGTGACAGCAAGTTGATTTTGTGTTTTGTCATATATTTGTTTCTGTCCATTCTTCTATTACTTGTCAGTTGTGTGACTGTTGTATTTCACATCTTATGTTTTTAATATATGATGCTGTAAATTGCACAAATTTTTCAGTTTCTTAGGTAGAAAACAGACAATGCTCTGTGGTTCTGAATAACTGTTGACAAGTTTGATGACTCACTACTGTAAATCTGGAATTTTTTGCGGAACATTATTTTCCCGATACACAAGTTCTAAATTTATTCGCAAATGATATTTTCACGATTTTTAATGCCCATTTAGTAACACTATTATAATTCTTCATTACATGATCATTTTATTTTCATGAGGGAGAGCTCCTACAAAATTACATATAAACAAAATTCTTAAAATTTGATAATTTACTAGTTGACAAATATGATAACTCATTAGGTGTTTACAGGTATGATAATTCACCAGTAGTTGACAGGAGTGTTAACTCACCAATTTACAAATATGATAACTCATCGGGAATTGACAGGCATGATAACTCATCAGGAGTGAAAAGGTATGATAACTCACAAGTTGACAAGTATGATAACTCATAAGGAGTTGACAAGTATGATATGATAACTCATCAGGTGTTGACAGGTAGGATATGATGACTCACCAGGAGTTGACAGGTATGATAGCTCACCAGTTTACTAATATTATAACTCACCAGGAGTTGACAGATATGATAACTCACCAGTTTACATATATGATAACTCAGCAGGAGTGAAAAGGTGTGATAACTCACCAGTTTACAAATATGATAACTTGCCAGAAGTGAAAAGGCATGATAACTTACCTAGAGTGGAAAGGTATGATAACTACCAGTTTACAAATATGATAACTCACCAGTTTACAAATATGATAAATCACCAGTTTACAAATATGATAACTCACCAGGAGTGAAAAGGTATGATGACTCACCTGTTTACAAGTTTTGATAACTAGCCAAGAGTGAAAAGGTATTACGACCGACCAGTTTATAAAAATGACTTACTAGGAGTTGACAATTTTACTGACTCAGGAGGACTTCCTACTTGAATTACAGTGGAACCTGTATTGAGAGACCACTGGCATAGAAGACCACCTGTCTATTGAGACCACTTTCTGAAAACCACTTGGTTCAATAATCCTTTAAATAAAACCTGTTTTGAGAGACCACCTGTCTTTTAAGGCCACATTTCAGTGGCAGTAGGGGTGGTCTCTCAAGACCGGTTCCACTGTATTAAATATGATGACTGCCATTACGTGTAGACAAGTGTGATTTACCTGTTAAAAATCTGGCATCATTTTAGAATCATCTTTAAGATATGTTCAATGACAATGTGATAAATATACATGTATAATGTTTTTTATTGGTCTTAAATTGATATAACATTTTTGTGATGCTCATACCCGTAAGAAATGTTAAAATGAAAATGGTGGATAAGACCGTCATACAGTTTAGCAAACAGGGTGCTTGTTGTACATGACTTCATAGATAATTATGGATAAATGAGCTTCAATTGAATACAAATCATTTTTGTCTGAGAATTTACACACATTGTTGAAGGAGCAGTACATTGATATTTGGTGAGTAAATGTGATTTTTATTCAAAGGAATTCTAAATTCCTATTTATTTTCATTTAATAATAAATATTCAGTCTTCATCATTTTATCACAAAATCAGATTATTTTGTGAATACAATTCAGGAAAATATGTAATTTACAAATCAATACTTAAGCTGTCAAAAGTAGAATGCTTTTAAATGATTTTTAAGTTTGGTCGAGGATTGTAATCATTATGTACGATTTGTCAACAGCTTACGGCCATAATAAATGAATTTAAAAACTTGTTCATGGTTTCTACTTCTTGTTGAAAAATAGAATTACCACATTTAGCATTGGTCTAGTTTCCAGTCTAGATGAAAATAACAAATTGAAGAGGTATGGTACAACTTATAATTGTTATTTATTTGTTGAATGGTGTTTTACGCCACACTGGACAATCTGCCATTTGCGTGATGGTGACCAGTTTTTACTGGTGGAGGAGAAAACCTGGTAACAGTGCACTTAAGAACAGATCACCAGCCTTCCAAACGTGAACTGGCAAACTTTCTCACAAAACCAGCTTCATTTCCAGCAGAACTAGGACCTGCTGTGGCTATAGGTGAGCGACTTCATGTCAGTATAAAATGTGCCGGTCTAACCACTCTGTCACAGAATATTGCAATTCTGTTTGAAAATGAGTGGCTGTAACAATGACTATACAGTAATACCTGGGTATAAAGGCAACCTGGTCACAAAGACAGTTTTTGGCTGTCCCCAGTAGTACCATTTGTGTTCAAATCAATCTCTGTATAAAGACCACCTCCTAAAAGACAGGGGGGGGGGGGGGGGGGGGGGGGGGGGGGGGAATCTCTGTATAAAGACCACCTCCCTATAAAGACTGGTTTTCTTGTGTCCCTAAGGAGGTTGTTATATACAAGTTTCACTGTACTTAGAATGATATACAATACCAAATAAAAGATAAACTCGGGTATAAAAATTCTTAAATTCCTATATATTTTGTGAAAATTGCTTATGAAACCCAGGTTTTACTGTACATTGTATACAATCATTATATTGTAGCATGTGTGGCATTTATGTTGACTATACAGAAATTGAGTGGCAGTAATATTGAGTATAAGTATTGTCTAATTCATATAAAGCGGCAGGGCAGAGTAACCTTTTGATTATCATACAGATGATTCTACTCATTTTTCTACGGAATTGTATTGCTGCCTTGTGTTAAAATAAATTATCTCGAAATTTCAACTGATTATCCTGAAATTTTGAGTTATAATCCTGGAATTTTTAAATAATTATCTCAAATTTCAAGTCATTATCTCGAAATTTCCACTTATCTCAAAACTTTGAATGGTTATTCATTACAGAAATGTTATCTACCACAGTAGATAAATTATAACATTTCATGGTATTTGTCTTTATATATCGGAATATAACAGTAACTTGATCTTAAGAGCCAGATCACATAGAGTTGACAAGGACAGATCATCAGATCAAATGAGAAACGAAGATGTGTGGCAGTAATCTTGACTATAATAGTATGTAGCAATATAGGAAGTGTGTGGCAGTTATCTTGACAATAATAGTATGTAACTATATAGAAGGTGTGTGGCAGTAATCTTGACTATAATAGTATGTAGCTATATAGGAGGTGTGTGGCATTAATCTTGACTATAATAGTATGTAACTATACAGGAAGTTTGTGGCAGTAATCTTGACAATAGTAGTATGTAACTATATAGGAAGTTTGTGGCAGTAATCTTGACAATAATAGTATGTAACTATATAGGAAGTTTGTGGCAGTAATCTTGACTATAACAGTATGTAACCATATAGGAAGTGTGTGTCAGTAATCTTGACAACAATAGTATGTAACTATATAGAAGGTGTGTGGCAGTAATCTTGACTATAATAGTATGTAGCTATATAGGAGGTTTGTGGCAATAATCTTGACTATAATAGTATGTAGCTATATAGGAGGTGTTTGGCAGTAATCTTGACTATAATAGTATGTAACTATATAGGAGGTGTGTGGCAATAATCTTGACTATAATAGTATGTAACTATATAGGAAGTGTGTGGCAGTAATCTTTACTATAATAGTATGTAACTATATAGGAAGTGTGTGGCAGTAATCTCGACTATAATAGTATGTAGCTATATAGGAGGTGTGTGGCAGTAATCTTGACTATAATAGTATGTAACTATATAGGAAGTTTGTGGCAGTAATCTTGACTATAATAGTATGTAACTATATAGGAAGTTTGTGGCAGTAATCTTGACTATAACAGTATGTAACCATATAGGAATTGTGTGGCAGTAATCTTGACTATAATAGTATGTAACTATATAGGAAGTGTGTGGCAGTAATCTTGACTATAATAGTATGTAGCTATATAGGAGGTGTGTGGCAGTAATCTTGACTATAATAGTAAGTAACTATATAGGAAGTTTGTGGCAGCAATCTTGACTATAACAGTATGTAACCATATAGGAAGTGTGTGTCAGTATTCTTGACAATAATAGTATATAACTACATGTATATAGGAGGTGTGTGGCAGTAATATTGACTATAATAGTATGTAGCTATATAGGAAGTGTGTGGCAGTAATCTTGACTATAATAGTATGTAGCAATATAGGAAGTGTGTGGCAGTAATCTTGACAATAATAGTATGTAACTATATAGAAGGTGTGTGGCAGTAATCTTGACTATAATAGTATGTTGCTATATAGGAGGTGTGTGGCATTAATCTTGACTATAATAGTATGTAACTATATAGGAAGTTTGTGGCAGTAATCTTGACAATAGTAGTATGTAACTATATAGGAAGTTTGTGGCAGTAATCTTGACAATAATAGTATGTAACTATATAGGAAGTTTGTGGCAGTAATCTTGACTATAACAGTATGTAACCATATAGGAAGTGTGTGTCAGTAATCTTGACAATAATAGTATGTAACTATATAGGAAGTGTGTGGCAGTAATCTTGACTATAATAGTATGTAACTATATAGGAGGTTTGTGGCAGTAATCTTGACTATAATAGTATGTAGCTATATAGGAGGTGTGTGGCAGTAATCTTGACTATAATAGTATGTAGCTATATAGGAGGTGTTTGGCAGTAATCTTGACTACAATAGTATGTAACTATATAGGAAGTTTGTGGCAGTAATCTTGACAATAGTAGTATGTAACTATATAGGAAGTTTGTGGCAGTAATCTTGACAATAATAGTATGTAACTATATAGGAAGTTTGTGTGGCAGTAATCTTGACTATAACAGTATGTAACCATATAGGAAGTGTGTGTCAGTAATCTTGACAATAATAGTATGTAACTATATAGGAAGTGTGTGGCAGTAATCTTGACTATAATAGTATGTAACTATATAGGAGGTTTGTGGCAGTAATCTTGACTATAATAGTATGTAGCTATATAGGAGGTGTGTGGCAGTAATCTTGACTATAATAGTATGTAACTATATAGGAGGTGTGTGGCAGTAATCTTGACTACAATAGTATGTAACCATATAGGAAGTGTGTGTCAGTAATCTTGACTATAATAGTATGTAACTATATAGGAAGTGTGTGGCAGTAATCTTGACTATAATAGTATGTAGCTATATAGGAGATGTGTGGCAGTAATCTTGACTATAATAGTATGTAGCTATATAGGAGGTGTGTGGCAGTAATCTTGACTATAATAGTAAGTAACTACATAGGAAGTTTGTGGCAGTAATCTTGACTATAACAGTATGTAACCATATAGGAAGTGTGCGTCAGTAATCTTGACAATAATAGTATGTAACTACATGTATATAGGAGGTGTGTGGCAGTAATCTTGACTATAATAGTATGTAGCTATATAGGAATTGTGTGGCAGTAATCTTGACTATAATAGTATGTAACTATATAGGAGGTGTGTGGCAGTAATCTTGACTATAATAGTATGTAACTATATAGGAGGTATGCGGTCGTAATTTTAACTATACACTATGTAACTATATTGGAGATGTGCGGTCGCAATCTTGACTATAATAGTATGTAACCATATAGGAGGTGTGTGGTAATAATCTTGACTATACTGTTTGTGATTGGTAAACTGTACATAACTTGGCAATTTTAGAAATGAGTAATGACCAAAAACAGTCTATAGTCCATGGAAACTTTATTCATTTCAATACACTCACCTTCTTACATTCCCAACATTTTTTTATGAAATTATAGATATAAGTATTTTGAAGTAATGAACAAGAATTGAAAAATGTGCTTTGGAAATATTTAATTCAAGAATTTTTTAATAAAATAATTGTCTATGGAAAATTAGATAAATGGTAATTTTTATGTAATACTAAAGCATGTGCCTATATTTCATGAATGATCATAATGAAATTTTAATAAGGCCAAAAATAAGAAAAACTATGTTTCATGTGCACTGTAATATGTTGGTGTAAGGTTAACTTTATAATCCCTCACCACTGAGGCTCTAAGTAATGACCTAAAATAAATCAACCTATTAACTTTTAAAAGCACATTTGGACTGGTTTAAGTCATTGATTTACAGAAGAGTCTCCATTGTTTTTCAGGGGTTGATGAGTTATAAACAATTATGTAAACAAGGAGTTAAAAATAGTTGCATAAAGCTAGATATTTACATAATTATTCTTTTGGAATATTTAGATAAATAAATAAATCATTTTACAAGACTTGGAGCACTTGGCTGCTGTTTATTTTATGATGTTTCCATTTTATCAATGTTTATTTTAAAAGTTATCTGTCATTCATTAGAGATGCACTTTATTTCAAAAAGAGAGTTATCTTTAAGAAACATTACCAATGTCTGAAAAATATTTTGGGAAACCACTTGTTTTATCAAACACAATATTTTGTAGAAAGGTAAGTTTCTGATATAAGGAGAAATTTCATCATAAATCTAATGGAAAGGGGGCAATTATTGATCCATTCAGATAACTACATATCAGAATAGCCATGATCCTATTAACATGGTAATTACATGTATCTCTTTTTCTCATAAATGTATGGAAAATGAGACAGCAGATCTACAATAAAATCACCAACAAAAGACTGCAATGACCGCTGTACAATATCCATGTGTATGTAGGCCTACATGTAAGCTACCATAAATCATTATCAATAGAGCTTATGGAGTTAATTCTGTTGCTGTATTTCAATGTGTCAGTGTACAATACATTTTATATCATAATCACAATAAATAGGATATACAGAATTAATTCTGATTCAATATTTCAACATGTCCGACATAATTTCTAATATAATTGCAGGGTTTATAGGATGACTTCTGATACTGTATTTCAGCATTTTCCAATAAAAATGGAATGAATCTTTGATATACTAGTTCACAATGTAAGGAATATGGTGTGAAGGGGTAACAATGGAAGGGGCATTTGGTATAAAAGGTCACAATGGAAGGGACATTTAGTATTGTAGATCACAATGGAAGAGAACTAGAAATCAGAGATACAACAGAATTAAGCACACATGCTTCATACTTAGACATTTTACTTACATATGTACTATAGACACAAACAGGAAATTATCAACTAAGCTGTACAACAAACACAACGATTTCGGTTTTCCCATCGTAAATTTCCCACATTTTAGTAGTAATATCCCACAATCACCCACATATAGAGTTTATAAGTGATCCCAGAAGCCAGTGTGTTCAACATATGAACATTTCACATACAGAGGTAAACTGCTCACTGACAAATTATTGACACAGGGATATCAAAAAACGTGTTTGATGTCAATGTTCTGCAAATTTTATGGTCGGTATAATAGTCTTGTTTATGATTACTCTGTTTCAAGTGAAATGTTGAGTTACCTGTTCCATGGCGGTTGTTGAGACGTCTGTACCAATTGTGATAAGGATTTGTTCCTTATATAATTCATTTTGATTTGCCTGTGGACTCGCAGCAGGTGTGACCGGTCGACAGTGGATGCTTACTCCTACATGGCACCTGATCCCACCTCTTTATTTCCAGAGGTCCGTGTTTATCCATTTTTTACTAGATTTGCACCTTATTATCCTGGACATCCTATAGATTTCGGTATCTGAGATTTTGTAGGTCACAGTGGAAGGGACCTTAAGTACTGTAGATCACAATGGAAGGGACCTTTCATATACTAGGATACATTGGAAGGAAAATTGGTATAATAAGTCACAATTCATGGAAGGGCTTTTGGTAAAGTAGGTCATGAAGGGACCTTTGGGTTAAAACCTCACAAGTGAATGGACCTTTGGTACAGTAGGGTGACACAGTGAAAGGAGCATTGGTACTGAATTGGTCACAATTGATGGGGCATTATGTAATTATATTGTAAGTCAAAATTGAAGGGAATTTTGGTATAGTTTGGTCAAAGTGGATTGACTTTTGTATGTCACAATGGACAAATACCACTTGAAATTAATTATAAATACTGTATATACCTTGAAATTTTTGCCTCTGGTTATTTTTGCCATTTTCAAATCGCCCTAAACCACCATATTATCATTGATGGTATGTTACCTGTGTTTTAATTATTTGTCTTGAACATTTGCTCTGATTTTAAATTTGCCCTCTCATCTCGCAAAAAATAGTGAAAATTAAATGGGGGGGGGGGAATATTTCCAGGCATACACTAGTTTTAAATCATTTGTTACAACTTTAAGATAGCCTCCACATATTATTTTCACAGGTACAGCAATAGTAAAAGATTTTTTTTTTAATTTTCAAAAGTTTTGGTTTTGTAATTATTCAAAATTAAACATTAGAAATTTGTACTAAATGCCCCCCCCCCTTTCTGCTGATATGTTGAAAGGGAGGATTTATAATGTTGAAATTTCCTATTTCATATTTTTCCTACATATTTTCATGACTCTATCCATGTAATCCTATCTATCTTTCTACCTATATTTCTATTTATCTATCTATCTTTAGATCTACTATAAACCCCTTAATTTTTGGCTGCCCTTTAATTTCACAAATTTCACAGGAAGTGAAAAACTGCAAAATCTAAAGGAAGTGAAAATATATTCCGGAATTGTTTTGGCTGTGCGAACATAAAATTGTAAAAGTAATGTGGAAATTTGGAAAATCACAAAAGTTTAGGGCAACAAAATTAAAGGGGGTTTAGTGTCTATAGAAATACATGGTATCTTCATATCTATTTGCTTATATATTTGATATATTGTAAGCAATTATTTTCAAAACGAATTTTAATAAGAAAATTTACATGCTAAATTATAGACTCAAATTTAGTTTGAGTATCACATGTGATAGATATGGCCTGGTTTATTAACATAAAAGTTTACATATATTTTGTTAATTTATACAGTTATGCATTAATGTGTAATAATCCCCCCACTTTTTTCACTCTGGGGACAACCATATATATATATTATATATATATATATATAATATATATAATAGATATATATATATATATATATATATATATATATATATATATATATATATATATATATATATATATATATATAACATTATGTAAACAGATTGCTGTATAAAAGAAATATCCTTCAAAGGTTTGTTTTTTTTTTTTGATAAATTTCAATTTTTAGATAACAGAATAATAGTTGTTGCTTTGTGAAATCAGTATTGCAAATAAAACGGTGAAATCAAAACATGGGGAATATGAGGAAATTCTTTAATGTGGATTGTACTAGTATTCCGTGTGTGAAATACACTTGCAGACAGTGAATAAATATTTGGCGTAGGCGTATTGAATTCTATTTAACCTGACTGGTGCATGTAGACCTATCAACAAAACTAGCAGTATTTAGAATATGTACAATCTAGTAACAAGATCAAACGAATTACAATGTAGCCTCCACCTGTTTGTGCAGCGATGTTCAAAAACTGAAAGGGGCGTCAGCTGTGTTTTCCCTCCATTTTTACGAGTCGATGGAACATCAACGCAATTATATGTTATGCTAATTTGTTTATTGGGAATAATTCAAAGCACATTTTGCAGTATGGGGTTAATAACAAATTATATTGACGCAAAATTACACATGTATGTGCATTTCAGCGACATAAACTCAACTTTAAGATTGAAATTTCCATATCACACTTTTATTCGTATATTTTTGCTATTTAAAATGACGAAAATATAGTAATTACAATTCGCTGAAAACATAGGTCTACAAGACTTGTTGAAATACATGTATATGCTATCAAAGGTCAGTTCTGCTTTAATTTTAAGATATTATAAATTTGCTTTAAATTGTTATTTTTCAATTATTTTTTACCATTACACTCTTGTGATAGAATTGACATAAAAAGCGATAGACTGGATTGTTAACAACTCTTGGGCACGATTAATATGCAAATAAGTTTTGGTCAAGTTTCCCTTACTGTGTATTTGCAAGATCTGTCAGTGAAGTTGAACATAGAAGTTGCATCATTCCTGATTCACGTGATCTTAACTGATACGAGGGTGTCCGGGTAGCGCAGTGGTTAGCGCACTCGCTTTTCACCAATGCGACCCGGGTTCGATCCACGGATTGGGCAGGGAAGTATGTGAAATGGTTACCAACCCGGATACGCTCCTGTCCTTCGGACTGAGACAGTAAAAACCGAGGTCCCGTGTCACAGTGAGTGTCTGCACGTTAAAGAACCCTCACTGCTCAATGGCCATAGGTGTCGAGCATAGGCCAAAATTTGAAGTCCTTCACCGGCATTGGTGACGTCTCCATATGAGTGAAAGATTCTTGAGTGGGACGTTAAACAACAATAAATAAACAACTGATACGAGACTCGATAGCGCCGTTGAAGTTGGGGAAACGATTTACATGTACACGTATTGACCTAGAGATTTAAGGCTATATTGGCAGGAAGTAGCCTACATCGTAAGGGTGTAATACTGCCCTACAGCATAGATATTTAATATCGATGAAACGATGTTTATAAGCACAAGTTTTTTTTATTCACATCGCTGATCTATGTAGTTTGTTGCATAATAAATAAGCCATCAGTACTCACGTTAGGCCAAATGTCTTACCCGATTCTTTGTTACTTTTTTGTAAAACCTAATTTTACCGAATTAAAAAGCATTCAGTATACTGAGTGTATTATACCTCATTAAAACTTACGATTTCCGTACTTTCAGTACTTTGATTTTCCCTTTTAACTACTTAAATTGAATTATAATTTGATTTATAATTAGAAAAAGAAGACATATTAACAGGCATAAAACAATTTTAAATTCCTATATATTTTATGAAAATTGCTTGAGAACCCTAGCTTTTTCGATTGTACTTGATGTAATTGATTAACTCGACATAACTACGTGGTATTTGTATATATACCACGCGTACCACTGGAGCAGACTCTATTTTCACAAAATATATAGGAATATAAAGTAAAACATTTTATGCATTTGTGTAGCTCTTATTTGTAATTGTACATCTAGTAAAAAAAAAGATTTTTTGTATACACAACTAATGCCCCTTTAATATATCGTTCATCTGTGTAGTAGATTTTAAATCCAGCTATTGAATTAAATCGCCAATTTGCGGGTTGATATGATCGTCAAGATTTTCAAAATAAAGAAAAATCAACGAACAATTTAGTAAATAAATTTTCTGTTCTTTATCTTGAGAACGTAGTACATGTATGTTAATCCACCTTTCAACAATTCATAAGCAGTTCTGAAAATTATTATGTGGGTCTATTCAAATTAATCAGCGGCATTCAAGAAAAACGATATTATTTTACTATAAATCCTACCATCGATGCTTTATATATCGCTGATCCTACATATTAACCTTTTTTCATGTGGATTATGTCGTAAATTATTAAAGTACATATAGCCTACTATTGATTTATATAGAACAAAATGGAAATTGATGTCGCAAAATAGTGTACATACGTTATGCTGTGTAGATTTAAACAAAGAAAACAGCAAATCATTCTCAGCGGCTTTAAAACCGTCAAGATTTTCAAATAAATAAATATACGATAAAAATATATAAACAGACAATTTCGTAAATTAATTTTCTGGTCTTTAATTATGAGAATGTGGTTTAATACATCCTTTCATAAAATCTGGATTTCTGAAAATTATCATCAAGGAAGCCAATTTCAGAAAGATGAAATTTTCATCACGGTAGATGTCTACGATAAATCCTACACAACGCTGATCATATCTAATTTATTCAGAAACGTGGGTTTTGTAGACAAATGATTCAGGACTGCTGATTTAAACATAACAAATGGGAATGCATATGAATTCTGTTTTCATTTTGTAAGTGACAAAGCCCGTAATTACCGAAAGCCACAATTTCATCCTGTATCCGTTGTTATGAATACATTACACGTGCGGATAAATTCTGAATCCGTCCCTTGATTTTTCCTTTTGGCTTTTTTATACAATAAAAGAACACTTGATTTCGATTTACTTTTCTGTGTAAAGTATGTCGATTATATTTGTTTATAGTACTTCTATTGATGTGTAGATATATGTCTGAAGAAGGAAACGAATAAACAATCCTAAATATATATATCAGCTGTTTATTTACAAATATCGACCACAAATAATGGTTGCGTGCCTTTTTTCATGACGTCACACACGACCAACAGGAAGTCGACCATAGGCATAGCTTTTACTCGACATGGATTGTATACCAAAATACTGAAGACAGGACTGCTTTGTGTGATCTCATGGTCTTCTTTTAGTAGGAGACCAAAGACAGAAACAAGGGATGCCTTTCATAAGACGAAAGGACAGATATCTATGGTGATTGGTTATTATTCTAGATGACTAAACATAACGGGGGATCTGTCAAACTCGATCACCCACCATTCACTGGTTCAGTCACTGCTTTCGGAGGAAACCATGACTTGTATGTGAGGGTGGGATGTGTAATGTTTTACATCTTTTTTAAATATATTTTTTAGTGTTTTTGAAGATGATTCTTAAGTTAGATTTAGAGGAATTTGTTTCATTCCTCTTTGTGACACATTTTGCTCTCGGTTCCTTTGTAGGCCTGTACAGGCTGTAGAGTAGCCTATAATTAATAGACATGAATTCCAATGTTCAGGAAGGGCAAGGCTTTGGACTTTGTTGAGGAATGGTCAGGGATTAAAAATTCCCAGTCTGAAGTCCTGGACATGGTTAATTCAGGGTTGGACTTAGCATTTAGAAATACCAGAAGTCTGATGGACTTGCCTTATCTGCAATCATTTAATTTCACTATACATATTACTTATTATCAAAATTCAGCACAGACTTTGAAATTTCTCAATTGGACTTGCCAGAAATTTACTCTCCGAGAGTATTTAAAATAGAATTTTGAACCCCTGAATTGGTAGACAGTTGGGTAAGGCTTCCATTTATTTTATACCCTAAATTCAAATATTACCCAAAACATTAAAAATGCTTTAAAATGCATCATAATTTCTTGATATATTTCCTTGATGTAAATCGAAGAAATTTTCAAACAGATTTAGATTTATCATATGATTTGTGTGTTATGCAGCGTCATAACAGTTACATAAATATTTTATATGTAAAACGTATAATAAACCTGGCGGCGATTTGATTGGGTAATGTGCAGCTTACTGAACTACTTTTATTCACTACATACGCAGACTTCATTCATCTTAAGGTTGGCAGTGACGTCACTTCATTCATCTGAATGTTGGCGATGACGTCACTTCATTCATCTTAAGGTTGGCAACGACGTCACTTCATTCATCTGAAGGTTGGCGATGGTGTCACTTGGTGTTTGTGACGTCACTTGAACTTGATTGGGGACAATCGAATAAAACATGTGGTGTAGATGATTTTTTTAAAAAAATTATTGTATTCAAGTCGGCAGTTTTGTTAATTTTAACATCTGATAAAGTATACCTCGTGAGTTCGAGTCCAGTCGGCGACAGATTGGTTTCCTGTCCTTCGGATAAAACAGTAAAAATCAAGGTCCTGTGTTGCAGTAGGTATTGGCATGTAAAAGAACCCTCACTGCTTAAATGTTGTAAGTGCCGAGCATAGGCCAAACTTGGAAGCCCTTCACTGGCATTTGGTGATGTTTCCATATGAGTCAAAGATTCTTGAGTGGGACGTTATACAACAATAAACATACAAACAATCTTATTTTGTCAAGTCAATCATAGATCTGCCATTTTTTAACAATGATAAGGGTAAAACTGATTACTTTTCATCAATATTATGTAAAATGTGCTTTATTCGTTAGCTTATTTACCCCTTAGCTGCCTAAAGACACATTTGGACTGATCATAGGAATTTAAGAAGTCGCTGATTTACAGAAGAAACCCTTGTTTTTCAGGGTTGATGAGTTAAGTGTATTCTCTTTGCAGAAATATGTACAGCCTCTTTGACTTTGTTTAAAACTTCTTACATGTAACCTGGCAAAGAGGCTGGTTATGTGAGACCATTGATTAGGACTAGTGCTCCAAGACCAGTAACTGGCTAGGACGTACAGTAGACAGGTGTGGTGTGATTTTGGTGTGGTGTGATTTTGACTTTAGTATGTACAATGACAAGATTTTTTTCCTTCTCTGTGGGAAAAATGTCCAACAGCAGATGATTCATCTAAACAAATCTAAAAAAATTGTGTTCTCATTATAGCGAAGATCATATAATTGCAGGCTACTGGTCCTTGACCAGTAGAGTATCTATCAGCACAGATTGCTGGAGACCTGGGTTTAAATCTCGGTTAGGTTGTTCATTCCCAATACTTTCAGAAAGGTTAATCATCTAATATAACGATTATGACCTAAAACAATGAATTGTATGCTGTACTCTGTAGGCTACATATTTTACCAAGTTATGTTTTTCTGTATTAACTATTATATAATATTAATAACCTACTGTCCTTGCAGTTCAGTTTGGAAGTCAAGAAAATCTTTGATATTTCAAATACAATGAAATTTAAGTGTATAATGAAGGCTTCAATTGCTGAAACAAGTGTTGTAATAATTAAAATACATGTATAATGTTTCAGTACTGTCTGTTCTAATGAATGAGCGAAAATGATTAAAATATAGTAAGGGTGGTCCTTTACAATGTTAAAATAATGTCAACTGTGGAGGAAATTCCAATTTGTACATCATCATTTCATACCTAAATCAAGCAAAGTTTATCTTTTTCGTCGTTTCAAAATGTTCGTTTCTGAAATTGTGCACATGCTGGGTATATCGGGTGATCTTGACCCATTTTTAACTCATTCCATCGCATTCTGGGCTATATCATTCTTGACACATGATCATGAACTGCCCAACTCCACCGGACACAGCGGCACGATTGTAAAACATGAGGTACGCATACTTTTCAAAATTATATTGTTTTGATTTTGTCAATGTCAACATTCAAGGTAACATTAAAGATGGGAAATTTTTCTTTTAGTGACCTGATATATTTATTCATATATTCATTTGATTTTCTTAAGGTATTTAAAATAGCGTTGAAAAGCATATATTTTACATAATACATGCACTTTCCAAGAAAAATCATGTCCTGTATTTTTAAAAATAAATATAAAACACATAAAAATCGGCCAACTTTAACATAGTCCAAGCGCTTAAAGGACCGAGATACCCTGACCGAATTATGAAGTACATTTGATATGGTGAAAGAGTTTATCTGAAAGGTCATTGCATACTGAAAAACCGCTGGATTTTTTAAGGTACGAGAAAACTTAAATTCTAATAAATCATAAAACAAATAACTTTGAAAAGAAGATCTTTTACATGGTTTTAATTGTTTGACAAGGTATTTGAACACACATTTTATCATATTCTCGACTACATGTCAGGGGACAAAAATAGTTATTGTGACAGCTTATATCGCTTTAAGACAACTTTCGAAATTGGAAGGAACTGACACTTATGTCATGCCATAGATAATATGATTAACGAACTGTGGTCGAATTTCTGATTTCCGAAGTGAGTCACATGGACAGTAGTACTAGTAGACTCTGATAGAGCTTTCACTTCCTGAGTAGAATTTGAATTTGAGTGTTGTTTACACCACACTCAACAATTTTTCAGTCATATGCCATGATATGGTGGTGTCCATTTTTTAGTGGTGGGGAGAGATCCTAGTTACAACGAACCCATGAAGGAACCACTTGGTGTTTTCTGAAGTAATCTGGCAAACTTTATCACAAAAATCAGCTTAGGTTCCAGTGGGACTCAAACCTGCACCGACTAGAAGTGAGAAACTTCATGGTTTAAAGTGTGATGCTCTAACCACTCAGCCACAGAGGTCCCCCACCCACCTGAGTAGAAAGCCAAAGGTCTGACTTCTGGTCTAAGTCATGCTTGAGACCTGTTCCATGATAGGTGTGGCATGTTAAAGACCCACCCCCAGTGGTATAACAATACATTGATACAACAATATCTTATGTGATATTATTTCTGACAATATGATATATTGTTATTTTCACCCTAATGCACTTGCAAATGGTTTTGCCTCATTTTAAATTCGCTCATCAATAGATGAATTTACCATTTTGAATTTGCCCAGTTTTGAATTCGCCCACTGACAATGAGGGCGAAAATAAAACGGGGGTGAAAATTTCCCTGTATACAGTATCAGTATGAAAAAATAATCAAAGTTTTGCAATGTTGGAATCAAGAATTATGCTGTCTGTTGGTTTTTAAATCGTTTTTTGTACATGTATACAATTTATAAGTGTGTGTGTCTATCCTACTCTATGTCACCTACATATGTAAGCCCTATATCAATAAATTGTCTATGTTGTTTGCTGTAAATTCATGTATAAGGATTAAGGGATCACCACCAAATGAAAACCAAATGTGGCAGAGAATGAGAGATGCACTGGGTGAAGACCACATTGTGTCTCAAAATGTTTTTCATGGAATAAAGATCTATGAAAACGTAAATGACGTATGATTACTTATTAAAAACAATATCAGACATTTCTTTTTAACTTATTCACCCCTAAAGACACATTTGGACTGGTTCAAATCATTGATATACAGAAGAGTCCATTGTTTTTCAGGGGTTTATGAGTTGTTAACTAAGTAATGAGTGTCCATCAGTGGTTAAAGCACCATGTGTCACAGTCTATCACCGCTAGGCAACCCGTCCAAGTCCTACAGGAACCACAACCTGATTATTTTAAGAATTGTACTTAAGTCTTTTTTCTAGAGGTGTTGGTAATTTTACGGGGATAGCCCACTTACCCAAAGGCCCGCTACTGCGAACTCCGAAGTCCCGTTACTCTGAAAAACCTGCATTATGCCGTTTATTTTATGTTGTTTGAGATAGCCTTGTGACCTGATGACTATGACCTATATTCTAAAAATAGCTGTTTTGGACTTTGTTGCCACTGGGCCTTAATTTTTTTTAAACAAATCTTTTTTGTATTGTTTGGCCTTTTTTGTTTGTTTCATTATAGCATTCCTTTTTCATTTTACTACCACTACCAGGGTCATTCACAATCCCCTTATTTCAGAAATATGCAGTTATCTAAAAATAGTTGAGATCCCCACCCCTAAACCTACATTTTTTATTACCGGTACCCATGACAAGACAAGTTTCAAGGTGAAATTTCCTAGTGTCCCTAGGGCCATTCCCCACCTTTTATTTTAGAAATCTTAAATCATCTGAAAAATATGTATGCATCTTACCTCTAAACCTCTGTTTTAGTGTTCCTCATGACTAGACAAGTTGTATAATACAATTTGGGGATGTAATGGTGAATCTAAAGTTTCTCTGATCACCTAGATGGAATGGGTTATATGAAGAGATGGGGGTTGTTTGGGAAACTTTTGTAACAGGCTTCTGTTACAATTATACCTTGTCTTAGAAAATATTCCTCAATGCATTGTGAAGAAATTCTGTATGTATAGTTAGATAAGGCATTGACCCTCTACCAAAATTTGGAAATCCATGTGCCTTGGGGCAAGGGTTCTGCCCTTAGGACAGGGCCAAAATGGTCATACTGTGGAAATAAACATAATTGTGGAACATCTTCTTCTCTGTAATGCATTATGAAGAAAGACTGAATGCATGATTAGAAAGAGTAAAAAGCTTAACCATTATTGTAAAATTGTGAATTGCATTCAACAAATGATGTTTTAGAACCCAAATACAAAATCACATCTTGCAATTATATGATAAAACTTACTATCCTATAAAAGGATTAAAACATGTCAATACTGTATGATAGTTAAATCAACAAATCTATTATATCTGTTATGAAATATAAAGAGCACATAGATGACACAATGACTTCTAAAGACAAAAAAAAATGTGCATACTCAGGTGACCGTTAAGGTGGGCCTCTTGTTTTTGAATTTTGTAGGTTCTCATCTCTAAATTATTGGAAAAAAATAGTTGAGCTTTACAAAATAGTATTTACTGTATTGATGTCTCCAAGTTCCAAACTTAGTGAGACCAAAATATACATTTGACAACACAGGAGATCCACAGAATCTATTTTGGCCAGTGTACTTTGTAAATTCTATGTGTAATCATACTTCTATAATATTAATAGTGTAGCCTACTTTTCTCCTTCACTTACTTTAAATAATTGATTAAAACAAAAGGAATTTTTGTACAGCCACTTGATTCATGAACTTCATTAAAACAAAATATAATGTGCTACGTAGTATTTAAGTGCTGTTTCAAATATGATGTATAATGTAATGAATAGTGAAATTTGTATGTGTATGTATTAAAACATAACCCCAAAATCAAGAGGAAATACAAAAGCGTGAAAATGATTTCAGAAATTTAAATACATTCCCCCAAAATCCTTAGAATCACCACAAAATAAAAATAAATCGCATATACCAGTAGTTGAAAAGTAAGTCAGAATTTTTCATAAAAACTTTTATTCAGATTATATAAAAAAATCTGATTAAAGTTTATTAAAAACCAATATGATATTCAAAGGATTCAACAGGTTAGAAAATGATTCTTCAGTTTAAGGGCTTAGTCCTGTCTTTAGGATCAATAATACATTTGTATAATGCGCTTACATGAATTTTGAGAGTGAAGCTGGGTCCATGGAAAAAAGGTTCTTGTCTAGATCTGTCTAGAATCAGTGGTTTGATAGTGATAAACGTAAAAGCTCTAGTGATAAACGTAAAAGCTCCAGCACATGTGCATTGTCTAGATCTGTCTAGAATCAGTGATTTGATAGTGTTAAATGTAAAAGCTCCGGCACATGTGCATTGTCTAGATTTGTCTAGAATCAGTGATTTGATAGTGATAAACGTAAAAGCTCCAGCTCATATGCATTGTCTAGATCTGTCTAGAATCAGTGGTTTGATAGTGATAAACGTAAAAGCTCCGGCACATGTGTATTGTCTAGATTTGTCTAGAATCAGTGGTTTGATAGTGATAAATGTAAAAGCTGCGGAACATGTGCATTGTCTAGATCTGTCTAGAATCAGTGGTTTGATAGTGATAAACGTAAAAGCTCCGGCACATGTGCATTGTCTAGATTTGTCTAGAATCAGTGGTTTGATAGTGATAAACGTAAAAGCTCCGGCACATGTGTATTGTATTTGTCCACTCGTGTACATGCACTGAATGGTCATTCAGGTAGCGTGTTGATATTTCAGAGTTTTATAGCCGATATTGGGCTGTATTCAGAATGGCAAATTGTATTTTTTTCACAATTTGTTGCCAAAAATTCACAATCATGAATCTTTTTATTATTTTTCATTTTTATGCTGATATTTTCCATCATTGTTTTTCTGTATATGTTGCCACCTATCGTCAATCATACACTTGTTTGTTTATTGTTGTTTAACGTCCCACTCAAGAATCTTTCACTCATATGGAGATGTTACCAAATGCTGGTGAACGGCTTCTTTAACATGCCGACACCACCTGTGACGCAGGACCTCGGTTTTTACTGACTCCTCCGAAAGACAGGAAACCAAATTGCTGCTGTCATACACTAAATTAGAATGATAGAATAAGACCACATGGAAATTAAAATGCATCTATTCTGGAAATTCTTTGCCACTATTCAACATAATATACATGTATATGTATGTGGACTCTGTTGACCAGTCTTTACTAAAATATTTAGGTTTACTAAAGCCTGTGTGAATAAAAGAAGTGGGACAAATTAAAGACAAAAATATGATTTCTAATGAAGAAAAGACTTTCATCAACATTACACATGCTGATAACAGTATATAATTCTCAGTAATCACTGTACATTATTTTTTCAAAGAATTGGTGATTAAGCTATTGTTTTATGATTTATAAAGTTGTTTTTACTTTTATTGTCTTATAGGTTTCAAGGTTTCAGTGGTAACTGTGGTGTCTTCAATGGGCAAGTGTCAGTCTTGCTGTGAAACTCCGGGGACCACAAGTGGTTCCAGGTATTCCAGTACACAGCGTTCCTCAGCTGATTACAGAGCTCGTGGGATTCCTCAGCCTATAGGAAGAGAGTCGAGCAAGGATTTGTCTGGCGGAGGGGATAGTCATATTCATATGGCAGCTACTAGATCGGCTGTTTCATCTTCGGATAAGAAAATGTTCACTCCTTATCCAAAGTTACCACCAATCAAAAAACACAGTAACGGAGAGAGTAAGCGCCTATCATTTATTTCAAGAGATTTCTCAGAGAACAAAGTCCAATCTCTGTTTGAACAGTATAAAGATTCTGAGGAAGATGCGATATTAGCGGAAGGCATAGAGAGTTTTTGTAATGATTTAGATGTTAACCCAGATGAATTCATTGTTTTGGTGCTTGCATGGAAATTTCAGGCAGAAACTATGTGTAGATTCAGCAGAGAGGAGTTTTTAAATGGTTGCAAATCTCTTAAGGTTGACTCTATCAAAGGTATTCAATCTAAATTCCAAGAAATGCAAAATGAAGTCCAGAATAAACAAAGTTTCAAAGATTTGTACAAATGGACTTATAAGTTTGGACTAGAGGCAGATACTGGCCAGAGAACTTTGCCAATAGACATGGCTATTGGTCTGTGGAAACTTGTATTTTCTCAGAATGTTCCAGCAATCCTGCAGCGTTGGCTAGAGTTCCTCGAGGAACACCCTGTTATTAGAGGTATTCCCAAGGATACTTGGGACATGTTTTTGAACTTTACAGAACAAGTTGGTGATGATCTCAGTACATATGATGACACAGAGGCCTGGCCTAGTTTATTTGATGACTTTGTGGAATATGAAAATGACAGACAGAATCAAAATGTCAAAACGTTTTAACATTTATCACATTTTAATACATGTGTGATTGTTTGATAGTGGTTCATCAAATGAACACCTATCATTTACATCATTTGTAGTGGAAGAAATTGTTCTTCAGCTGAAATTTGTTGATGTTTGACAGTTTGTAGATTTTTTGTCCATTTTGTATTTATAATTGGTAACATGATAAATGTGCCATCTATTACACATGCATAATCTCAGTTGTAATGAATCTGAAGTTGTGAATAGTGTAATTTCCCCTACAATGTTGGATGCTGGTAGATAGTTGTTTTTTGCTCACCAATGCATCAGTTCAAATTTGGTCCACAAGTAGGTGATGAATAAAGCAAGACATATCGGTAGTGAGTTTATTAATAATCTCAGTGGGATCTGTTTTCAGTGAAATCAAAGGTATTAGTCAGATAAATGGTCATAGTAGTATGGTCCATAATCTTATTGGGATGCATGTTCACAGTGATGTCAGTGGTCTCAATTGGATCAGTAATCCTAGTGGGATGTATGTTCACAGTAACATCAGTGACCAGGGTGGGATCAGTAATCCTAGTGGGATATATATGTTCACAGTGAAATCAGTGATCAGGAGTGGATCAGTAATCCTTGTGGGATGTTTTTGTCCACAGTGATATCAGTAAGTGGTCACAGTGGGTCAGTAATCCTTGTGGGATGCATGTTCACAGTGATGTCAGTGGTCACGATGGGATCAGTAATCCTAATGGGATGTATGTTCACAGTGAGACAAATTTTCGTACATTACAGTATGTACATGTATTAGAATAAGTAATCTCAGTGGGATGTATGTTCAAAGTAAAGTCATTGGGATCAGTAATCCTAGTTAGGCAAGATTTTGTCAGTATCCTAGCAATTTTTTCTTGATATTTTTGTATTTTTTATTTTATGGTTCACATGCTGTAGTTTCAAATGAAGAGCTATATTTTGAGTATTTTATGAGATGCAATTTCCCATCATTTCACCTCTGTAGTAAGTCCTGGCTGTATTTGAAAAATCAGTGTAATGAACCCATCTGTGTATTCACATTCTAGATTATTTGCGGCTTTGTCTTTGCTTTCCTCATTGATATTTGAAGTTTGGGGTTTAAAATTTTTAGGGTGCCAGTTTGGATGCTTGGGCCATGATTGGTTCAAATTTCACTGATTTCTACATCTAAATAAAGATACTTCAACATGTCAGCTATATCTGGTGAAAGCAGCCATTTGCTAGAAATGTTTTGACTTAGATATAGTTTTTTTTTTCATTCAGACAAATTTTTGTCACTTTTTGAATTTTTCTCATCTTCTGTATACAGACATGTAAGAATACATGTACATGTATGAAATGAAGATTTTAATATTTAATTTCACTCAACATAAGAATGTAGCTATCATTGATGAGGTTGAAATTATCCTTCTTCTTTGCAATATTTCCAAACCTTAAAATAATTTACATATAGATAGAAAATTATTACATTCAAACAAATGTAAATCAAGATGGATAACTTTTCTCTAATCATATACATACAGTGGAACTTCACTGTAGTGAATGTAGTGGAAAGACCACCTAACCGACTGAATCAAAGTGGTCTGATTAGGGAGGTTGTCTCTAAAGTGAGGTTCTGTACTTTGTAACACATTGTCAACTTAAGTCAAATTTAGACTTGCCCATTTCAAAGAATGGTAAAGTCCACTGTCAAAAATCAGAAGTGATTTATTTAGAATCTATTTTCTACGGTAATTTCACATTAATTAATAACTTGTTCACCCAGAATTATGATCACAGGGGTTGATGTGTTAAATATTTATCAAAAGATTGAAAATTTGAGGTCTGAAATATGAGGTGGCCATCTAAGTGAAGTGGTCTTTTGGTGAGGTTCCACTGTATTCCACAGTATGTTTAACTTGACATGTTCTTTTCATGTTTTTTCTGTCTTTGTATGGATTCAGAATCCATCTTAGTAGATAGCTCAGTTTATTATTCTCTATTTCTTCTGAAGAAGTAGAATTATTCCTTACATTTTATTTATTGATTATTTCACAAGAATCCCATGAAATAAACTTGAAAAGTTTGATTGATGAGTTAAAAAAGAAAACGACTTTAAGGAAAGAATCAGATTGCATACCACACTTTTATTTTGTCTGAAAAATGATTTATTTATTCCGACAAATCACAAAATCAGCTATGAATCACATAATGATGTATCTAATGGCATGTAAACTGATCAGACCCATTTTTAGTGATGTGCACATATAATTCATTCCATAAGAATAATGCACTGGTTAGTGATACACGTGCAATTGTTTTGTATAATTTAAAACATATGTCAATATGTCTGTTTTGTTAGTTAAGTTCCAGATTAATTTCATTCTGTAATGTGATTGATGACAATTGGAAATAGGAGAATCTGTGTTGGGAAATATGCTTTTTCTTATTCAGCTGTTCAATTTACTTGTTATCTGGTGGAAACAAAGGTTTTCACTTTGCCATCATTATTAACATCAGGACCTGGCACCATAAAACTTAGGAATCACTTAAGTCAATAGTTTTTACTTAATTCTGTCTAATCCTTAAATCTGATTGGCTTAGCAGGCAAATTTGAGAATATTGGCAGACTTGAATAAATTCTTTAGTTTTATGATGCTTGGTCCAGGGTACAAGGTCACAAAGTAGACTTAGACTTAAATCAAAATTTGAATTGTTTTTCAATATTGAACTATGTTTTTGTGTTAACAACTCTAATCACATGGTTTAATAGCCCCCTGTCAATGTGAATCAGGAGACTAAGTTTTGTATGAGTCAGTTGAGCCGGTTAAAGGTAGGGCTATTTAAAGTTGTGTAATTGCTCACCATTCAATTAATTATGGTCATGGAATTCTGATTATTTTTGCACCAAGGATCTTTGAAGGACTAATATATAGATACTGCAGAGTAGAAAGTAAAACATAATTATGATTTTTTTTAATTTTGCCATGGTTTGAATTTTTTTATTTCTGTATTTCAGAATTTGTTTCAAGTTGAGGTTAGTGACATGTATTGATTCATCAGTAGTCTCAGAATGCCTGAAAGAGTATCTTCTCAAAATGTTTATAGTTACAAAATTTCAGTCTAGGAATGTAATAGATGATCATTTTACTGAAAAAAGAGAAATTTTGACTTAATCGAAGTCCAAGTTTTTTTTTTATCCTGGACTTTGATTACATACATTTGTAGGTGTAACCAAGTGATCCTAAATTGCTTGGGTCAAAGTGTGATCCTGATTAATCAGTTTTCTTATTCAAATTTTGTATATGTAGGTATAGTTTAATCCATATAACCTGGTGGTTAGAATTTCGTGAACTATGTCTTGACTGGGACAAGTTTAAATTTTAGGTAAATACATAAAAATTACTCTGACAAGAGTAATCTTTCCTACTTTTCAATATACAGGTACATGCTGTTATCTAGTTGGTAATTTATCATAAAGCTTGTCATAACCAGAAAGTGAATAGAATCAACCGTATGATAATCAAAATTTTACTCTGCCCTGCCTAGTTATGTGAATTAGACAAATGAAGCACTAGGATATAGTATTGTAAAACAGATGTACATGTGCTGAATGTCTTGATTGTCATGTACATGTAAGTCTACCGCAATATTAAAATATTGGCTCAAGTCAAGATTATTTTAAGATTCCAGGGCCTTTAATACCTCAGGTTCCTTATGATAGAAACTTAAGAGTCATGTATATTAGAAAAATAAATACATGTAGGTGATGTATCTTTGGGATCGTTTCAATCTTAGAGTTACCTCCCCTTCGTTTGTAATACTGTCTAACAGACTTTATCCTATTGATTGTTTCAAATGCAGCATCCATGCATCAATGCTGTGTAATAATGGATATTGAAATAGTTTATCATTTATACATTTAGTCCCGCCTTATTCAGACTTCCACGACTGACATCTCCATGAAGAACTGTCACATTGTTTCATATGTTGTATTTGAGTCAAAATATATGACATGAATTATCTCCATAACGTTATTATTTTAGTCATTAGTATTAAGCCCATCTTGAACTGAGATTTCTTGCTTCATGGACAGCCATGTATGTGATTTTATACTAGTCATTTATAAGCAGTAGATATTTACATATAGTGCCATGTAACTTTAAGTGTGATCCAATGTGATGATTTGGAATAGATTAGTGCTTGTAACTGACATCTTTATTACGGTAATTTACAAGTTTTCTTTTGTTGTGCAGAATTCGATCCGGGGTGTTTTGTCACCAAAATCAGGAGATAAAAAGATAAACAAACAAATTAAGATAAAGTGTATAATTTCTTTTCAAGGTTCTTATCTGGACAGCAACATTCAGGTCATTTACTTGTCAGGAAAAACTTCTGATGTAAATTTTGAGAATTTTTTAAGGTGTCATGAAGTAAAGTTGAAATGACTGACAGAATTGTCTTCCTTTTACTCCATATTTAGCGATTGTTGCTAGGTTCAGTTATAAATGTTGGTGTAATCACATTTCTTTATACTGGTCCTGTTATATAATAAAAGTCTACATGTACATGTATAATCAGTGACCCAGAGTACAAGGTTTCATATGATAACTGCCAAGATGAAACAACAAAAATTACTTGTAATTTATAAGAAAAAATTGATTTTAGCCATTGCAGTACAAATACAAGTATTTTTGCCACTTGCAAATATAATTACACAAGTATAAATATATGTATGACATGGTTTTCCTCACATTGCTTTTATATAGAAAACTCATTGTAAATCTCAGTTTATTTTACGTCGCATTATAATTATTTTTTCTTAATTTTCATTTACTTTGACGAAATTGTGATAGCAATGTCATGATAACTAATTCATTGGTTGTTCAGAATTGCCATTGACAGAAAGTAAGAGATTTATCAAACAGGTTTTAGACTTTAAAACCCAATGTGCTATATTTGCTCAGTCAGTTGTTTATGAACTACAGTAGAATCTGTCTCGAGAGACCACTCCATCTGCCACTGAGATGTGGTCTTTCATAAGGTTTTAAATAAAGTAACATTTAACTGAGGGGTTTCTATAATGTGTCTCATAATAAAGTAACATTTAACTGAGGGGTTTCTATAATGTGTCTCATAATAAAGTAACATTTAACTGAGGGGTTTCTTTAATGTGTCTCATAATAAAGTAACATTTAACTGAGGGGTTTCTTTAATGTGTTTCATAATAAAGTAACATTTAACTGAGGGGTTTCTATAATGTGTCTCATAATAAAGTAACATTTAACTGAGGGGTTTCTTTAATGTGTCTCATAATAAGGCAAGTGCTCTTTTATGAGGGTGGTCTATCAAGACAGGTTTCACTGTAGTTTTACATAAAACGTACGTGTAACACCCCCACCTTACTCTTACCTTCAAAATGAAAAGAAAATGAAGTGCACTTGAGTGTTTGAATGTGTTTAATCACTGATGATTATATGTTATGCAGTTAAAGGTATTGGTTATAGTCATTGTAATTAATTGTTCATGTTGGCAATATCTATATAGGATTTATATATAAGCAGTAGTGACAGAGTTATCATGTTTGCATGTCAATTTCATGAGTTTTTCTGATGATACTTCTGTAAGTGTAAATATATAAATACCATGTGACCAGTGCCACAATAACACATTTTGTAATTGATGAAATTACATTGTAGTACATTTTCTGACACTTTTTAGTTGATCATTGATGACTCAATACTAACAAATTACCATCAATATTTTTTTTTATTCATTGTATCAAATAAATGTGCACAGTAGGCCTACATCAAATTTCACTGCAGTGCTTCAAGAATCCATATGACAGTTGGACAGTCAGACTGATCATTCCAAAATATAACTTCTGATTTTTATTGAAATTAGCTTCAAGTTTTGATTTACTTACGAGTGCTTTACCAGAGTGCTTTGGTTTATTCATACCCTAATAATTTACATGGATAGTTTTTTTAAGGTGGCTTAGTGTTTTAGATTTTACCACAAAATGCAAGAGGACAAAGATACATTTAAGTCTCCCCCCCCCCCAAAGAAAAGGTTTTAGTAAATATCAAGCTCAAAAGCTTAAATACATGTACTGAAATATCTCGTCAGTATGCATATCCTAAGTCAAGATTTATAAAATCCTGCCTGATAAATAATGTTAATTCTCAATTTGCTTGTAGGTTGTTAGTCCTTTCCCATCGTATGTATCCATATGAAAGATTAACTACCCATCAAAACTTGTTATTTTTTTTGTATTTTTTGGCAGCAGTAAATTAGAATATATGATATACATCCATATGCTTGATCATTAAACAAAAAAAAAGAGAGAACTAGTATTTAATATATATATATATATATATATATATATATATATATATATATATATATATATATATATATATACACATATATATATGCACCTGCATAAAGGTGATAATCGTGAAGTGGATATCATAAATAAATTCATCTTTAACTTTATGACCCGCAGCTCAAAAACATTCTCAAATAGATAGATACATGTAGATCTCTCTTTACATTTGCTAAAGAGCAGTATTGAAATATTTAATCACTAACAAATCCATGACCTCAGTTTATGTATCCAAGATTAAAGATTTTTGGGAGAGAGTGGCCTGTTTTTTGCTTACCCATTTGTATATTGACTAGTCTTTATACCATTGATAGACTAACTGCAAATTGTTAAAAGTTTTTAATTGTTAAGTATTTCTGTTAATTATACAATGATTTCACTTTGATTTAAAAGAGTTTTCAACTGGTGTTGTATTTTAGAAAACACTTAAATTTGAAAAAATGTCATAAACAAATTTCCGGGAAAAAAATTAAACATAGCCTTAAATTTTGAACCATATATTAGCATGTTTATTCTATTTTTTGTTTTTCAAATTCTGTCAATATAATAATTACATGCCAAACCTCACCACATTTCAAATTTTTGTGTCACCAAATTACATGAATCACACAGAAATCATTATTGATTTAGTGGACGTTGAGTAAAAAAAATGCATAAATATACATTTGTATTTTTTTCTTAGTGGATTCACATTGTAGAAACTTAATGTATGTCTTGGTGGATTCACATGCTATAGTTACTTATATAGGATTCACATTATCTGACGTTTTAGGGGAGCCACATCCTAGACACTTATACATAAGGATCACATTGTCCGATGTCTTGATGACATCACATGCTAGACACTTATACATAGGGATCACATTTATTTTATACACGAATGTTGGTACTGGATCATAAGTGTGTGAAAATTACATGGGAATTTAAAACTGTTAAATATTGATTCCAGCCATTTCATTTCTTCATTGAACTTGCATCATATAAATGATAACAGAAACCTTCTCAAATTATTTATCCACCCACACTTTTGTTATTCATAAATGTATTAATATTTGTATCCAAGTTTTGCATGTAGTCGGAGATTACTAGTTATTTTTTTAGAAATTGTAAAATTGCTCTTTGCTTTGATCTCTTAATATAGTTTCTTTGATATTGGGAAAACAGGGTCAACTTATTTACTTTCAAAATGCTGTGTTTATTTGCCTATGGCATTTCTTTAAATTGTCAAAAAGCAATTTATGTCATGTGTGCTAATTTGCTTTACTAAAATTTATGATGTGTAAGTGATTGACATGTTTTTATAGATGAAAATAAGTTTATGAAACAGTAGCTGGTTGTATCTGGAAAAATTGCACTGCTAACAGAGTAAAAATGTATTTTAGATATATCTACAAATATCCTTATTTGATAACTGTATCAGATTGTACAAGCATCTCAACAGATTTCCTAATTTGGATAATATTTCGTAGCCGTTGTAGAATAGCATAAAAGCCTTCAAATGTCTATATATATCCTGATCCTGTAGTATTTGATAATGTATATGTATTAGAATACCATCTAATGCTCCAATCTTCCAAAGTACCTGTAGTAGGATAAGATCAAATGGTACAAGTATCTCAACAGATGTCCTAATTTGGATGATATTTCATAGCTATAGTAGGATAGCATAATAGTGTTCAATTGTCTAAATGTATCCTTAACTGGATAGTAATTGATAATCTCTAATCATCTACAGCTGTCTTTATCCCTGTAATATTTGACAACTGTAGTAGGATAACATCATATTGTTCAGTATCTGCAGATGCTCTTATCCCTGTAGTAATTGATAATAGTTGGATGACATCATATTTTTCAGAACTGTAGTAGGATAATCTTAGGTTGTGCAGTATCTACAGATGCCGTTATCCCTGTAATATTTGATCACTGTAGTTGAATAAAATCATATTGTTCAGTATCTATAAATGCCCTTATCCCTATAGTATTTTATAATTTTTGTTGGATAACGTCCAAGCTCAAATCTTCCATGCTTCCTGTAGTACAGACAGTAAAAGTGTTCACAGATGTCTTTACTCTGATGATATTTCCTAGATGTAGTAGGACGGCATGACATTGTACAAGTGACTATTCTATCCTTATCCACAGATTGATAATTTTAGTAATATGTTTATCATCAGAATATTATCAGGCACAACATAGGTCCATAGGCCTTTATAAGTGGATAGTATTTGATCGTTGTAATGGGATAAAATCAGACATTAAACAAATTTCAATACCTGGGTAGTATTTGATAGTTGTTATAGGATAACATCATACTGTCCACAGCTTTCAGTAAACGGATAGTTTTTCATTTGTATCTATCATCCTTATGTGTACAGAGTATAGGCCCTTTTGTGAATAACGTGATTCTAAATGGTATCAGGATACTTTGTAATTGTGTATAGATCTTACCACAGGTTTGTCGTGGTTGAGTTTCTATTTGTACATGCTTATTGTGCTACAGATAAAGACATTTCTGAGATTTTCTTCAAAATTCTGAATTGGCAGTTATTACAAGATTTACAGTACAATGAACAGTATACCAGTAAACTATGTAAAGATTTCCTATGTGTATTGAATGTATATCATTTCATAAACAACTGACATTATGCATATTATTCATGTGTGACCTTTAACCTTGTGTGGCTTTATAGATATGTTTGATTCCTTGTATTAGTGTGATTCTCAGAGGTAGCATAGTGTGACTTTATTAATAGTTCTCAGAGTATGTTTGAATGTAAAACAGCATAGCTGGCTATCTGTTTAACAGTGGAGAGGGATAATTGTGTATTGTTTTATTATTTTTATTACTCATTTTTACTGGGAGAGATAAGACCGTGATTGACACTTTTCTGCAAATCAATGTTATCTCTCGTACATTTATGTTATGTGTATTTAAGTCACTGAGAGACTAACTTATTAATTACAAATATCAGCTTCTGTAGCTCTTTTAAGCTTATTGTGCGGTATCTGATCCATGTATTCAGAAACAATACAATATGTGCAATGTCAAGAAGATAGTTGTATATTTCAACATGATTTTATGTATTCATTGTTGTACAATCATTCGACATGTTTATAAATTGTTGTTCCTAATCCTGTTATATATGTTATAAGGCCTCCATTTCATCTGTGCTGTTTCAAACCATTTCATTGATTATACCAAAGTGACTTTTAAGTAACTGAATAGTGTACTACTGAGAAACAAATTGAGTTGCCTCCCCTAGGCAGGTTGACTATAACTTGTATTAGAACAGCGTATTGTAGAACAAATGTATGGTTTAATCTAACTGTGATGCCCATCAGGACCGATTCCTCATAAAATAAGGGGGGAGGGGGTCAATCAGTGATTTAAAATCTACACCTAAATAGAAAAAATGCTGTAGTTTACAAAAATTTTGAAGTCACCTGAATGTTATTGGTGACATTTTTTGGTTCGAAAAGATGTCTTTATGTACATATTACAGACTTGTTTGTATTTCATGTATTTTAATAATCTTTTTTAGAATGTTTTAATGCTCACCATTTGGCGGTAGCAAAATGCATATTTCACAATGTCCTTTAAGATTAATATCATTTTTAATTTCTTCATATTTTTGTTTTCTACTTATAGTTTTCTATGAAAAATTATTCATAAATGGAAATGATATGGAATAATTGGAAAACTTTAATCAAATTTTGTCTTAATACAAGCATGAAATTCATGTTTTTCAATTTACAATTGATTTAAAATGCGTGCTGACAAAATTTTGTGTCTTTAGAAAACTGAAAAATGTGAATCTTCATTTTTGATCCTATCATGTTGTTCTTTGGTATTTATTTTCGTATATAACGTTTGTTGTCATTTATCATCCATATGATATTTGGATATAAAAGTCGAAGTAGATAATTATGTAAATGTATGAAATGTCTGAGGGAAAGGAAGTGTAATTTATTGTCTGTTTTTGATTTGTTTGATTTCGTTTTTTATCAGTCTCATTTAAAATTGACTTGAACATTGTTTTTTTTAATTGTGACAATTATGTATTAATTTAAGGATTCTAGTCAAAGTATTTGCTTCCAGCTGATTGGAAGCAGTGATAGAAGTTTAATGATTCTTCTAATTTTAAAATATATCATTAACAGTCAAAATTTTAAACATGTCATAAAAATCAATATTTTTTTCATATAGCACTCACTGAAAAGTCAGGTTTCCAAACAGTGTTTAATTTATTTCATGTTTACGGTTAGTGAAATGAAAATGACAGCTTTTGTTTTCATAAAGAAATGTCTTTGTCAAATAATGACTGTCCCATTTCATTTACTCTTTTTGGGGAACATATTTTGGTCTATAGAATGTTTTTAGTAGAATAACTTATTCACAGTTTGATAGTCCCACTGTTGCAGGAAACAATTTTTACTTTATTAGCGTCTTTTAAAATCATTAAAATACCATGACTATGGTAACGTTAAAATACACTAAGTTTACCAAACATTGTAATGTAAATTCATGCAATGTTGCAGAGTTCATGGTCGAACCTTAGATAAGCATTTTTAGATTGTATTTCACCTATCTTTAAGTAAATCAGTTTTATCACAAAAATTAAAACACTCTATTGTAACCACACTTATCTGAAAGATCTTCAAGACAAAAGTACCATTCTTTCATGGCCAATATTTACAGGGTCAAGTATCAAAGATCCACATAACCGCAGTTATACAGTGCTTGTTGTATTTTCGATGCTGAACTTGCAATGGTCCGCGTGTGCCATTGCATAAAATCATGATCTCTCCTTTATGAGATGCATTCAGTTATCTAAGAATGTATTTCTGCAGATGAAATCTTGAGACCTAATCAATATTTCAGTAGAGCAGTCTTTAAGGTTTTTTTTATTGTAAACTTTTAAACAATGTTTTGGAATTGATGGCAGTTGTACTTGGGACAAATGTTTATTTCAAAACCAAAATAAGTATATTGCATATTGTTTCCTTAAGAAATTGTTTCGCAAAAATTGCATATTTATGTTGTAGGTATTTCAAACGAATTACCATTTAAAGGTTTTAAATTGACTGCTTGACATAAACAAAAGTTTCAAAGTCAGTGGACATTAAGAGGTTTATTGTAACACTAACACGTAAATTCTCAAATACACAGCTTGTAATTTGAACGTTACTAGCCCTTTCATCACCATAAACAATAATAGACTCATCTGAAACAACAGAAAAGAACATACTATATGGATACTTGGGGATGAAAAGGTTAATTACGTTTTCTTTTTTTTGTGTTTTTAAACAGGTACTTACTAGTACTTTAGATGTCTTTCAAATAGCAACATTAGTCCAAAAAATATCTTGAAGGGAAATAAATAAAAAAATAGACATTTTCTTTGCCTTATTTTTATGTTTTTGGAACAAGTTTATTAATACTTATTATTTGTTAAAATTGGATACGTTTGTTAAAGTACTGTGAGCATTTGTAGTTCGTATGTATTGATAATTTTGTTGCAATAAAATAATGCCTTAGTGTATTTGGTCTTGTTTATATTCTATGGTCTTAATTTAGCTGTCAAGTGTTTATTTTGTAGTTACTATGGTTATATGGTTACTAGTCCCCCAATCCCGTGACTGTAATTTTTTTTTTTTTTTTTTTTTGGTTTTTTTTGTTCGTTCAGGTCATATCGTCTTCATTTCTTCACATATTTGGTCCATGTTAACATCCCAAGTAGACAAAGCGTCGCATTCAAACATTGCGTTCCTACCATTCTTACATTAAGAGTTATTCCAGTTTGTTGATTTTATTTTTCTGGGTCGCATCTAAGTCATTTCTTCCCCTAGTCTTTCCATATTTGGTGCAGGTGGTATGCGTTTCAAGCAGACAGTGCCACATGTAAACATGACCGCTTCTACCACCCTTATGTTTATAGTTAATAATAAACCAAAATTTATACCGAATACCGTCTAAGAGTAAACATTGTAACAAAAATGTCTATCTTAGCTTTTGTAGAGTTTATAATTTAAGCGGTACTATCCATACAATATACATGTATTACTTTAGTATAGACTAATTAGCTGGTACATTATTTCTGATCTGAAGAATACTTCAGAAATATAAAAAATAGTTTGAGTTCCATATTCATGGAATTTTTATGGGAAAGTTTGTATTTTTTATATTAATGAAAATTCCCAATTCCTTCCTGAAGTCCTTCTTAGAACCTAAAGCTTTAATAATGGCGACATATACATGTATAAGATTGTGTACAAAACAAGAGTCAGTAAGAGGGATTTAAATGTCACGAAAAGAATGCACATTTTTTAGACCTCAAAATGTCATCGTCATCGTCGTTTGTCGGCTAACTTTTGCATTTAAACATCATCTTCTCAAGAACCAGTGGGTCAGTTTTAACTAAACTTGGCATATAACATCTCGACGTGAAACTTGCATTAAGTTTGCGAATAAAAAGCCTTTAGGGGCTAGGGGCCCCAAAAGGACCAAAACTTGGTACATTTTTAACAATCTTCTCATGAAACAATGAATAGATGAGTTTCAAATTTCGTATGCATGATTGTAAAATCAATATCTACAAAGTTGATGAACGAAAATGAAATCTGTTCACAGACGAGCCACTAGGGGGCGCTTCAGTAACGCATGGTATATTTGTATTATAAATTGCTTAATAACTCAAAACTGATCGACTTTTTGTATACAAAGATATATGAAAAAGTCGTTCGGAATTATCTAAGGATCACTTTGACAAAATTTCATTGTCATGGGGTTAAGGTCACAGGCACTGAAGTAAATGAAAAATATACTTTTTTGTAAAAGATTCGACATTTTTTACTACATCCAGAACCATTCGGTCAATTTAAACCAAACTTGACAGGAAGTATAACCATGTAAAGCCACATCAAATTGCGATGAAAATGGACTAGGATCAAACATGGCTAAATGTAGAACGAATGAGTCAGCAGATATTTTTTATTTAATACATGTATGTAAAAATTATTTAATCTAGAGAAAAACCGTTTCCTTTAAATAAATTTTCTTCTGGTGGAAATTGTTGGGTCGTTCGTTATGCGAGGTATTTCCCCTTTCTGTTGATTTTTAATGTTTTTTGGTTGTTTTTTTGTTTTTGTTTTTGTTTTTGTTTTTTTTTTAATTGTCTTGGGAAAGTAAGCAAAAATGTTCAGCATGCATAGATCTACAAAAAAGTCAATAGGGCTAGAATTGTCAGTTTGCCTCTTATGACAGTTATTTGTCCTTTTAGTGGATTTCTCTTGTTTTGGCAGTTTTGTCCTCTTGTCTTGAAAAGTATAAAAGATAGTGAGAGAGTAAATGAATAAAAATGTTCAGCACGCAAAGATCTACGAAATAGTCAACAGGAATGAAATTGTACACCTTATGGGAGTTATTTCCGCTTTTAAGTGGATTTTTTCATGTTTTGGACTGTTTTCCTATTATCCAGTGATCACATGCAAAGATCTACAAAAATGGTACAAAAATTGGTAGGGTGATCGTTGTGAAAGTTATTTCCCCTTTGAAATGGATTTTGCATGTTTTCTACTGTTGTTGCACATTATCTTGAAATATCTATGAAAAAGTCGGCAAGGCAAGTCCAAACTTATGCATGTTAATTCTCCTTTTCAATGAATTTTTCTTGCTTTTCAGTATATTGCCAGTGAAATACATTTTACTCAGGTGATTATCAAGGCCCAATGAGCCTTCTGTTTTTCATGTTTATTATCCATTTTATCATCCTTTACACATTTTATATGTTTTCTGCAATGTTGACTCATTTTGCCAAGTGAGCGACGTAAGATCCATTGGGCTTTTTGTTCCTATTTCTGTATTTTTTTTGTATTTTGCCTCTGTATATTTCGTTTGCTCTCCATCGAAACCGGAGTTTTATTGAATTTCTTAAATTTCGCCCAATCATTTAATTTGAATTTTACAGCAATGTTTTTAATTTTACCATACATAACTGAATTGTGAATATGCAAAATATTTGGTTTGCTAACAAAACGTTTACCTATTTACTGCAATATAACATTTTTGTAAATGTTTTTGTGGTAAATGCAGTGTTGATAAAAAGCACCCATAATTCTTTCTGATTCATGCATAAGTAGGTATGCAAATTAGAATCTCATATTACAGTAGACTGGCATGGGATTGTATCAATTATTTTTATGGGAAAAAAATGGGAATTATGAGTATGCATCATATTTAATATAATGCATATAACTATGTTACTGAAATAATTACAACTTATTAGTAGTATTCATGGCGCACTGGATGTAAAACAACATAAAAAACAAACAAAAATGTTAACTTGAAACTTATGCTGACTTGCAATCGTGAGATGATCCCCTATTGACCATTCTGTATGAATTAAGTGAGTGACAAGTCAAGCTTATGGACAATAACAGGCACATTGACTATGTTTTGGTAACCATGTAGTTTGAAAACTGTTTATATTTACGGTATTATGGCTGTTCAATGTATTGGATTTACACCCACATAATTTTTCTTGAAATTTGAAAGAAACCTTACACTATTAGTAATGGAAAACTTCCCCTCTTGAATTGCTTGATGGAATTAAAATTGATTTTTAGTTATGTATAAGCTTTAAAATAACAATGATGAGCATTTAAAATATATAAATTATTTAGTTTTTGCAAAAAAAAGACTAAACCCTAGTTTCAATGGAGAGCAGACGGACTATACATGGAATGATTGTACGTGGAGAAGACTATAACGTATCAGATCATTTGAAAGACACAATTACTATAGATGTAAAGAGGTGACAGAGAGATATTATTCTTGTTCGTTATCTATTACAGTAATAAATTCCCATGTAAAGCACACGATCTTGTCTATGTTTTATCTTCCAGATAATTCCTGTGTTAAAATTACGGAAGATACAAATCACATTAAAACTAGAAACTGGCGTAGAATTTTTATGACATTCCGTTTTCTTTGTATTGAGATCCATTGATTTAGCACTGTATTAGACAATTAGTCCCCAGTTTTTACTCTGATATAACACTCAAATGTTTTAATTAAATCCTCGGTCACTTGTCTGTTTGTATGCTTGTCCATCCGTATGTCTTTCTCTCTGTCTGCCCGTCCGTCTGTCTTTCTGTCTGTCCGTCTCTCTGTATCAACAATTTGGTTTAGTTCTCACTTTTAGCTTTATTGACATTTTTATTTGTGTTCTTCTATAACAGATGATATCATGCATAACGTCTTTCAAAACCCAGCTTTGTCCGATGACCCCTGTTGACATATCTATTCTCATTAGCGATAAGTAATCATCGCCGTCTAAGTTTGTCTTTTTACAGAAAAAAATCACAACATTCCAACACTGAAATCTAGAAAACGGTGTACTAAATATTGATATGGTCAAATATATTTTCTACAATGTTGACACAGTCGATAATAACCATATCCTTTATCTAACTGATTTATCCTGTAGTCACATTTAGACTCGCCCAAATAAATCAATAATAAAATCTTCCTTCATAATTAAATGGGGAACAAGTTAATATTGCATGTGAAATTATTGTAAAATTTGGATTCTAAATCATATACTCCTGAATCCTGACAATGGAGTGTTCTTTGAGATGGATAAATTCAAATGTGGCTATAGAGGTCAATGGGTTAAGGATAAGAAAACATGCCTTTTACATATAAAATGATAACAGGACATGGTCGCTTTTTATGAAACAGCTTCTGTAGAGTGAACAGCATCCAGCTTGTACTATTTACTGTTTAAAATGCATGATTCATCATAGGAACTTCCCAGGCATGGAATGTAATTTTATGCTACTTAATGAATAAAACTAAATAACTTAGTGTTCATTGATCTAGTAAACTATTTCTGTGCCAAACACACACACACAAACACCCACACACCCACACACACACACACACACACATATATATATATATATATATATATATATATATATATATATATATGTGTGTGTGTGTGTGTGTGTGTGTGTGTGTGTGTGTGTGTGTGTGTGTGTGTTGAAACGCATCATTATGGCCCGAACTATATCGATCTTAATGTAATGTTTCAATGTGTATGTTCAGTAATGTCTTTAGTATATTTTCTGTACATATTTATAGGTCCTGTAATCATTTTGGGAGTGGAAAGTCAACTTTGGCAAATAGAGTTGTTGAGAGCATTTCGTGTTATGTTTCTGAATAATAATGGAAATCCAACCAATATCATATGAATTCACCTATTCTCAAAATTGTCTTACCTAAATTGAAAACATTTTCAGATAATTAGGAACTTTTATGAATTTTTTCCCGAACTCATTTAATTGATGAAATGGCATCGATTTTATATATATGTCGGTGTTTCTACTTTCAAATATTTTCAGTCATGTGAAAAATGATTTAAATTGACAAGATTAAAGATTAAGACTAAGTCCAAAATTTCATTTTGGTGTAAACTTACAATGTATATTTTTAGGTGAAGAGTTGATGACTTGATCATAATAGAATCAATTCAAATAGAACTATAATAACAAATATATAGTTTTGGAAAATAAGCCAAAACAAATGCTCAAGACGATCGCTTCTGTTAATAAGACTACATCAGTTAAGCTGGAATTTAAAACAGATGAGTTCCAAAACAAAAATTTGTATCATACAAGGCCAAAAATTACCTAATGGTTTTCCTAAACCTGTCTAAACCACTGTAAAAAGAAAGCTATCTTAGCTGTTGAGGAGTGTTGCCCATTCGAAATATTACTTTAGTATAAAAATCAGTTGTTACCGAAATACCAGTAAGTGGGCTTATTTGGACCCCTGGGGACTCAACTGGTATACCAGCAGTGGCAACGATCTAGCGATTTTAAAACGATTTTAATTATTTTATAGTCTGGAATTTGACTCGCAGCCAGTGTGATCGGTCAGCAGGTAACGTTTACTCCTCCATGACACCTGACCCCACTTTTGTACTGGTTCGTGTTTGTCTAATGTTCACTAGTTTAGTGTAATGTTTTTTGAACCTCCTTACAATCAATACTGTGATTCTTATATGCTACAGCTAACTCTTTGCTAGCTGCTTAAATAGGGACGCATTTTTAAAACAATGCAATGAAAGACAATTTTCATTTAACAGAAATATAAAATTCATGAGATTATTAAAGATAATTTATCGAGATTAATGTCATTCTTTGAACAAGTTCCCTTTAAACTGATTTCACATGAATGTAATGAACGTACATACAAATTGTGAATATGGACAAACACTCATCTAGGGAAATACAGAGATGGGATCAGATGTACTTGAGGAGTACGCAACTTTATCATTAATATACATGTACTTCAATCATAATTCAGAACTTTCACATTATGAATGTAAAGATGAATTAAAGTGTAGGCTTTATGAACTACAATTTAACAAATTCAAAATATCTAGTTAATTTTAAAAGCGTGGAATGTGAAATAATTTGACCAAAATTAACGATTTTTTGTCTTATGATTGTACAGATAATTTTGGCAGGTAATATCAACTGCTTCCTGAATTTGAACATATTAATGACTGACACGGATGCAACCGATGCTGTATTTATATTTTGAAAGGTTTTGTTTTCTTTCAGGAATTCGTGTAAGGTTAAATCTTGGCCCTCTCTTATCACATCGTAGATTAATTAACCATTAATAACAGCCACTGAGGTATTTTTGATATGATTCAAATATAATGAAATCATCTAAAGATAGGATTAAGATAGATCGTGAATTGTTTTTCAGTTACAAAATTTGGTATTCACTTAAGATATGTGAAGTATATGCACTAGTACAAGAGACATTGGCTTTTTAAAATCAATTTCAGATGTATTAGACACTTAATCAAGCACTTTTTGGAATCTACAAAAATCAAGACATTAATATCACTGTCTCTATTTTCAGATTCCCAACTCTTTATGGCTTCATGTTCTATGAAGTCTTTGCCAGTTACTAATACGAACACACCCTTCATTGCCATTTCAAATATTTCATTCTACCTCAGACGCAGCATAGGATCTATTTTGGGGTCGACATATCTTAAATTGATATTAATGCACTGTTCAATCATTTTGGATGAATCTCAGAGTACAGCCAATAAAACGGGTCGAAACAACATATGACAAGCTGAAATAAGTGCATATTTCAAAGAAAAACGTTTGAAGATAGCTGTAGTATAATTTAGAGAGGAAAGTTCTCACTGGTTTTGAAGATTATTCACATAAATAGCTTAAGGAGGGAAACTTTGTCACATAAATATTATTATCTAGATAGACAATCTGTATTGAAGTAATACCCACCCTTGCTTTACATTGGACATGTGCAGCTAATTATGTTCTTACCGGATAGATATCTATTTATTGTAAAATTGAAATATTTAAAATATTAACTATAGAAGATAAACCACCCTTCGTTTAGTCTGCGCTGTAACGGTAATATAGATTCAAATCAAACGAGAATTTAATGGTTACATTTTGATACAAGAATTTTCACGATTCATTTTGCTTATCACAAGACTAGCGAACTAAGAGCAGCGGTGTGAAGTTTTTCATGTTTTATGCTATATAAACAACAATTCATCACCATTCATTCATTCATACGACCGGAGTTGAAGTATATTGATAAGCAACACGTTGCATGCAATATCAGAACAGTTTGACTGTGACAAACAAATTAGAATCACACGACTTACCACTATTAAATGGCACTGATACAAAATATGTCCATTGCTTTAGATATCGGAAGGATGTTCTACAGCAGCCCATTTGTAGACATAATTGTATCGGCTATTTGGTGTCCATGTGAACAGTTTTTCAAAGTATTTTTGAAGTCGAAACAAAACTCGGATATGGCTGACAGCAGTTAATACATTTTATTATAGTACTTTCTGATTTAAATTAATTGTATTCTAGAAAATAGGAAGAGGGGGTATTAGCCCTTTAGAAAGAGATGCATTTGTCGTTATATAAATTAGAGGGGAAAAAAAGAGTATATTCAAATAATTGAAAAAAATGCATTATATATATATGTATATTGTTATAACGTTTTGTCATTGTTTAAATACATTTTTGACTTATTCTGCAATGCCACACTCATAGTTTTAGTATTCATCTCTTTCATTTCAAATGGGGGCTTATTTCTATGACCTACAGCATATATTTTCGGTTCTATTGTTGCAATATCTTTTTCACTTGCAATATTTTATTCCAAAATTTCCTATCTGTATTGGAATTCTAGCTTCAGCATTGCATTCTGAAAATGTTTTTGGTTTCTGCCGTTTTTATGTTTTCAAGGTGAATTGGTACAGGAAATTCAAACTCTTAGATCTTCATAAATAGAAAGCATTGAAAACTTTTATAGATTTTATATCATATCATTGCATCGATGATTTCGATTATGTAGAAAAGATACGACCAAACCCTTACATATTTAGTTTTGATTTATTAATACACTTCAAAAGTATTATGTTGGAAGTTATTTTAGTTATTTATGATATCGTTTAATCCTTAATAACAATGAATAAAATTTGAAAAGCCCGTTTTCATTTCAATTTTATTATTATTCTAAGTAACTCGAAGCACTTATTTCCTGGTTATCCCGTGGGAAAAATGTAAAGGTTGAAATGTGATGACGTTTAATCAGATGCATATTTCGCATTCTGCTCTCTGTGACGTTCGGACGGGTTTGTGTCGCGCGTTAAAAGATTTTAAATCGCGAAATAATTCTTTCCAAATTTAAATAAAAATGTTGCATTCTCGAGGGATAAGCTGAAAAAGAAAATTGAACATTGGAATTTTCTGGTACAATTGTTTTGAAGATTGGACGGTGTTCAAATAATTGTTGGGAAGTTTTTTGTCTTTCGCTAGTGGGTTTTTTTTCTCACTGTTCTCTTGAAATTAAAAACTGAGAAGTTGTACAAATAATGCAAACCGTATTTCGAATAAATACATGCACATGTATATTCATTGTAATTCATTCTATGTCTGTGTGTGTGTGTGTGTGTGTGTGTGTGAGAGAGAGAGAGAGAGAGAGAGAGAGAGAGAGAGAGAGAGAGAGAGAGAGAGAGAGAGAGATTAATTTATTGGGTCAAGTTTTAATAAATTCTCTAGTACATTCATTGTAAAACTCATAATATGTAAGTGCGTCTCTCATAAGTTTGAATAAAATAAGTGAGAAATACGTCTGCAAATGAAAAAAAGAAATATTCAGGAATTTAAAATTAGAATTTTCTATTAGTACAAAATAGAAAAAAAAACCTATGTAAACCCTCAGGTCAGCAAGCATACAATTGGTAGTTTGCCCTTGTTGCCTCTGTATTTCATGTTTCAAAATATGGAACATATCTAAATCAGAGCTGAAAAATATGATTGAATATTCAAGCTTAGAATGAGGCAGTATTCTACCATTTTTAGATTGAGGCAGTATTCTACCAATTTCAGAATGAGACAGTATTCTACCATTTTTAAAAACTATATTTTTATTTTCTATTTCCACGTAAATATACTTCCTATGTTTTACTTCCTAAACAAACGGCGACTTAATACCCAAATACCTGTGATATGTTCTGAAATCTTTTTGGCTCTATTTATTATAGAATTACATACAGATAGTGCCAATTTGTATAAAACCGGCACCTGACTTGTATGGGGTAGAGTCCAGAGCAGCTAAATACTGACACCTCCAATATAAAACTTATGTGTGTACCAAATAAAAAGTTAAGAAAGAAAATAAGCTAGAAAGTCCCTGATCAAATCGGCGAGCCTCTGAGATTTACACTCATCAATTGCTTTCATAGTATTTTATATTTTGATCAGTGAACAGAGTTATTAATATTTTCCGGATTGAGAGGGTGTGTAGGCGATACTACTTCAACATTTTTAAAGAGGAACTTGGGCTCAACACACTTCCTGAAACCCTATATACACTCTCAACGATTTATTAGATAATCATAAATCCGTTCTCACTTGGTTGGGAATACCGACAAGTGAAACGGAGTTTGAATTACCATACATTTATTGGATTCCGAAGATGCACAAAATCCCTATAAACACCGATTCATTGCGGAGTAAGTTAAGTGCTCCATCAAGCCTTTATCATTTTACTCACCAACCTTTTACACATATTAAACAAGGTCTTCAGTAGTACTGTACAATAGTCTACTCAAGAAGCGGAGTCAATCATATGTGAATCCTAAAGAATTTAAAAGATTTATTGGGCCATTTAAAGTCTCCAATTTCAAACATATTACAAACATCAAGTCTTTGGATTTTTCAACACTTAACACAACAATTCTTCATAAAAAACTCAAAAACAGATTAACATCTATTGTACAAAACTCTTTGTATACAAAAATGGAAATCGCAGATATAAATATTCAATGTAAAGTCATGTAAAACCTTATTTTGTAAAGGAACACTCTGATTCCAATAACAAGTACACTGAAGGCAGTGTCATCAAGCTGTCGGGGTTTTAGTAGAAAACATCTTCGTCATTTTTCCAACAAATTGTCGACATTCCAATGGGTACCGGTTGTGCACCTCTCTTGGCTGACATCTTTTTGTATTCATATGAAGCGGAATTTATACAGTCTAAAAAGTCCAAAGGTAACAAACAGTTTGCATCTTGGTTCAATTTTAGCTACAGGTATATCGAAGACGTCCTGTCTATAAATAATTCAGAATGTATCCTGTTGAGTTTGAGATCAATGAGACGACAGGGAGCAACACATCTGTTTCTTACCTAGATTTCATCCTGTCTATTGGACGGTCAACTTCACACCTCCCTTTATGACATATCACGAACGTTCCGTTTCGAAGTAGTAATATTCCATCTTCTCCTGCCTATGGCGTTTTTATTTCACTTCTATGTTATGCCAGGGCATATTCGTCTTATGAATGTTTTATTCTGATAGCTAAACGACTCGCCAATAAAATGCTTACACAAGGTTAAGTTGTTGAACGCTTGGTTTATGAAGTTTTGTGGTCCATACGTTATTGTTAAACAATATGAAGTCGCCCTCTCAGGAACATTAGATAGTATTCTGAGACACTACCACAGATAGTGAATCCCTTTCGCCAATCGTGCTTTTCACTGAACTTGATCTTTTCACCAAGCTTGACGTATTCACCGAATTTGAATTTTTCACCGAACTAGTAAGGTTTACGTGGAACATTTGCGACGGGTTTGGCATGGCAGCTTCCGGACACCTGGTCCTATCACGTTTGGGATTAGCAATTGTTTTTCATATTGACACAATGTACACATCTGTCGTGTTCTAATGGACTTGAGTTTGATTATCCATTTATACTTTTTCATTTCCTAAGGAAGGAGGAATATTTTCTATGTGGATAATTTCCGGGTGGGGGATGGGGTTGGGGTGAGCATTTCTATATACAAATCTTTCCGGGGATTGATGTCCTATACAGAAGGTTTTCTATACGACACCGGTCAAGCGTCCTGCTACTATAGGTTTTAGTTTTAAATTCTCTGGACCCAGTTGCACAATAGGTTGTTAGATTTAACCTGAAAATCAATTGATTAACTAGGTTAAATTTAACAATGTGTTGTGCAACCGCGTCCTGGTCGTTCAATAGTAATGTATGATGATTTCGTGCTATTACATTTTTCATATATTATTTTACTCTATATATATGTTATCTTAATTCTCGTAAAATAACTTTTACAGCAGAGGACGCTGATTCCTTCCGGACACATGGTCCTATCCCGTTTGGGATTCGCAATTGTTCTTTATGTTGAAACCATTGCACATCTAGTTCGTCGAGTTCTAATGGAATTCGATTATTAATCGGTACTTCTTCGTCAGTCCAGATATCTGTCTGTCCATATGTCTGTCTGTCAATCAGTCTTTATGTATGTATGCCTGTCTGTCTGTCTGTGTGGTTGTTTGTCTGTATTCCGTTAATTAGACGCATCGTGTAATTGTAGATAACTACAATGTATTCATTTTTTGCATCTCCGTATGAAGTGTTACACTTGATTTATGTAAATAACCCCAGTTCATAGGCCGGTAGTATAATGTGTTGAACTTGTCTCCGACACATAACTTGACATTAGAAAATGGGGGAAGCTGATGACTGTCCCAGACATAACTTGACATTAGAAAATGGGGGAAGCTGATGACTGTCCGACACATAACTTGACATTAGAAAATGGGGTAGGCTGATGACTGTCCGACACATAACTTGACATTAGAAAATGGGGAAGCTGATGACTGTCCGACACATAACTTGACATCAGAAAATGGGTGAAGCTGATGACTGTCCGACACATAACTTGACATCAGAAAATGGGGGAAGCTGAATACTGTCCGACACATAACTTGACATCAGAAAATGGGGGAAGCTGATGACTGTCTGACACATAAATTGACATCAGAAAATGGGGGAAGCTGATGACTCCGACACATAACTTGACATCAGAAAATTGGGGAAGCTGATGACTGTCCGACACTTTAACTTGACATCAGAAAATGGGGGAAGCTGATGACTGTCCGACACATAACTTGACATTAGAAAATGGGGGAAGCTGTTGACTGTCCGACACATAACTTGACATCAGAAAATGGGGGAAGCTGATGACTGTCCGACACATAACTTGACATTAGAAAATGATGACTGTCCCAGACATAACTTGACATTAGAAAATGGGGGAAGCTGATGACTGTCCGACACATAACTTGACATTAGAAAATGGGGTAGGCTGATGACTGTCCCACACATAACTTGACATTAGAAAAATGGGGAAGCTGATGACTGTCCGAACATAACTTGACATCAGAAAATGGGTGAAGCTGATGACTGTCCGACACATAACTTGACATCAGAAAATGGGGGAAGCTGAATACTGTCCGACACATAACTTGACATCAGAAAATGGGGGAAGCTGATGACTGTCTGACACATAAATTGACATCAGAAAATGGGGGAAGCTGATGACACCGACACATAACTTGACATCAGAAAATTGGGGAAGCTGATGACTGTCCGACACTTTAACTTGACATCAGGGGTAAGCTGATGACTGTCCGACACATAACTTGACATTAGAAAATGGGGAAGCTGTTGACTGTCCGACACATAACTTGACATCAGAAAAATGGGGGAAGCTGATGACTGTCCGACACATAACTTGACATTAGAAAATGATGACTGTCCCAGACATAACTTGACATTAGAAAATGGGGGAAGCTGATGACTGTCCGACACATAACTTGACATTAGAAAATGGGGGTAGGCTGATGACTGTCCGACACATAACTTGACATTAGAAAATGGGGGAAGCTGATGACTGTCCGACACATAACTTGACATCAGAAAATGGGTGAAGCTGATGACTGTCCGACACATAACTTGACATCAGAAAATGGGGGAAGCTGAATACTGTCCGACACATAACTTGACATCAGAAAATGGGGGAAGCTGATGACTGTCTGACACATAAATTGACATCAGAAAATGGGGGAAGCTGATGACTCCGACACATAACTTGACATCAGAAAATTAGGGAAGCTGATGACTGTCCGACACTTTAACTTGACATCAGAAAATGGGGGAAGCTGATGACTGTCCGACACTTTAACTTGACATCAGAAAATGGGGGAAGCTGATGACTGTCCGACACATAACTTGACATTAGAAAATGGGGGAAGCTGTTGACTGTCCGACACATAACTTGACATCAGAAAATGGGGGAAGCTGATGACTGTCCGACACATAACTTGACATTAGAAAATGATGACTGTCCCAGACATAACTTGACATTAGAAAATGGGGGAAGCTGATGACTGTCCGACACATAACTTGACATTAGAAAATGGGGTAGGCTGATGACTGTCCGACACATAACTTGACATTAGAAAATGGGGAAGCTGATGACTGTCCGACACATAACTTGACATCAGAAAATGGGGGAAGCTGATGACTGTCCGACACATAACTTGACATCAGAAAATGGGGGAAGCTGAATACTGTCCGACACATAACTTGACATCAGAAAATGGGGGAAGCTGATGACTGTCTGACACATAAATTGACATCAGAAAATGGGGGAAGCTGATGACTCCGACACAAAACTTGACATCAGAAAATTAGGGAAGCTGATGACTGTCCGACACTTTAACTTGACATCAGAAAATGGGGGAAGCTGATGACTGTCCGACACATAACTTGACATTAGAAAATGGGGGAAGCTGTTGACTGTCCGACACATAACTTGACATCAGAAAATGGGGGAAGCTGATGACTGTCCGACACATAACTTGACATCAGAAAATGGGGGAAGCTGATGACTCCGACACATCAATTGACATCAGAAAATGGGGGAAGCTGATGACTGTCCGACACATAACTTGACATTAGAAAATGGGTGAAGCTGATGACTGTCCGGTCACACATAACTTTGACATCAGAAAATGGGGGAAGCTGAATACTGTCCGACACATAACTTGACATCAGAAAATGGGGGAAGCTGATGACTGTCTGACACATAAATTGACATCAGAAAATGGGGGAAGCTGATGACTCCGACACATAACTTGACATCAGAAAATCGGGGAAGCTGATGACTGTCAGACACATAACTTGACATCAGAAAATGTGGGAAGCTGATGACTGTCCGACACATAACTTGACATTAGAAAATGGGGGAAGCTGTTGACTGTCCGACACATAACTTGACATTAGAAAATGGGGGAAGCTGATGACTGTCCGACACATAACTTGACATTAGAAAATGGGGGAAGCTGATGACTCCGACACATCAATTGACATCAGAAAATGGGGGAAGCTGATGACTGTCCGATACATAACTTGACATTAGAAAATGGGGGAAGCTGATTACTGTCCGACACATAACTTGACATTAGAAAATGGGGGAAGCTGATGACTGTCCGACACATAACTTGACATTAGAAAATGGGGGAAGCTGATGACTCCGACACATAACTTGACATTAGAAAATGGGGGAAGCTGATGACTGTCCGACACATAACTTGACATTAGAAAATAGGGGAAGCTGATGACTGTCCGACACATAACTCGACATTAGAAAATGGGGGAAGCTGATGACTGTCCGACACATAACTTGACATCAGAAAATGGGGGAAGCTGATGACTGTCCGACACATAACTTGACATTAGAAAATGGTGGAAGCTGATGACTGTCCGACACATAACTTGTCATTAGAAAATTGATGAAGCTGATGACTGTCCGACACATAACATTAGAAAATGTGGGAAGCTGATGACTGTCCGACACATAACTTGACATTAGAAAATGGGGGAAGCTGATGACTGTACGACACATAACTTGACATTAGAAAATGGGGTAGGCTGATGACTGTCCGACACATAACTTGACATTAGAAAATGGGGAAGCTGATGACTGTCCGACACATAACTTGACATCAGAAAATGGGGGGAAGCTGATGACTGTCCGACACATAACTTGACATCAGAAAATGGGGGAAGCTGAATACTGTCCGACACATAACTTGACATTAGAAAATGGGGGAAGCTGATGACTGTCTGACACATAAATTGACATCAGAAAATGGGGGAAGCTGATGACTCCGACACATAACTTGACATCAGAAAATTGGGGAAGCTGATGACTGTCCGACACTTTAACTTGACATCAGAAAATGGGGGAAGCTGATGACTGTCCGACACATAACTTGACATTAGAAAATGGGGGAAGCTGTTGACTGTCCGACACATAACTTGACATTAGAAAATGGGTGAAGCTGATGACTGTCCGACACATAACTTGACATCAGAAAATGGGGGAAGCTGAATACTGTCCGACACATAACTTGACATCAGAAAATTGATGACTGTCTGACACATAAATTGACATCAGAAAATGGGGGAAGCTGATGACTCCGACACATAACTTGACATCAGAAAATCGGGGAAGCTGATGACTGTCAGACACATAACTTGACATCAGAAAATGTGGGAAGCTGATGACTGTCCGACACATAACTTGACATTAGAAAATGGGGCTGTTGACTGTCCGACACATAACTTGACATTAGAAAAATGGGGGAAGCTGATGACTGTCCGACACATAACTTGACATTAGAAAATGGGGGAAGCTGATGACTCCGACACATCAATTGACATCAGAAAATGGGGAAGTTGATTGACTGTCCCGATACATAACTTGACATTAGAAAATGGGGGGGAAGCTGATTACTGTCCGACACATAACTTGACATTAGAAAATGGGGGAAGCTGATGACTGTCCGACACATAACTTGACATTAGAAAATGGGGGAAGCTGATGACTGCGACACATAACTTGACATTAGAAAATGGGGGAAGCTGATGACTGTCCGACACATAACTTGACATTAGAAAATAGGGGAAGCTGATGACTGTCCGACACATAACTCGACATTAGAAAATGGGGGAAGCTGATGACTGTCCGACACATAACTTGACATCAGAAAATGGGGGAAGCTGATGACTGTCCGACACATAACTTGACATTAGAAAATGGTGGGAAGCTGATGACTGTCCGACACATAACTTGTCATTAGGGATGAAGCTGATGACTGTCCGACACATAACATTAGAAAATGTGGGAAGCTGATGACTGTCCGACACATAACTTGACATTAGAAAATGGGGGAAGCTGATGACTGTACGACACATAACTTGACATTAGAAAATGGGGGAAGCTGATGACTGTCCGACACTTTAACTTGACATTAGAAAATGGGAAGCTGTTGACTGTCCGACACATAACTTGACATCAGAAAATGGGGGAAGCTGAATACTGTCCGACACATAACTTGACATCAGAAAAATGGGGGAAGCTGATGACTGTCTGACACATAACTTGACATCAGAAAATGGAGGAAGCTGATGACTCCGACACATAACTTGACATCAGAAAATTGGGGAAGCTGATGACTGTCCGACACATTTAACTTGACATCAGAAAATGGGGGAAGCTGATGACTGTCCGACACATAACTTGACATTAGAAAATGGGGAAACTGTTGACTGTCCGACACATAACTTGACATCAGAAAATGGGGGAAGCTGATGACTGTCCGACACATAACTTGACATTAGAAAATGGGGGAAGCTGATGACTCCGACACATCAATTGACATCAGAAAATGGGGGAAGCTGATGACTGTCCGACACATAACTTGACATTAGAAAATAGGTGAAGCTGATGACTGTCCGACACATAACTTGACATCAGAAAATGGGGGAAGCTGAATACTGTCCGACACATAACTTGACATCGTCTGATGACTGTCTGACACATAAATTGACATCAGAAAATGGGGGAAGCTGATGACTCCGACACATAACTTGACATCAGAAAATCGGGGAAGCTGATGACCCGACACATAACTTGACATCAGAAAATGTGGGAAGCTGATGACTGTCCGACACATAACTTGACATTAGAAAATGGGGGAAGCTGTTGACTGTCCGACACATAACTTGACTTTAGAAAATGGGGGAAGCTGATGACTGTCCGACACATAACTTGACATTAGAAAATGGGGGAATCTGATGACTCCGACACATCAATTGACATCAGAAAATGGGGGAAGCTGATGACTGTCCGATACATAACTTGACATTAGAAAATGGGGGAAGCTGATTACTGTCCGACACATAACTTGACATTAGAAAATGGGGGAAGCTGATGACTGTCCGACACATAACTTGATATTAGAAAATGGGGGAAGCTGATGACTGTACGACACATAACTTGACATTAGAAAATGGGGGAAGCTGATGACTGTCCGACACATAACTTGACATTAGAAAATAGGGGAAGCTGATGACTGTCCGACACATTACTCGACATTAGAAAATGGTGGAAGCTGATGACTGTCCCACACATAACTTAACATTAGAAAATTGATGAAGCTGATGACTGTCCGACACATAACATTAGAAAATGTGGGAAGCTGATGACTGTCCGACACATAACTTGACATTACAAAATGGGGGAAAGCTGATGACTGTAAAATAACTTGACATTAGAAAATGGGGGAAGCTGATGACTGTCCGACACATAACTTGACATTAGAAAATGGGAAGCTGTTGACTGTCCGACACATAACTTGACATCAGAAAATGGGGCAAACTGATGACTGTCCGACACATAACTTGACTTTAGAAAATGGGGGAAGCTGATGACTGTCCGACACATAACTTGACATTAGAAAATTGATGAAGCTGATGACTGTCCGACACATAACATTAGAAAATGGGGGAAGCTGATGACTGTCCCAGACATAACTTATTATTAGAAAATGGGGGAAGCTGATGACTGTCCCAGACATAACTTAACATTAGAAAATGGGGAAAGCTGATGACTGTCCGACACATAAATTGACATCAGAAAATGGGGGAAGCTGATGACTGTCCGACACATAACTTGACATTAGAAAATGGGGGAAGCTGTTGACTGTCCGACACATAACTTGACATCAGAAAATGGGGGAAGCTGATGACTGTCCGACACATAACTTGACATTAGAAAATGGGGGAAGCTGATGACTCCGACACATCAATTGACATCAGAAAATGGGGGAAGCTGATGACTGTCCGACACATAACATGACATTAGAAAATGGGTGAAGCTGATGACTGTCCGACACATAACTTGACATCAGAAAATGGGGGAAGCTGAATACTGTCCGACACATAACTTGACATCAGAAAATGGTGGAAGCTGATGACTGTCTGACACATAAATTGACATCAGAAAATGGGGGAAGCTGATGACTCCGACACATAACTTGAAATCAGAAAATCGGGGAAGCTGATGACTGTCCGACACATAACTTGACATCAGAAAATGTGGGAAGCTGATGACTGTCCGACACATAACTTGACATTAGAAAATGGGGGAAGCTGTTGACTGTCCGACACATAACTTGACATTAGAAAATGGGTGAAGCTGATGACTGTCCGACACATAAATTGACATTAGAAAATGGGGGAAGCTGATGACCTGTCCGACACATCAATTGACATCAGAAAATGGGGGAAGCTGATGACTGTCCGATACATAACTTGACATTAGAAAATGGGGGAAGCTGATTACTGTCCGACACATAACTTGACATTAGAAAATGGGGGAAGCTGATGACTGTCCGACACATAACTTGACATTAGAAAATGGGGGAAGCTGATGACTCCGACACAGAACTTGACATTAGAAAATGGGGGAAGCTGATGACTGTCCGACACATAACTTGACATTAGAAAATAGGGGAAGCTGATGACTGTCCGACACATAACTCGACATTAGAAAATGGGGGAAGCTGATGACTGTCCGACACATAACTTGACATCAGAAAATGGGGGAAGCTGATGACTGTCCGACACATAACTTGACATTAGAAAATGGTGGAAGCTGATGACTGTCCGACACATAACTTGACATTAGAAAATTGATGAAGCTGATGACAACACATAACATTAGAAAATGTGGGAAGCTGATGACTGTCCGACACATATAACTTGAGAAAATGGGGGAAGCTGATGACTGTACGACACATAACTTGACATTAGAAAATGGGGGAAGCTGATGACTGTCCGACACATAACTTGACATTAGAAAATGGGAAGCTGTTGACTGTCCGACACATAATTTGACATCAGAAAATGGGGCAAACTGATGACTGTCCGACACATAACTTGACATTAGAAAATTGATGAAGCTGATGACTGTCCGACACATAACATTAGAAAATGGGGGAAGCTGATGATTGTCCCAGACATAACTTAATATTAGAAAATGGGGGAAGCTGATGACTGTCCCAGACATAACTTAACATTAGAAAATGGGGAAAGCTGATGACTGTCCGACACATAAATTGACATCAGAAAATGGGGGAAGCTGATGAATCTCCGATACATAACTTGACATTAGAAAATGGGGGAAGCTGATGACTGTCCGACACATAACTTGACATTAGAAAATGGGGGAAGCTGATGACTCTCCGACACATAACTTGACATTAGAAAATCGGGGAAGCTGATGACTCTCCGACACATAACTTGACATAAATGGGGGAAGCTGATGACTGTCCGACACATAACTTGACATTAGAAAATGGGGGAAGCTGATGACTGTCCGACACATAACTTGACATCAGAAAATGGGGGAAGCTGATGACTGTCCGACACATAACTTGACATCAGAAAATGGGGGAAGCTGATGACTGTCCCAGACATAACTTAACATTAGAAAATGGGAAGCTGATGACTGTCCGACACATAACTTGACATCAGAAAATGGGGGAAGGATGATGACTGTCCGACACATAACTTGACATCAGAAAATGGGGGAAGCTGAATACTGTCCGACACATAACTTGACATCAGAAAATGGTGGAAGCTGATGACTGTCTGACACATAAATTGACATCAGAAAATGGGGGAAGCTGATGACTCCGACACATAACTTGAAATCAGAAAATCGGGGAAGCTGATGACTGTCCGACACAAAACTTGACATCAGAAAATGTGGGAAGCTGATGACTGTCCGACACATAACTTGACATAAAAATGGGGGGAAGCTGTTGACTGTCCGACACATAACTTGACATTAGAAAATGGGTGAAGCTGATGACTGTCCGACACATAAATTGACATTAGAAAATGGGGGAAGCTGATGACTGTCCGACACATCAATTGACATCAGAAAATGGGGGAAGCTGATGACTGTCCGATACATAACTTGACATTAGAAAATGGGGGAAGCTGATTACTGTCCGACACATAACTTGACATTAGAAAATGGGGGAAGCTGATGACTGTCCGACACATAACTTGACATTAGAAAATGGGGGAAGCTGATGACTCCGACACAGAACTTGACATTAGAAAATGGGGGAAGCTGATGACTGTTCCGACACATAACTTGACATTAGAAAATAGGGGAAGCTGATGACTGTCCGACACATAACTCGACATTAGAAAATGGGGGAAGCTGATGACTGTCCGACACATAACTTGACATCAGAAAATGGGGCAAACTGATGACTGTCCGACACATAACTTGACATTAGAAAATGGTGGAAGCTGATGACTGTCCGACACATAACTTGACATTAGAAAATTGATGAAGCTGATGACTGTCCGACACATAACATTAGAAAATGTGGGAAGCTGATGACTGTCCGACACATAACTTGACATTAGAAAATGGGGGAAGCTGATGACTGTACGACACATAACTTGACATTAGAAAATGGGGGAAGCTGATGACTGTCCGACACATAACTTGACATTAGAAAATGGGAAGCTGTTGACTGTCCGACACATAATTTGACATCAGAAAATGGGGCAAACTGATGACTGTCCGACACATAACTTGACATTAGAAAATTGATGAAGCTGATGACTGTCCGACACATAACATTAGAAAATGGGGGAAGCTGATGATTGTCCCAGACATAACTTAATATTAGAAAATGGGGGAAGCTGATGACTGTCCCAGACATAACTTAACATTAGAAAATGGGGAAAGCTGATGACTGTCCGACACATAAATTGACATCAGAAAATCTGATGAATCTCCGATACATAAACTTGACATTAGAAAATGGGGGAAGCTGATGACTGTCCGACACATAACTTGACATTAGAAAATGGGGGAAGCTGATGACTCTCCGACACATAACTTGACATTAGAAAATCGGGGAAGCTGATGACTCTCCGACACATAACTTGACATCAGAAAATGGGGGAAGCTGATGACTGTCCGACACATAACTTGACATTAGAAAATGGGGGAAGCTGATGACTGTCCGACACATAACTTGACATCAGAAAATGGGGGAAGCTGATGACTGTCCGACACATAACTTGACATCAGAAAATGGGGGAAGCTGATGACTGTCCCAGACATAACTTAACATTAGAAAATGGGGAAGCTGATGACTGTCCGACACATAACTTGACATCAGAAAATGGGGGAAGCTGATGACTGTCCGACACATAACTTGACATCAGAAAATGGGGGAAGCTGATGACTGTCCGACACATAACTTGATATTAGAAAATGGGGGAAGCTGATGACTGTCCGACACATACCTTGACATTAGAAAATGGGGGAAGCTGATGACTGTCTGACACATAACTTGACATTAGAAAATGTGGGAATCTGATGACTGTATACTATTAACTATTGTCAAGAGATAGATTTCCGAATAAAATTGCTCACATCAATTGGTTTACTTATCTTATCTGACACCTTTCGGACACCGGATCCTATCACGTTTGGGATTCCCAATTGTTCTTCACGTTGGTATTATTTGCACATCTGATTCGTCGTGTTCTAATGGACCCGAGTTTCGATTATCAATTGGTACTCTTTCATTTTTACTTTTAATCTATTAAATTTGACATAATATAAAAAGTCTCAGATACCAAGGTATAAATAATTAGGAATCCAGGATATAGATACAAATCTTGTAAAAAATGGACAAACACGAACCTCTTGAAATCCAGAGGTGGGATCAGGTGCCATGGAGGAGTAAGCATCCTCTGTCGACCGGTCACACCCGGCGTGCGTCCACAGTCAAATTAAGATTGAATACGTGAGGAACGAATCCTCGGTATAATTGGTACAGACGTCTTAACAACCGCTATCGAACAGGTAACTCAATTTCAACATTTTGTCGTAAAGCTTAGTTGTTAATTAATCTGTGTCTATCGTTAGTAAAATGTCTAAGTATGAATTGGTGCCCATAGGAATGCCGACAGTTTGTTGAAAGACCATGTCTCCGAACATTATCAATATATTGTCTATTAGAAATTCGAGCATCTTTTAAATATCATCTTCAATGTATTTACATGTAGAATCAGAGTTGTGTTTGACAAAATAAGTATCATGATAACCAATCTCTAGGTATCTAAATTTCCGAGTACCACTTTTAGTGAAAAACAGTCTATGATGCTAAAAAGTCTCTTTTTTAATTTTTTATGTGGAATTGTTGTGTAAAGAGTAGCAAAGTCGTATGTTCTGATACTCTTAATCTGAGAAAAATTGTATGCCTTCAAATTTTCTAAAAGTTGTTTAGAATTTTTAAGTATACACATCTGATTAACACCACTCCTGGTATATACTGCTGAAGATTTTCCTTATTGGCTGTTAGTATCTAAGTAAGGTTTGGCAGAACATTTGCTGGACCCTGCTATGTACCTTTGCTTATATGGGGTTTCGTGAAGTTTAGGTATCCAATATAAATATGGTAGCAGTATCGATTGTAGGTACATCAAAAGAACGTA